>OY740811.1:4665906-4883406 GCA_963514005.1 Raja brachyura
CACTGGATGGATTTAAGAGGGAGTTAGATAGAGCTCTAGGGGCTAGTGGAGTCAAGGGCTATGGGGAGAAGGCAAGCACGGATTATTGCCAGCGGACGATCAGCCATGATCATATTGAATGGCGGTGCTGGCTCGAAGGGCCGAATGGCCTCCTCCTGCACCTGTTTTCTATGTTTCTATGAATGAATCCAAATTTTGTAGAACAAATCCTTTTATTTGTATTAATATGTTTATGTTCGTCTTTTATTATTTTTATTTTAATCTTAAAATGAACATATTTAAAATACCAAAGAGTAAAAGAAGATTCAACAAAATATTCCCCCCCGACTGACGGCCACAATTAAAACATTAGTAAGTCATGAGGGCTATTTTAACAAAATAATGTATATTTTGAAGCATATCTGATTGAAGTATCTTGGATGCGGCCTTATTAGATTACAGCTAACTTAATGTGGCCTTCCAAGATGAAAAGGTTCCCCACCCCTGCTCCAAATAAATCAACTGGCAATAGACACAAAAAGCTGGAGTAACTCAGCGGGACAGGCAGCATATCTGGAGAGAAGGAATGGGTGACGTTTCAGGTCGAGATCCTTCTAATGGCATAGTGACGGTGGGAAATTTCTCATTTCTTTCTCCAAGACCTCAGAATGTCACTATTCCCCACACTAAAACAGATGAACAGAGTGTCCCAGGTTTTTCTTCTTCCATTAACATATATTGGATTTAAACCCATGCCAGAAGAGAAAGATATTCTATAAGCAGGTTGCATAATATAGAATTATGCCTTTAGTTAAAAATAACTAGAAGTATAATTCTATATTATGCATCCTGCCACATTAGTTACTGCAATGTATTTGTCTACATTACTGTATGGTGATGCAACTTTATCTCGTACAATCCTGGGGTCTGAATGTAACATTAGTCTGGTATTACCTTCTCACATTTCTGTAAATGTCATTGAGTAAATGGATTTTTAAAGTATGATTTTTGTGAAATTAAAGTGCTAAATGCTTTCTTTTAATCTTTAAACTTTCATATGTAATCTGTTCAGCATTTTGAAACGGAGACTCAGGATCTAGCTGGTATTGAATTTTCACCCAATGGCTGTGTGCTGGCAGTCTGGGATTCCTGTCTGGAGGTGAGTAATTGCTCTGATAAAAGAATATTACATCATGAAAGATTCCAACCTTAACAATATTACATTACTTGGAGTAAATTTGGCATGTCTGCCAGTCAACAACACATGGTTTATAATAATATTTATTTCCAACTTATATTTCCAAATCCAAGGCATGGCTATGGGCACTCGCATGGGCCCAAGCTATGCCTGCCTCTTTGTAGGGTACGTCGAACAATCACTGTTCCAGGCGTACGTACACTGGCCCTATCCCCGAACTCTACCTCTGCTACATTGACGACTGTATTGGTGCTACCTCCTTACCCACTGACCATCAACTTCATCTCTAATTTCCATCCTGCACTCAAATTCACTTGGACCTTCTCCGACATCTCCCTACTGTTTCTAGATCTCACTGTCTCCATCACAGGAGACAGACTATTGACTGACATCTATCACAAACCCACTGACTCCCATAGCTATCTAGACTACACTTCTTCCCACCCTGCTTTGTGTAAAGACTCTATCCCTTACTCTCAATTCCTCTGTCTACACCGCAACTGCGCGCAGGATGAGGTTTTGCATACCAAGCCAACGGAGATGTCCTCATTCTTTAGGGAACGGGAATCCCTCTTCCAGTATAGATGAGGCTCTCTCCAGGGTTTCCTCGATGTCCCGCACCTCCACTCTTGCTCCCCCTCCACCCCATTCGTAACAAGGACAGAGTCTCCCTTGTCCTCACCTTCCACCCCATCAGCTGTCGCATATAATCCTGTGACATTTTTGCCACCTCGAAACAGGATCCCACCACTGGCCACATCTTCCCATCTCCACCCCTTTCTGCTTTCCGCAGAGATCGTTCCCTCCACAACTCCCTGGTCAACTCGTCTCTTCCCACCCAAACCACCCAGGTACTTTCCCCTACACCTGTCCCTTTACCTCCCCCCTCGGTCCCATCCAAGGACCCAAACAGTCTTTTTAGGTGAGGCAGGTGTACACTTGCACCTCCTCCAACCTCATTTACTGTATCCGCTGCTCCAGGTATCAACTCCTATATTTCGGCGAGACCAGGTGCAGGCTCGGCGATCGTTTCGCTGAACACTTCAGCTCAGTCCGCCTTAACCTACCTGATCTCCCGGCTGCACAGCACTTTAACTTCCCCTCCCATTCCCAATCTGACCTTTCTGACCTTTCTGTCCTGGGCCTCCTCCATTGTCAGTGAGGCCCAGTGCAAATTGGAGGAATGGCACCTCATATTTTGCTTGGGCAGCTTATACCCCAGCGGTATGAGCATTGACTTCTCTAACTTCAAGTAGCCCTTGCTTTCCCTCTCTCTCCATCCCCTCCCCCTCCCCAGTTCTCCCACCAGTCGTATGCCCCTGTCCCACTTAGGAAACCTGAACGAAAACCTCTGGAAACTTTGCGCTCCACCCAAGGTTTCCGTGCGGTTCCCGGAGGTTTTTGTCAGTCTCCCTAATGGTCGAAAGTGGTTTCCGTTTTAAAAATCGGTCATTTTTTTAGTCAAAGCCGGTTGCGATGTTAGTTGAACGTGGTTGCCGGAGGACAAAAACTTCCGGGAACCTCACGGAAACCTTGGGTGGAGCGCAAGGCTCCAGAGGTTTCCGTTCAGGTTTCCTAAGTGGGACAGGGGCATTACTGTCTCCGACTACATTCTATCTCTGTACCGCCCACTCCCCTGACATCAGTCTGAAGAAGGGTCTCGACCCGAAATGTCACCCATTCCTTCTCTCCCGAGATGCTGCCTGTCCCGCTCAGTTATATTTTGTGTTTACCTATGATTTATAACATGTAGAATTCTTAACCTTTTGTTAGAATAGAGAATTTATCAAATATTAAAATAACATGAACGTATGTAGATGTAACTAAAGTTAAATGTCTTCAAATATCAGCGCTGATAACATCTGAACGATAAGGTTAAGATCCCAACTCCATATTTGAAATGTAAGAAAGAACTGGAGATGCTGGTTTAAATCGAAGGTAGACACAATGCTGGAGTAACTCAGCAGGTGAGGCAACATCTCTGGAAAGAAGGAATGGACGTTTCGGGTCAAGACCCTTCTTCAGACTGATGTCAGGGGAGTGGGCGGGACAATCTTTGTCTGTTAATTTGCCTCTGTATATTGCCCCTCGTGTGTAGGAGATGGATGCAAAAATGAGACGAGAGAAATATTGTGAATAGGTGAATGATGATCAGCATGGAATTAGTGGACACAAAGGCCTGTTTCCATGCTACTTCTTCCAATCGATTCCATTAATGCCTTAAATTCTAAATCACTTTTAAAATATACATTTGCTTAATAATGCAATTAAAAAAAAATTGGCTGTTTCCCACATTCCCCATGATACATACGTCAGTCAGTGAAAGTATAACTTTCAAAATATTACATTGGCCACAAAATATTTTGAAGATGTGAAATGTGGCAGTTGGAAAGTGGTGGATTAGTAGAAAGAATTTCGATTTATTAATATTCCTCTCTGGTGTTCTCATATTTTGCATGGAATTCCTTATTTTGAAATACTAATATTCCTTCTTTTGGTATATAACATTTTTTTCTCCTCCACCTCCCCAACGCGCACTCTCCTCGTCCCTCAATACTGAGTAAACTTTTGTTGCTTCCAGTATAAAGTACTCCTGTACTCATTGGATGGGCGCTTGCTGTCCACCTACAGTGCATACGAGTGGTCTCTTGGTGTGAAATCTGTTGCATGGAGTCCAAGCAGTCAGTTTCTGGCTATTGGCAGCTACGATGAAAAGGTAAGAGATGTGAGATCAATCAGTGAAATTAATAACGAACTAATCTTGCCAGAAATGGATGAAAATAAGTGATAGAGAACGTAACAATTTCAGAACTCTTTGCATACAGTAACTGCCATTTGCAGCATTTAACGTAACAAAATCACCAAGGGACTTCACACAAATGTAATAAGACAGACATTGATGTAAAATCTAATGTATAATTTGGTAGCTTTAGGAAGCATGACTGAAAACAGTGACAGAGGTGTGATATTTGCAGAGCCAGAGAGAGAGAGAGAACTTTAATGAGAGACACATCCAGAAACATGGAAAAATAGGTGCAGGAGTAGACCATTCATCCAGCCCTGCCATTTAATATGATTATGGCTGATCATCTAAAATCAGTACCCCGTTCCTATGTTTTCCTTATATCCCTTGATTCCTTTAGTCCTAAGAGCTAAATCTAAATTTATAGACAAAAGACTCAAAAGCACACAATACTCCAGGTGTGGTCTCACTGGGGCTCTGTACAACTGCAGAAGGACCTCTTTGTTCCTATACTCGACTCCCCTTGTTATAAAGGCCAACATGCCACTTGCTTTCTTCACTGCCTGCTGTACCTGCATGCTTACTTTCATAGACTGATGAACAAGGACCCCCAAATCCCGCTGTACTTCCCCTTTTCCCAACTTAACACCATTTAGATAGCAAAAGCAGGAAGGCAAATTACTATCAAAGTGCATAACCTCACATTTCTCCACATTAAACGTCATCTGCCATGCATCCGCCCACTCCCCAACCTGTCCAAGTCACCCTGCATTCTCACAGCATCCTCCTCACAGTTCGCACTGCCACCCAGCTTTGTGTCATCTGCAAATTTGCTAATGTTACTTTGGATCCCTTCATCCAAATCATTGATGTATATTGTAAATAGCTGCGGTCCCAGCACCGAGCCTTGCGGTACCCCACTAGTCACTGCCTGCCATTTTGAAAAGGACCCGTTTACTCCTACTCTTAGCTTCCTGTCTGCCAACCAGTTCTCTACTGACCCTGTCAATATCCTACCCCCAATACCATGTGCTATAATTTTGCACATCATCATTTGAAAGTCCAGATACATCACAATCGACTCCAGCATCTTCTCCACTACCTATGTAAGGCTAACTGGTCTATATTTCCCCGTTTTCTCTCTCCCTCCTTTTCTTAAAAGTGGGGTTACATTGGCTACCCTCCAATCCACAGAAACTGATCTAGTCGAGAGAACATTGTAAAATGATCACCAATGCATTCATAATTTCCGGGCCACCTCCTTGAGTACTCTGGGATGCAGACCATCTGGCCCTGGGGATTTATCTGGCTTCAATCCGAACAGTTTACCAAACACCATTTCCTGACTAATGTGGATTCCCTTCAGTTCCTCCCTCCCACTAGATCCTCGATCCCCTCATATTTCTGGGAGATTGTTTGTGTCTTCCTCAATTAATTCATGATAACTGCTGTACCTTTGCTACACGCATCCCTAATTTCCTGCTTGATGCTATCCTCAACCTCCCTACTGCTGTTTAGTGGTCTGTATACAACTCCAACATGCGTTTTCTGCCTGTGGCCATTTCGCAGTTCAACCCATGCCGATTCTACTGCATCCAAGGTAATGTCTCTCCTTGCTATTGTATTAATCTCTTTAACCAACAATGCCACCCCACCTCCTTTTCCTTTCTGTATTAGAAACATAGAAATTAGGTGCAGGAGTAGGCCATTCGGCCCTTCGAGCCTGCACCGCCATTCAATATGATCATGGCTGATCATCCAACTCAGTATCCCGTACCTGCCTTCTCTCCATACCCTCTGATCCCCTTAGCCACAAGGGCCACATCTAACTCCCTCTTAAATATATTCTTCCTGAATATTGAACACCCCTGCATGTTTAGCTCCCAGCCTTAGTCACCCTTGGGCCATGTCTGCTTAATTCCAACTATCATATTCCTTAACTACTAACTGCACATTCAACTCATCCACTTATTACGAATGTTCCTCGCATTAATGCACAAAGCTTTCAGGTTTGTTTTTCTTATCTCCCTTCTACCTTTTGCTTCTGTCCCTCTGTCTCCTTGCATTGGTTCCCACCCCCCTGCCCTGTTAGTTTAAACGTGTCCTTTCCTACTCTCTCTTTCACGATAACTGCACGCATATGCTTCCACGTTGTTGACTCCACCCCCCAATGTTTCATTTAAACCCACCCGTGTAGCATTAGCAAACCTGCCTGCCAGAATGTATGTCCCCCTCCAATTAAGGTGCAACCCGTCCCTTTTGTAAGGGTCACCCTGCCCCAGAAGAGATTCCAGTGATCTAGAAATCTAAGTCCCTGCCCCGTGCACCAACTCCTCAGCCACACATTCAGATCCCCTATTTCCTTGGTCCTACCTTCACTAGCACGAGGTACTGGAAGCAACCTAGAGAAAACCACCCTAGAAGTCCTGCTTTTCAGCCGTCTACCTAGTTCTCTATACTCACTTTGCAGAACCTCCTTCCTCTTCTTACCCACGTCATTTGTGCCTACATGCACAACTACGTCCGGCTGTTCACCTTCCCTCTTGAGGATGTTCTTAAGTCGGTCTGAGACATCTTGGACCCTGGCACCAGGGAGGTAACGCACCTTCCTCGAGTCTCCATAGAATCTCCTGTCCACTCCTTTGATAATGAAGTCAGCCACCACTATGGCTCTGCCTGACGTTGGTCTCGCCTCAGCACCAGGATTCGAGTCACAGCATCTGTGTAGGAAGGAACTGCAGATGCTGATTTACGCCAAAGATAGACACAAAATGCTGGAGTAACTCAGCGGTACCAGCAGCATCTCTGTATAGAAGGAATGGATGACGTTTCGGGTCAAGACCTTTCTTCAGACTGAGCATCAGGGGAGAGGGAGTTATAGAGACAAGGAGGTGTAAGAGATCAAAAGAGATGCAGATCAAGGACAATGTAGAATAGACCATTGTTAACTAGTTCAGATATTCCAAGGACAGCTAGTCCATTGTCAGTCTGAAGAAGGGTCTCGACCCAAAACGTCACCCATTCCTGCTCTCCAGAGATGCTGCCTGACCCACTGAGTTACTCCTTCCTGCATTTTGTGTCTAGTCCATTGTCTGTCTGTCCAACAACATCTGTAGAGTGATTGGAGGGGTGGGTTCAGCTGAAATAGTTGAATTCAGTATAGTTAACATAGAAACATAGAAAATAGATGCAGGAGGAGGCCATTCGGCCCTTCGAGCCAGCACCACCATTCAATATGATCATGGCTGATCGTCCACTATCAATAACCCGTGCCTCCCTTCTCCCTATATCCCTTGACTCCACTAGCCCCGAGAACTCTATCCAACTCTCTCTTAAACCCATCCAGTGATTTGGCCTCCACTGCCCTCTGTGGCAGGGAATTCCATAAATTCACAACTCTCTGGGTGAAAAAGTTTTTTCTCAGCTTAGTCTGAAATGACCTCCCCTTTATTCTAAGACCGTGGCCCCTGGTTCTGGACTCACCCAACATTGGGAACATTTTTCCTGCATCTAACTTGTCCAGTCCTTTTATAATTGTATATGTTTCTATAAGATCCCCCCTCATCCTTCTAAACTCCCGTGAATACAAGCCTAGTCTTTACAATCTTTCCTCATATGGCAGTCCCGCCATCCCAGGGATCAATCTCGTGAACCTACGCTGTACTGCCTCAATGACAAGGATGTCCTTCCTCAAATTAGTCTTCTAGACTACAACTGAAGTGGGTGAAAGACGAGCTGCTCTTCCTGCAGCTTATGTTAGGCATCTTCAGAATATTGTTTGAGGTGAAAGAAAGATAGATCAGAGTTGCTTTAATATCCTATCCCACTCTAACCTCTGCCTTCAGCTTCCTACACAGTTCCAACAGCGCCAAACATCAAAAATCAATACCTCATCTTCTGGACACATAGCAGTCCTCTCGATTCTACCTTACATTGTTAGATTCAATATAATAGGCTTTTCCCCTCTTCACACACATAATGCTGGATGGCGGGACTGTCATATGAGGAAAGATTGAAAAGACTAGGCTTGTATTCACTGGAGTTTAGGATGAGGGGGGATCTTATAGAAATTTGCTGGATGCTTTCAAGAGAGAGTTTGATAGAGCTCTCAAAGATAGTGGAGTCAAGGGGTATGGGGAGAAGGCAGGAACTGATTGTGGATGATCAGCCATGATAACAGTGAGTGGCTAGCTCGAATGGCCTACTCCTGCACCTACTGTCTATTTTGGCTCATCTTTGATGGTTACCATGCCTACCTTGGACTGCACCCTATCACGAACTTCCCCCCGTTCTCCCCTCTCTTACACTTGACTGAGGTGCAGGAGTAAACTAATTTCCCTTCTCCCCCCCGAGTCCCTCCTAGTCTCCATTTCTAATAAGTTCAAATGTTAATTCTACCACGCTTCTAGCCTTTCTACCACGATTCTACCACCATGAGTGCTTCTAGCCTTTTATCGAAGGTATTTTATAAAGTTTGCCAAATGCTGTCCCTTGGATATATTTAATATCCTAAAAAAGGATGACGGTTTTAAAGCATGGACAGTTGTATCTTATGTATCATAGTGTAGAAGTTGGGAGGCTATTATTCGCTCTCGCCATTAGCAGAAAGCGTGAGGTCCCATCCTGAAATATATGGGTATAACACTGAAGATACTGAGAATAACATTTCCATATATGCAGACGATGTATTAATTTACATTACAAAACCTGAAGTTAGTATCCCAAATTTAATAACTCAATGTGGCTTGTTTTCAGGATACAGAATTAATTGGAATAAAAGTTAAATCATTGTACAAAAATTCAAAGGTTTTGGATTGAAATCTTTGAAATGTTCACAAAACTGTTTAAAATAAAAATGAACCAAAGCCAGAATGGATTATTTTCGGAATGACAGGGTAGTTCGGAATTAAATGTGTATCAAGAGAATTTATTTGATTACGGCTTAATAATAGGAAAAAAAACTAATCTTAAAATTTTAGAAAAATGCTCCTATACCAACATTAAGTATGTGGATTTCAACTATGTTTGAAACACTACATCTGGAAGATATGAGACTCCGCCTGGAAGGAAAATCAGAACGCTTCTATCAGACGTGGTCTGCATTTATAGAATTACTACAAAGATAGGGTGCAGGAGTACCTCGGGCCTTGGTGGGGGGGATGAAAAACTATCGAGTTGGTGGATTCCTTTTGCATGATATATATATATAACATAATAACTGGCTTTTATCTTTTTTTTCTTTGTCCTTTTCCTTTTTTAGGGTCTATCTTTTAACCCCCTTTTCTAATTCTTTGACCAAGGGTTTCTTCTCCCCTTTGGCACGCTCTTTCACTATCACAACTCTTTTCACATTTCACTCTCTTCCTCTCTATTCTTTTTCTTTAAAAGCCATAAAATTATGGGGTACAATGATTATAACAGTATATATGTGTACATTGATGTATTTTCCTCTAATAAATAAAAATTAAAAAAAATAAAAATTTAAACAGTGAAATCATGCCGATAATGGAAACTAACCCACATATATTACAAGTTTCCTTTTAAAATAGTAAATGAAAAATTTAAATATCTTGGAATTTATGTAACAAAGACATACTACTTTAATTAAATTTAACTTTCCGCCTTTATTGAACAAATTACATAGGTAATGTTTTCCAATATAAAATATTCTTATCTCAATGTTTCGCAGAATTAATGCAATAAAAATGATTTTTCTCCAGCAATTATTGTACCTCTTTCAATTAATCCCGATATATCTCCCAAAAACTTTTTTTTAAAAGGTTGACTCCATAGTCACCAATTTTATCTGGGATTATAAGAACCACAGAATAAATAAAAAGCACTTGTGTAAATCAAAAATAAATGGAGCTTTAGCCCTACCGAATTTTATGCTCTATCTTTGGGCAGTTAAGATTAAAAATATGAATTTTTGGTTGGAAGAACTGGACCAACAACCAGATTGGTTAAAAATGGAAAAATAAGACTGTTTACCTTTTGAAATTGGGTCGATCTTTTTTGCTATTACTAAACTAAGCAAAAAAACCAATAGCGAAAACCCCATAATATATAGTGGAATACGCATTTGGAAACAATTAAAAAAGACACTAAAATTGGATAATTTACCAATACTTCTTCCCATTGTAAACAACCCTACATTTAAACCCTCAATGATGGATAATGGTTTTTTACAATGGAAAAATCACGGAATTACAAAGATGGGTCATCTCTACAGGAAAGGTACATTCCTCTCATTTCAGGAACTACAACAAATTTATGGACTTCACTCAAATGACTACTTTAGATACCTACAACTTAGAGACTATGCTAAATCAAATACACAGGACTATAGAAATAGAAAGACAGAAATTCTTGATGAATGTTTGCATAAAAACCCTAACACAGAAAAATTGATATGTTATATTTAAAATATCCTATTAGATAATGATGCACCCACGACGGAAATATATAGGCAATCATAGGAAAATGAACTAGGCCAACCAATAAGGCCAGAAATATGGGACGAAAGCTTACAACATAGACAGTGGCTTGCAAAAGTATTCATACCCCTTGAACTTTTCCACATTTTGTCATGTTACAACCACAAACATAAATGTATTTTATTGGGATTTTATGTGATAGACCAACACAAAGTGGTGCATAATTGTGAAGTGGAAGGAAAATAATACATGGTTTCCAAATTTTATGACAAATAAAAAACTGAAAAGTGTGGCGTGCAAAAGTATTCAGCCCCCCTGAGTCAATACTTTGTAGAACCACCTTTCGCTGCAATTACAGCTGCAAGTTTTTTGGGGTATGTCTCTACCAGCTTTGCACATCTAGAGGCTGAAATTTTTGCCCATTCTTCTTTGCAAAATAGCTCAAGCTCAGTCAGATTGGATGGAGAGCGTCTGTGAACAGCAATTTTCAAGTCTTGCCAGAGATTCTCAATTGGATTTAGGTCTGGACTTTGACTGCGCCATTCTAACACGTGAATATGCTTTGATCTAAACCATTCCATTGTAGCTCTGGCTGTATGTTTAGGGTCATTGTCCTGTTGGAAGGTGAACCTCCGGCCCAGTCTCATGTCTTTTGCAGACTCTAACACGTTTTCTTCCAAGATTGCCCTGTATTTGGCTCCATCCATCTTCCCATCAACTCTGACCAGCTTCCCTGTCCCTGCTGAAGAAAAGCATCCCCACAGCATGACGCTGCACCACCATGTTTCACAGTAGGGATGGTGTGTTCAGGATGATGTGCAGTGTTAGTTTTCCGCTACACATAGCGTTTTGCATTTAGGCCAAAACTTCAATTGTGGTCTCATCAGACCAGAGCACCACCCTCCACATGTTTGCTGTGTCCTCCGCATGGCTTGTGGCAAACTGCAAACGGGACTTCTTATGGCTTTGTTTCAATAATGGCTTTCTTCTTGCCACTCTTCCATAATGGCCCGATTTGTGGAGTGCACGACTAATAGTTGTCCTGTGGACAGATTCTCCCAACTGAGCTGTGGATCTCTGCAGCTCCTCCAGATTTACCATGGACCTCTTGGCTGCTTCTCTGATCAATGCTCTCCTTGCCCGGCCTGTCAGTTTAGGTGGACGGCCATGTCTTGGTAGGTTTGCAGTTGTGCCATACTCTTTCCATTTTCGGATGATGGATTGAACAGTGCTCCGTGAGATGTTCAATGCTTGGGATATTTTTTTATAACCTAACCCTGCTTTAAACTTCTCCACAACTTTATCCCTGACCTGTCTGGTATGTTCCTTGGGCTTCATGATGCTGTTTGTTTACTAATGTTTGCTAACAAACCTCTGAGGCCTTCACAGAACAGCTGTATTTATAATGAGATTAGATTACACACAAGTGGACTCTATTTACCAATTAGGTGACTTCTGAAGACAATTGGTTGCACTGGATTTTATTTTGGGGTATCAGAGTAAAGGGGGCTGAATACTTTTGCATGCCACACTTTTAAGTTTTTTATTTGTAAAATAATTTGAAAACCATGTATCATTTTCCTTCCACTTCACAATTATGCGCCACTTTGTGTTGGTCCATCACATAAAATCCCAATAAAATACATTTACGTTTGTGGTTGTAACGTGACAAAATGTGGAAAAGTTCAAGGGGTATGAATACTTTTGCAAGCCACTGTACATCACTGTTCGTTAAATGCTAGACACTCTTTAATACAATTTAATGACTGGGTTTGATCCTGGCTCTGCGTGCTGTCTATGTGGAGTTTGCATGCTCTCCCTGTGACTGCATAGGTTTCCTCTGGGTGCTCTGGTAAAGCTCTTGTGTTCGATTTTGACCTCTGGTACTGTCTTTGTGGAATTTTCACATTCTCATTGTGACCGTGCTCCCACATCCCAAAGACATGGGTTTTTATGTTAATTGGCCTCTGAATAATTGTCCTTAATGTGCAGGGAGTGAATGATATAGTGGGATAATATAATAACTAGTAAGATCAAGTCAGCACCGACTCAGTGGGTCAGTTAAATTTATGCCTTCAACTATAAATCACGTGGAACATGGAACAATGAATAGTACAGCTCAGTAATCAGCCTTTCGGCCCACAATATTTGGGCTGAACTTGATGGTCAGTTAAACTGATTTTGTCTGCCTGTACATGATCCATATCCCTCTACTCTCTGTACTTCCATGTGCTTATCCAAAAGGCTCTTAAACACTATTATCGTATCGGCCTCCATCACCACCCTGGCAGTGCCTATCAAGCCCTTGTGTACTTTGTGTTTTAAAACAAAACAACTTGCCCCGCACATCTCCATTGAACTTTCCCCCTCACTCCTTAAAGCAATGCCATCCAGTGTTGGTCTATCCAACCTCTTCCTTTAGCTGAAAGCCTCTAATCCAGGCAGCATTCTGGTAAACCTCTGCACCCTCTCCAAAGCCTCCATATCTTTCCTGTAATGGGGCGACCAGAACTGCAAGCAATATTCCAAATATGGTCTAACCACAGTTCAATAGAGCTGCATCATGACTCTAATTCTTCATCTTTAGTGTGGCGTGCACAGCCTAAAGTTGTAGGACAACTTGTTCTATTTGATCTTCCGTTTGTGCACGTCGAGTTGATTGCCTTAGTCGAAACAGGGCAGACCACATGAAGGTTGCAATCTCCCACCCCATCATGACTTTGATTCTTATATTCTATGCCCCTAGCAATGAAGGCAACCGTACCATATGCCGCCTTTACCACCCCATCCACCTGAACTATGAAGTTGGACTCCAAGATCCTTCTGCTGCGAAGGGTCCTGCCATCAATGGTATATTCTCAAAGCCACGATGCAACCGGTCAGCATGCTCTCTACTGTGCACCTGTAAAAGTTCGAGAGAGTCCTCCTTGACATATCGAGTCTTCGTAATTTTCTCAGGAAGTAGAGGCGCTGATGTGCCTTTTTTTATGATTGAATCAGTGTGCTGGGACCAGGAAAGATTATCGGAAATATGCACGCCCAGGAATTTGAAGTTCTTGACCCTTCTTGACGGGATTGTGTGCCCCTATCCTAATCCTTCCAAAGTCCACAATCGGTTCCTTGGTTTTGCTGGTGATGAGAACCAGGCTATTGAGCTGGCCCCATTTGGTCAATCAGTCGATCTCACTTCAAACTCTGACTCGTCACCATCAGTGATTCGTCCCACAACAATGGTGTCGTCGGCGAACCTGATGATGGAGTTCGCACTATGTCCGGCTACGCAGTCATGAGTATAGAGTGAGTACAGCAGGGGGCTGAGCACGCAGCCTTGAGGTGCTCCCGTGCTGATTGTTAACGAGGATGACACATTTCCATCATTACAGGCAGACTGTGGTCTGTGGATGAGGAAGTGCGACTTGGGTGGGGGGGTGGGAGGGGAGAGAGAGACGGAGGGGGAGAGGGAAAAACGGAGAGGGAGACGGAGGGAGAGAGACACAGAGAGAGAGAGAGACAGAAATCAATATTCATACCACTGGGCTGTAAGCTGCCCAAGCTAAATATGGGATGCTGTTTCTCCAATTTGCGTTTAGGCGCATTCTGACAATGGCGGCAACTGAGGACAGAAATGTCTGTGTGTGAATGGGAAGGAGAATGACAATGTCCAGCAACCGGGAGATCAGGTTAGTTAACGTGGTCTGAGCGAAGGTGTTCCGCAAAATGATCGACCAGTCTGCGTTTGGTCTCACTGATGTATAAAGGTCCACATCTTGAACAATGGATAAAGTAAATGAGGTTGGAGGAGGTGCAAATGAACCTCTGCCTAAACTGAAAGGACTGTTGGGGCCCCTGGGCAGTCAAGGGAGGACGTATAGCGACAGGCGTTGCATCCTCTGCGGTTGCTGGGGCAGGTACCTGGGGAGGGGGTGGTTTGGGTGGGAACGGATGAGTTAACCAGGGAGTTGTGGAGGGAACAGTCTCTGCGGAAGATGGAAAGGGGTGGAGATGGGAAAATGTGGCTAGTGGAGGTGGACTAAGTTGGAGGCAGCAGAAATTTCAGAGGATTATGTCCTGTGTGCGACGGCTGATGGGGTGGGAGGTAACTAGCGCTACTCTGCCTCTGTAGCGACTAGGGGGAGGGGGAACAAGCGTGGAGCTGCGGGGTACCAAGGAGACACGAGTGTGGGCCTCATCTATGATGGGAGAGGGAAACCCCGGTCCCCAAAGAATGAGGACATCCCGGATGTTCTACTATGGGACATCTCACCGTGGGCACAGATACGGCATAAACAAAGGAATTGGGAGTAGGGGATAGTCTGTGCAGGAAGCAGGGTGGGAAGAAGTGTAGTCTAGATAGCTATGGGAGTCAGTGGTTTTGTAATAGATGTCAGTCAATAGTCTATTTCTTGTGATGGAGACTGTAAGGTCAAGAAAGGGGCGGGAGATATCGGTGATTGTCCAAGTAAATTTGAGTGCAGGATGAAAATTGGTGGTGAAGTTGAGGAGTTCTGCCATTGCGCAGGAGGTAGCACTGATACAGCCATCAATGCAACGGAGATAGATTTTGGGGATAGGGCCAATGTACGCCTGGATTGTTCAACGTACCCTCCAAAGAAGCAGGCATAGCTGGGGTCCATGTGGGTGCCCATAGCTACGCCTTGGACCTGGAGGCCGTGGGAGGAATCAAAGGAGAAGTTGTTGAGGGTAAGGACCAGCTCCGCATAGTAGTGTTAGTAGAGGGAAATTGGATGGTTCTGTGGTCAAGGAAGAAACGGAGGGATTTACTAGAATTACTAGAAACAGAGATTTACTAGAATGTTGCCTGGGTTTCAGCACCTAAGTTCCAGAGAAAGGTTGAACAAGATAGGTCTTTATTCTTTGGAGCACAGAAGATTATGGGGGGACTTGATAGAGGTCATTAAAATTGTGAGAGGGATAGACAGAGTTGACGTGGATAAGCTTTTCCCATTGAGAATAGGGAAGATTCAAACACGAGGACATGATTTGAGAATTAAAGTTTAGGGGCAACATGAGGGGGAACTTCTTTACTCAGAGAGTGGTAGCTGTGTGGAATGAGCTTCCAGTGGAAGTGGTGGAGGCAGGTTTGTTTTTATCATTTAAAAATAAATTGGATAGGTATATGGACGGGAAAGGAATGGAGGGTTATGGTCTAAGTGAAGGTAGATGGGACTAGGTGAGAGTAAGTGTTCGGCACGGACTAGAAGGGCTGAGATGGCCTGTTTCTGTGATGTAATTGTTATATGGTTATATGGAGGGCTTTAAGGCCTTCCTGGTGGGGGATGGAGGTGTAGAGTGACTGAACGTCCATAGTAAAGATGAGGGAGTGGGGAAGCGGAAAGCGGAAGTCATTAAAGAGACGAAGGGCATGTGAGGTATCTTGGACATAGGTTGGGAGAGATTGAACCAGGGAGGATAGGATGGAGTTGAGGTACGTGGAAATCATTTCCTTGGGACAGGAGCAGGCAGAAACAATAGGTCTGCCAGGGTAGTTGTGTTTGTGGATTTTGGGGAGAAGGTAAAAACGGGCTGTGCGGGGCTGAGAAATGATAAGGTTGGAGGCTGTGGGAGGCAGACAGCCAGAAGTGATGAAATCAATAATGGTGTTTGAGATTAAGACCTGGTGCTTGTCTGTGGGATCATGGTCCAAGGATAAGTAGGAGGAGGTGTATGAGAGTTGTCGCCTGGCCTCAGTGCGCCAGACTACCACGGCACCT
This sequence comes from Raja brachyura, assembly GCA_963514005.1. The sequence continues at coordinate 4,681,996 of OY740811.1, forward strand.
CCCTTGTCAGCAGATTAGATTATAATGTGCGGGTTGCTGCAGAGTGAGTGGAGGGGTCTACGTTCAGGGGAGGTGAGGTTGGAGGTGGATGCATGGATGGAGCATGGATGAAGTACAAAAGTTGTTCATACCAGTTTGGCAAAAGAATAAATCGGGGAAGGTGGTGCATCCATGGATACAAGGGAAATCAGGGATAGTATAAAAACAAAAGATGAGGCATACAAATTTGCCAGAAAAAGCAGCCTACCGGAGGACTGGGAGAAATTCAGAATCCAGCAGAGGAGGACAAAGGGCTTAATTAGGAAAGGGAAAATAGATTATGAAAGGAAACTGGCAGGGAACATAAAAACTGACTGCAAATGTTTTTATAGATATGTGAAGAGAAAGAGACTAGTTAAAACAAATGTTGGTCCCTTGCAGTCAGAAACAGGTGAATTGATCATGGGGAACAAGGACATGGCAGACCAATTGAATAACTACTTTGGTTCTGTCTTCACTAAGGAAGACATAAATAATCTGCCGGAAATAGCAGTGGAACGGGGGTCAAATAAGATGGAGGAACTGAGTGAAATCCAAGTTAGCCGGGAGGTGGTGTTGGGTAAATTGAACGGATTGAAGGCCGATAAATCCCCAGGGCCAGATAGTCTGCATCCCAGAGTACTCAAGGAGGTAGCCACAGAAATAGTGGATGCATTAGTGATAATTTTTCAAAATTCCTTAGATTCTGGAGTAGTTCCTGAGGATTGGAGGGTACCTAATGTAACCCCACTTTTTAAAAAAGGAGGGAGAGAGAAAGCGGGGAATTACAGACCAGTTAGTCTAACATCGGTAGTGGGGAAACTGCTAGAGTCAGTTATTAAAGATGGGATAGCAGCGCATTTGGAAAGTGGTGAAATCATTGGACAAAGTCAGCATGGATTTACGAAAGGTGAATCATGTCTGACAAATCTGATAGAATTTTTCGAGGATGTAACTAGTAGAGTGGATAAGGGAGAACCAGTGGATGTGTTATATCTAGACTTTCAGAAGGCTTTCGACAAGGTCCCGCATAAGAGATTAGCATACAAACTTAAAGCACACGGTATTGGGGGTGCAGTATTGATGTGGATAGAGAACTGGCTAGCAGACAGGAGGCAAAGGGTAGGAGTAAACGGGTCCTTTTCAGAATGGCAGGCAGTGACTAGTGGGGTGCCGCAAGGCTCAGTGCTGGGACCCCAGCTATTTACAATATATATTAATGATTTGGACGAGGGAATTCAATGCAACATCTCCAAATTTGCAGATGATACCAAGCTGGGGGGTATAGTTAGGTGTGAGGAGGATGCTTGGAGGCTGCAGGGTGATTTGGATAGGCTGAGTGAATGGGCAGATGCATGGCAGATGCAGTATCAATGTGGATAAATGTGAGGTTATCCACTTTGGTGGCAAAAACATGAGGGTAGACTATTATCTGAATGGTGGCAGATTAGGAAAGGGGGACATGCAACGAGACCTGGGTGTCATGGTACACCAGTCATTGAAAGTAGGCATGCAGGTGCAGCAGGCAGTGAAGAAAGCAAATGGTATGTTAGCATTCATAGCGAAAGGATTTGAGTATAGGAGCAGGGAGGTTCTACTGCAGTTGTACAGGGTTTTGGTGAGGCCACACCTGGAGTATTGCGTACAGTTTTGGTCTCCAAATCTGAGGAAAGACATCCTTGCCATAGAGGGGGTACAGAGAAGATTCACCAGACTGATTCCTGGGATGTCAGGACTTTCATATGAGGAAAGATTGGATAGACTCGGCTTGTACTCGCTGGAATTTAGAAGATTGAGGGGGGATCTTATAGAAACTTACAAAATTCTTAAGGGGTTGGACAAGCTAGATGCTGGAAGATTGTTCCCGATGTTGGGGGAGTCCAGAACAAGGGGTCACAGTCTAAGGATAAGGGGGAATTCCTTTAGGACCGAAATGAGGAAAACATTCTTTACACAGAGAGTGGCGAGTCTCTGGAATTCTCTGCCACAGAAGGTAGTTGAGGCCAGTTCATTGGCTATATTTAAGAGGGCGTTAGATGTGGCACTTGTGGCTAAAGGGATCAGGGGGTATGGAGAGAAGGCAGGTACGGGATACTGAGTTGGATGATCAGCCATGATCACATTGAATGGCGGTGCAGGCTCGAAGGGCCGAATGGCCTACTCCTGCACCTATTTTCTATGTTTCTATGGAGTAGATAAGGGGAGTGGAAAAGTTGAGACGGTGGATGTCATGCTGGTAGTTAGAAATAAAGAGGTCTAGAGAGGGTAGCAGGCCATTTTGTGGAGTTCAAGAGGAGAGGGACTGGTGGAGATGGGAGACGGGGTCGTCACTGGGTGGTTGAGGACTCCTTCCCATAGGAAAATGCACGGAGGTAGAGGCGACTGAAGCTCTCGGTCGTGGCGGACCCGGAACTCGTTGAGGTGGGGGTGGAGGGGAACGAAGGCGAGGTCTCCGTTGAAGACAGACTGTTCCGTATCAGAAAGGAGGAGGTCAGCAGCGATGGTGGGGGTTGGGGTCAGAGGAAGGCCGGAGAGTGGACAAAGGCCGTGGGGCGATCTGGTGGGCAGATGGTGGGTGTTCAAGGAGGAGGGGGGTGTGAAAACTATTGTATGGGTGGGATGTGGTCGGGGTAACCTGGTTAAAAGTAGGGGGAAGGGGAAGACCCATCACTACTGAGGTTCCCTGTAAGAGTGTTAGGACCCAGCAGAGTCAGACCACGTGCTGTGGGAGTCTGCATTGTGGAGGCTGTGGGTCTGGTGCTGAGCCTGGAACTCGGGTGAGGCAATGGCTCCAGCCCGCTGGTGGGCGGTGGAGAGGCGAGGGTTGGCAGAGTCGCTTGTGGAGGCCCGTGGGGGGCTGGAGTAGAAATACGTGTCAGAGGTAGCAGCATTGGTGGCCCCGAGGGGACAGTTAAAGTCAGTGGCGGTGGTGGGCCAGGGAGGTGGTGAGAGTCGACAACAACTGCAGTGGTATCAACCTCCGAAATTGCAACACCTCATGGTTGCTCAGGTTAAACTCCATCTGCCATTTCTCTGCCATTTTCTGCAGTTGTTTGATATCCCGCTGTATCTTCTGGCAGCATTTCTTACCATCTGCAATTCTACCAATGTTGGTGCCATCAGCAAACTTACTCACAAACCCATCTATATTTATGTCTAGGTCATTTATCTGTATACTCTGATCTTGGATGTGGATGTATTTGTGTGTTTATTTATGTGTTTGTCTGTGATTCACATTTCCTTGAAAACACGATGTGCTAAAACATGACACGGGGGAATGGGTTGCGTTGGGGGGAACGGGTGATGGGGGTGACTGTCTCTGGGGTGAGCGCCGCCGCCGTATTGGGGGACGGGGTCCAACGGGTCCCACTTGTTCTAGTGTTCAATAACATTTAAAGACACCAAATGCAGGCAATAGGACGAGCTTAGATGGAGATCTTGGTTGGCATGGACCAGCTGGGCCAAATGGCTAGTTTCTGTGTTGCATGACTGTGTGTAAGATGTCTTGATAATGGATGAAAAAGACCAGTTTGTTTCTTTCACCTACTCAAATGAATTGCAGTTCCCTCCCCTCATCAATGCAAGATTCTGAATCATTCCTAAATAATGCAGAGATACTGTAATGGTTCAGTGCAGTTGTTGAAAAATGGTCTCTGTGTATGGCCATTGCTGTTCAGGCAGCAAATTATTCTTTAGATACTTACATCAGTAACTGCTGTTCTGGTAAGATACCATTATCTTAAAGTCTTGCTGTTTTTCTTTTATAATTAAAATGTACTGCTTCCTTCTAAGCCATTATCTAAAGATGACTCATTATCTTAAGACTTTTGTCTGAAACAAATTCAAATGATCTGGCAGCTTAATGTTGCAGGGTACAGGTGGTCCGAGATGTCATTACTGATTCAGGGGGTTTATATAGGCGGAGCTAAGAAATAAAAAGATGATCACCTTTGTGGGTATGTACAAAGGTATATAGTCAGCAGGATTTGGAGGAGCACATATGCCAGGAGATTGCGGGCAGCTGTAAGGCTAATAACGTAGTCATAGTGGGAACTTCTTTACTCAGAGAGTGGTGGCTGTGTGGAATGATCTTTCAGCAGAAGTGGTGGAGGCAGGATCGATTTTAACATTTAAAAGTAAAGTGGATAGGTATATGGATGGGAAGGGAATGGAGGGGTATGGTCTGAGTGCAGGTAGATGGGACTAGGGGAAAATAAATGGTCGGCACGGACTGGATGGGGCGAGAAGGCCTGTTTCCGTGCTGTAATTGTTATATGTTATATATGTTATAGTGGGGGATTTTCCCAATATAGAAGGGGACTGTCATAGCGGCAAGGGCTTGAATGGGGCGAAATTTGTGAAATGTGTTCAGGAAAGTTTCCTCGGGCAATATGTGCGAGAGGACAAAGCTGGATCTTCAGAAATTAGGAAGGGCAAGTGACTGATGTGGTGGTGGGTGGACCTTTTGTGACCAGCAGTCACTGTTCTATTAGCTTTAAGTAAGTTATGGATAAAGACAGAGCAGGCCCACGAGTTAAAATTCTGAATGGGGCCAGACCAATTTTGGTGGCATTGGACAGAAACCTGCACAAGCTAATTGTGCAGGTAGCCAGCAAAGGATGTCTGGCACGTGGCATGATTAGCAAGTTTGCAGATGAGACAAAAGTGGGTGGCATCATAGATGATGAAGAAGGTTATCATAAATTGCTGCAGGATCTTGACCTGTTGGGCAAATGGCTGAGAAATTATTAATGGAGTTTAATGCAGGTAAGTGCGAGGTATTGCATTTTGAGAAGTCCAACCAGGACCGGACCTTCACACTGAAAGTCAGGGATCTGGGAAGTGTTATAGAGAAGAGGGATCTAGGCGTGCATGTACCTCGTTCCGTGAAAGTGGCATCACAGGTGGATAAGGTGGTCAAGAAGTCGTTCGACACATTATCCTTCATCAGTCAGAATATTGTATAGAAGTTGGGAAGTTGTTACAGTTGGACAAGAAATTGGTGAGGCCAAATTTGAAGTATTGTGTTCAGTTTTGGTGACTCTGCACCCTTCCCAGTTTAGCACCTTTCCTCTAACAGAGAGGTTTTACGATAATGTTGCCAGGACGCAAGAGCCTGAGCTATAGGGAGAGGTTGAGCATGCTAGGATGTTATTCCTTGGAGCGCAGGAGACTGAGGGGTGAGGTGTACAAGATCATGAAAGGAAAGGAAAGTAAACGTACAGTCTTTTACCCAGAGTAGATCAATAAAGAATCGGAGGACCTGGGTTTAAAGTGAGGGAGGTGGGGAGGGGAAGATGTAATAAGAAACTGAGGGGCAGATATTGTAAAATATGTTAGGGAGGTTCCAGAGGAGGTAGTTGCAGCAGATACTTTCACAATGTTTAAAGGGCATTTGGACATGGATATTCATGATACATGGATAGGATAGGTTTCAAAAGATATGGACTAAACGCAGGCAGGTGAGACTAGTATAGATCGCACATGTTGGTCAGTGTGGGCAAGTTGGACAGAAGGGCCTGTTTCCACATTGTATCACTCTGTAACCAAAAGCAAAGGATGCTTCTTTAAGTTGAGTTAATGATGTAAATAAAACTCCGGAAGTAATTCCCACCGTGAAGTCAACTTTTCCTAAGGTGCAAGGGAAACTTTTGGCATTAATCATTGCAAATTTATTTTGTCTGAATTTTGTTGTTGGAAGAAATTTTAATTGGAATGATGTATCCCTATTTAGGTAAGAATTTTAAGCCATGTGACCTGGAGAAAGATTGTGGAATTGGAACATCTCCCAACCATCAAAGATTCTAAAAGTGTAAGTACGAGTCACTGTTCTTAAATAAACATACATAGAACATAGAACAGTACAGCACAGGAGCAGGCCCTTCAGCCCACAATGTTTGCGCTGAACAATATGCCAAGTTAAACTAATCTAATTTGCCTGTTTAGGATCCATGCAGTTCCATGTGCCTACCTAAAAGCCTCTTAAAAGCCCCAATCACATCTTCCTCCACCCCTGCCAATTTGTTCCACGTCCCCACCACTGTTTTAAAAAGAAAACTAGTCCAGAACATCTCCGTTAAACTTCCCCTCTCACCTTTATAGCTATGCCCTCTGGTGTTGAACATTTTCGCCCTGTGCAAAAAGGTTCTGGCTGTCTACCCTATCTATGCCTCTCATAATTTTATGACTTCCATCAAGGCTCCAACGTTCCAGAGTCTATCCAGCCAATCCAAGTCTATCCATCCTCTCCGGAAACCCTATAATCCAGGCATAATTATGGTAATTATTATTACCACCTCTCCACCCACTCCAAAGCCTCCACATCCTTCCTGTAATGAGGAGACCAGAACTGCATGCAATACTCCAAATTTGGCCCAACCGGTCTGGTGGATCTGCTTCCTGACTTCCTGACACATACTCAATAATCCTAGCAATAAAGTAAAGCACATCATACGCCTTCTTTGCCACTCTACCTGTGCTGCCACTTTCAGTGAGCTATGAACTTGGGCTCCAGGATTCCTCTGCACATCAATGCTGTTAAAAATCTTACGGTTAACTGTATCCTCTTCCCTTACATTCAACCTCCCAAAGTGCAACACCTCACACTTGCTTGGGTTAAACTCCCTCTGCCATTTCTCCACCCATTTCTGCAGCTGATCTATATCCAGCTGCATCTTCAGAAGTTTTCTTCCTTGTGTGCAACTCCTCCAATTTGGCGTTATCGGTAAACTTAAGCACCAATCCATCTATTTTTACATCTGGTCATTTATATATGTCACAAACAGCACAGATCCCTGCGGAACTCCACTGTTCAAAGATCCACCAAAAAAAATGACATTGATCTCATTGATAATACAGTGTAGTCCACTGAATAAATGAGTGGCAGGCTCCTAGGGAGCAGCAGTGAAGGAGCGGCCTCGTGAGCCTTCGGAGAGGAGGCTACGCATAAAGCTCGAGAGGATAGAACGCGGTGAACACGTCGGGGTAGATGAGACAGTGTGAGGCTTGCGGAATGTGGGAGCCCAGGGACACGGATGGAGCCTCTGGCTGCTACAAATGTGGCAAGTGCGTCCAGCTTCAGCTCCTAAAGGGTCGTGTTGGGGCACTGGAGAAGCAGCTGGATGACCTCAGGGCCATCTGGGAAAACGAGAGTTTCCTGGACAGGACCTACAGTGAGGTAGTCACGCCGAGGTTACGGGAAGAACCAAAGTGTGTGACGGAGAGAAAGGGTGGACATCGTGGAGTGCAGAAGGCCCAGGTGGCTGTGCCTAATGAAAACAGGTACGCCCTCTTGGGAATTGTCCGGGGAGACGATGTTTCCAGTCCGAGCGGCGGACACGTCGGTGGCTCCAGTCCTAGAGATGGGACTCGACCGACATCGGGCAGAGCCCTAGTGGTGGGTTACTCCATTGTCCGAGGAGTGGACAGGAGATTCTGTGGCGGCAGACGAGGTGCGAGGATGACCTGTTGCCTCCCTGGTACTAGGGTTCAGGATGTCACAAGCCGAATTCAGAAATTCCTCGAGAGAGAAGGTGAACAGCTGGCAGTAGTTGTGCACGTAGGCACAAACGACAATGGGAAGAAGAGGAAGGAGGTTCTCCAACATGAGTTCAAAGAGTTGGGAAGAAGACTGAAATGCCAGACTTCTAGGGTGGTTATCTCTGGATTGCTTCCAGTACCTCGTGCTAGTGAGGACAGGAACAGGGAGATAGGGGATCTGAATGTGTGGCTGAGGGGCTGGAGCAGGGAGCAAGGATTTAGATTTATAGACCACTGGGATCTCTTCTGGGGTAGGGGTGACCTGTACAAAAGGGACGGGTTACACCTTAACTGGAGGGGGACCAACATTCTGGCAGGCAGGTTTGCTATTCAGGGAGTGCAGCATAGGTTTACAAGGTTAATTCCTGGGATGGCGAGACTGTCATATGCTGAGAGAATGGAGCAGCTGGGCTGTACACTGGAGTTTAGAAGGATGAGAGGGGATCTCATTGAAACACATAAGGTTGTTTAGGGTTTGGACAAGTTAGAGGAGGAAACATGTTCCCGATGTTGGGGGAGTCCAGAACCAGTGGCCACCGTTTAAGAATAAGGAGTAAGCCATTTAGAACGGAGACGAGGAAGCACTTTTTCTCACAGAGAGTTGTGAGTCTGTGAAATTCTCTGCCTCAGAGGGCGGTGGAGGCAGGTTCTCTGGATGCTTTCAAGAGAGAGCTAGATAAGGCTCTTAAAAATAGCGGAGTCAGGGGATATGGGGAGAAGGCAGGAACGGGGTATTGATTGGGGATGATCAGCCATGATCACATTGAATGGCGGTGCTGGCTCGAAGGGCCGAATGACCTACTCCTGCGTCTATTGTCTATTGTCAAGATTCTCAGTTGAATCAGAATGGCAGCCATAGAGCATATATAGGAGAAATATTGGTTCCTGCTAAGTATGGGAGATATAAGAATTCTAATCGGGGTTGTTTTTACAGAGGCCCGGGACCGTTGGAGCGAGTGGAGGAGGGTCAGGGGTCAGGGGGACCAATATCCTGGCGGCGAAATTGGCAAAGGCCACTGGGGAAACTTTAAACTAGAATGGTTGGGGCGAGGGATGCAAATAGCAAAAGCTAGTAGACAGAATGGGAGGCAGGAAGCAGAAAAGGGAAGCACTCGGACACAAGAGGAGAAAGAAAAAAAAGGAAATAAACAGAGAATAAGAGATGGGGGGTTTCTTAAATGTGCATATTTTAATGCTAGGAGCATTGTCAGAAAGGTGGATGAGCTTAGAGTCTGGATAGACACCTGGAAATATGATGTTGTGGCGATCAGTGAAACATGGTTGCAGGAGGGCTGTGATTGGAAACTAAATATTCCAGGATTTCGTTGCTTCAGGTGTGATAGAATTGGAGGGGCAAGAGGTGGAGGTGTTGCATTGCTAGTCAGGGAAGATATTACAGCAGTGCTTTGGCAGGATAGATTGGAGGGCTCATCTAGGGAGGCTATTTGGGTGGAACTTAGAAGTGGGAAAGGTGTAGCAACACTTATAGGGGTATATTATAGACCACCAAATGGGGAACGAGAATTGGAAGAGCAAATATGTAAAGAGATAGCAGATATTAGTAGTAAGCACAAGGTAGTGATTGTGGGAGATTTCAACTTTCCACACATAGACTGGGAAACACATTCTGTAAATGGGCTGGATGGTTTGGAGTTTGTAAAATGTGTGCAGGATAGTTTTTTGCAGCAATACATAGAGGTGCCTACTAGAGGAGGGACAGTGCTGGAGCTCCTGTTAGGAAATGAGATGGGACAGGTGGCGGAGGTATGCGTTGGGGAGCACTTCGGGTCCAGTGATCACAATACCATTAGTTTCAATATAATTATGGAGAAGGTCAGAACTGGGCCTAGGGTTGAGATTTTTGATTGGAGAAAGGCTAACTTTAACGAGATGCGAGATGATTTAAAAGGAGTGAACTGGGACATTTTGTTTTATGGGAAAGATGTAGAGGAGAAATGGAGGACATTTAAAGGGGAAATTTTAAGAGTACAGAATCTTTATGTTCCTGTTCGGTTGAAAGGAACCAGTAAAAATTGGAAAGAGCCCTGGTTTTCAAGGGAAATTGGACATCTTGTTCGGAAAAAGAGGGAGATCTACAATAATTATAGGCAGCATGAAGTAAATGAGGTGCTTGAGGAGTATAAGGAATGTAAAAAGAATCTTAAAAAATAAATTAGAAAAGCTAAAAGAAGATATGAGGTTGCTTTGGCAAGTAAGGTGAAAGTAAATCCAAAGGGTTTCTACAGCTATATTAATAGCAAAAGGATAACAAGGGATAAAATTGGTCCATTGGAGAGACCGAGTGGACAGCTATCTGCAGAGCCAAAAGAGATGGGGGAGATATTGAACAATTTATTTTCTTCGGTATTCACCAAGGAGAAGGATATTGAATTATGTGAGGTAAGGGAAACTAGTAGAGTAGCTATGGATACTATGAGTTTCAAAGTAAAAGAAGTACTGACACTTTTGAAAAATATAAAAGTGGATAAGTCTCCAGGTCCTGACAGGATATTCCCTAGGACATTGAGGGAAGTTAGTGTAGAAATAGCCGGGGCTATGACAGAAATATTTCAAATGTCATTAGAAATGTGAAGAGTCCCCGAGGATTGGCGTACTGCGCATGTTGTTCCATTGTTTAAAAAGGGTTCTAAAAGTAAACCTAGCAATTATAGACCGGTTAGTTTGACTTCAGTGGTGGGCAAATTAATGGAAAAGATACTTAGAGATAATATATATGAATAAAGAGGATCTAATTAGGAACAGTCAACATGGATTTATGCCTGGAAGGTCATGTTTGACTAATCTTCTTGAATTTTTTGAAGAGGTTACTAGGGAAATTGACGAGGGTAAAGCAGTGGATGTTGTCTATATGGACTTCAGTAAGGCCTTTGACAAGGTTCCTCATGGAAGGTTGGTTAAGAAGGTTCAACTGTTGGGTATAAATGCAGGAATAGCAAGATGGATTCAACAGTGGCTGAATGGGAGAAGTCAGAGGGTAATGGTGGATGGCTGTTTGTCGGGTTGGAGGCAGGTGACTAGTGGGGTGCCTCAGGGATCTGTGTTGGGTCCTTTGTTGTTTGTCATGTACATCAATGATCTGGATGAAGGGGTGGTAAATTGGATTAGTAAGTATGCAGATGATACCAAGATAGGGGGTGTTGTGGATAATGAAGAGGATTTCCAAAATCTACAGAGTGATTTAGGCCAGTTGGAAAAATGGGCTGAAAGATGGCAGATGGAGTTTAATGCTGATAAATGTGAGGTGCTACACCTTGGCAGGACAAATCAAAATAGGACGTACATGGTAAACGGTAGGGAATTGAAGAATACAGTTGAACAGAGGGATCTGGGAATAACCGTGCATAGTTCCTTGAAGGTGGAATCTCATATAGATAGGGTGGTAAAGAAAGCTTTTGGTATGCTAGCCTTTATAAATCAGAGCATTGAGTATAGAAGCTGGGATGGAATGTTAAAATTGTACAAGGCGTTGGTGAGACCAAATCTGGAGTATGGTGTACAATTTTGGTCGCCCAATTATAGGAAGGATGTCAACAAAATAGAGAGGGTACAGAGGAGATTTACTAGAATGTTGCCTGGGTTTCAACAGCTAAGTTACAGAGATAGGTTGAATAAGTTAGGTCTTTATTCTCTGGAGCGCAGAAGGTTAAGGGGGGACTTGATAGAGGTCTTTAAAATGATGAGAGGGATAGACAGAGTTGATGTGGACAAGCTTTTCCCTTTGAGAATAGGGAAGATTCAAACAAGAGGACATGACTTTAGAATTAAGGGACAGAGGTTTAGGGGTAACATGAGGGGGAACTTCTTTACTCAGAGAGTGGTAGCGGTTTGGAATGAGCTTCCAGTGGAAGTGGTGGCGGCAGGTTCGTTGGTATCATTTAAAAATAAATTGGATAGGCATATGGATGAGAAGGGTATGGAAGGTTATGGTATGAGTGCAGGCAGGTGGGACTAAGGGAAAAAAGTTGTTCGGCACGGACTTGAAGGGCCGAGATGGCCTGTTTCCGTGCTGTAATTGTTATATGGTTATATGTTATATGGTTAATCATTAAATTAACCAAGAATGATTTTGGTACAAAAGTAGATCATTTGGAAACTTGGCCTGCACTTAAGCAGTGTGATACTATATCCTGCAATTTACATGGACATGGCAGTCTCCAGTACCCCAGCTCTCTGGGTACCCCATGTATATATTTGTATCTTCTCTTGGTTATCTTTAGCTGCAGGCAGGGAAAGCCAGCATTAGAAATATTCATTGCTGCAGAGTCTCTAACTGTCTCCTGTCTGCTTACAGGTTATCTACAAGGAGGTTGAAAGTCGGCCGGACATTGGCAGTGGTGTTTTGTCTTTACCTCCCCTCATAACTGGAGCAAGTTCCTTGTTCAGCACAGAAAGTAAATGTAAGTAATGCCTGAAAGAACTCTGGATACTTTCTTACTCTCGCCCTGGCGCTATTATCCATGCAACGTTAATCACTGCTGCCCACTCTCTCTGAAAGGAAATTAGTAAGAATCATTCACGATAGCCTAGATTGATTCACGCAAGAGATCTTGTAGTTGTGTAGATCCAACCTTATCTGTTCATGCCCTTAATTTGTTATTCCATTTATGGCAGATAGTGATCAATAGTGAGAGTCCTACTTTACATATCTAATACCCACTAATTAACACAAGTTGCTATGCCCTATTAATGTGCTGATATGAGCTAATACAGCACAATTAAGAAACTATATCAGCAAGATTAGAGAGCTTCCCACTTCCTTTGCCTCTGCAGATGCTACTTGGCCCAGAGTTATTCCAGCGGTTTAATTGTTTGCTCCAGATTTCAGCATCTGCAGTTTATTTTAGAAACAGAAACATAGAAAATAGGTGCAGAAGGAGGCCATTCAGCCCTTTGAGCCAGCAGCGCCATTTATTGTGATCATGGCTGATCGTCCCCCATCAATAACCCCATATCCTTCTCCCCATCTACCTTGATTCCACTAGCCCCTTGAGTTCTATCTAACTCTCTCTTAAATCCATCCAGTGACTTGGCCTCCACTGCCCTCTGGCTGGGAATTTCATAAATTCCCAACTCTCTGGGTGAAAACGTTTTTTCTCACCTCAGTCTTAAATGACCTCCCCTTTATTCTAAGACTGTGACCCCTGGTTCTGGACTCGCCCAACATTGGGAACATTTTTCCTGCATCTAGCTTGTCCAGTCCTTTTATAATTTTATATGTCTCTATAAGATATCCCCTCATCCTAAACTCTAGTGAATACAAGCCTAGTCTTTTCAATCTTTCCTCATATGACAGTCCCGCCATCCCAGGGATCAATCTCGTGAACCTGCGTTGCACTGCCTCAATCACAAGGATGTCCTTCCTCAAATTAGGAAACCAAAACTGTACACAATACTCCAGTTGTGGTCTCACCAGAGCCCTGTACAACTGCAGAAGAACCTCTTTACTCCTCAATTCAATTCAATCTTTTATTGTCATTGTGCAGTATACAATACAGAGACAACTAAATGCAGTTGGTATTTCCGAAGGGCGAACTTACGAATGAACAAGTAATTGCGCAGTAGTATGAGTTAATATACGTCGATACATATACAGTGTCCGGGGGGGGGGGGGGGGGGGGGTGGGGGTGGAGACAGGAAGTCATTGAGGTGCAGCGTTGAGAAGTGTGACGGCCGCAGGCAAGAAGCTGTTCTTGAGCCTGCTGGTCCTGCAGCGGAGGGACCTGCAGCGTCTCCCGGATGGGAGGAGGATAAACAGTCTATGGTTGGGGTGTGAGCTGTCCCTGGCGATGCTGTGCGCCCTGCGCAGGCATCGTTTACTATGGACAGACTCAATGGAGGGGAGTGAGGAGCCTGTGATGCGTTGGGCGATCTTCACCACCCTCTGCAGAGCTTTCCGGTCGGCGACAGAGCAGTTACCATACCATACTGTGATGCAGTTGGTAAGGATGCTCTCGATGGTGCAGCGGTAGAAGTTCTCCAGAATCTGGGGAGACAGGTGGACCTTCTTAAGTCTCCTCAGGAAGAAGAGACACTGGTGAGCCTCCTTGATCAGCGAGGATGTGTTGTAGGTCCAGGAGAGGTAATCGGAGATGTTGACCCCCAGGAACCTGAAGCTGGAGACACATTCCACCTCCGTCCCGTTGATATGGATAGGGGTGTGCGTGCAGCCTCTCGATCTCCTGAAGTCCACAATGAGCTCCTTGGTCTTCTTGGAGTTGAGGGCCAGGTTATTGTCGGCACACCATGCTGTTACGAGCTGAACCTCCTCCCTGTAGGCCGACTCATCATTGTCGCTGATGAGGCCAATCACCGTCGGGTCATCTCGTTACTCCTGTACTGAAATCCTCTTGTTATGAAGGCCAACATTCCATTAGCTTTCTTCACTGCCTGCTGTACCTGTCAGCCAACTGTCAGTGACCGGTGTACAAGGACGCCCAGGTCTCGCTGTACCTCCCCCTTACCTAACCTAATCCCATTGTGATAATAATCTGCCCCCTTGTTTTTGCCGCCAAAGTGGATAACCTCACATTTATCTATATTATACTGCATCTGCCATGCATCTGCCCACTCACTCAGCCTGTCCAGGTCCCCCTGCAACTGCCTAACATCCTCTTCACAGTTCACACTGCCACCCAGCTTTGTATCATCCGCAAACTTGCTAGTGTTGCTGCTAATTCCCTCTTCCAAATCATTAATATATATGGTAAACAGTTGCGGCCCCAACACTGAGCCTTGCGGCACTCCACTCGCCACTACCTGCCATTCTGAAAAGGACCTGTTCACGCCTACTCTTCACTTCCAGTCTGCCAACCAATTTTCTGTCCATGTCAACACCCTACCCCAATACCATGTGCTCTAATTTTAGTCACCAGTCCCCCGTGCGGGACCTTATCAAAGGCTTTCTGAAAGTCTAGATACACTACATCCACTGGCACCCCTTCATCCATTTTACTCAAAACATCCTCAAAAAATTCCAGAAGATTAGTCAAGCATGATTCTCCTTCATAAATCCATGTTGACTTGGATTTTGTACCTTCCCACTTCCTCTGCCTTATCTTTATCTGCAAAGAACTTTAAATCAAACTAGATTGAATTGTAAATGCCGGGATGATTTCTTCACTGCCTTAAACCCCTGTCTCACGGTGCGAGTTGTCCCACGAGGTACCCCGAATTTTCACTCGCGGTAATCCCGTACAACCAACGTAGCGGGGATGTCGGAACTCGCGTGAGCAACTTAGCGACTCGTGGCGCTAACGTCAGGTACTCGTGAAACTTGTCAACTCTTGAAAAATATCAAACATGTTTGATATTTTCCACGAGTCAAATTTACTGTCCAAGTTTAAAATTGAAACATTTAAACTCAGAGTTATATCGTAGTGGCCCGTGCGTTAAGTTTAGTGATTCGTGCGTCTACCGTGGGAACTCTTTAATAGACACAAAATGCTGGAGTAACTCAGCGGACCAGGCAGCATCTCTGGAGAGAAGGAATGGAGTCGAGACCCTTCTTCAGACTTACCCAAAACGCTACCCATTCCTTCTCTCCAGAGATGTGGCCTGTCCCGCCGAGTTATTCCAGCAGTTTGTGTCTATCTATACTTTAGTTTCGGATATGATCAAGTGTAAGAAACGCAAACCAGACTACCTTCACATCAGAGAATCCTAATGTTGAAGGATAAAAATCCACACACCCTAGTTACATCCAATATTAAATTGCATGAATATCATGCATAGTATGCATCTATGAGCTCAACATTTAAAGGGCTGCCCTTTAAATGAAAAGTATGCCAATCATAGAGATTGTGTTAAACCACTGTACAATATTTTAAAATATTTATAACCTGTATCTATTTACTTGGGTGACAAAATAAACGCATCAAAACCTAAAAGCGAGAAAGAGAAAATAAATAGGTCCGATATTTGCTTAAAATCATCTCCTAGATTTTAGAAATGATGCCAAAGCCCGACTTTATCATTCAAAACTGCAGCATTTCAAATTATCTAATTTATAAAAATACATTGAGAATCAATGATTCATAATGGAATGACTCCGCTCTTCAATGCTGCCTGTCCCACTGAGTTACTCCAGCATTTTGTGTCTATCTCAGCAGGACACAGCCCCGTGGTTAACACCACACTCCAGACCTATCTAGCCCCTTATTTGTGAAAGTTCCACACATATTTATCGACATTTTTTCCGGCACTGTGCCCAGGCTACGGACACCACACTGAGCCCAAACTAAAACAATCCCAGTATTTATTGGTGTGTATGGTTTGACCGAGAACACGTGCAATTTGGCCGAGGCACTTCACTGTCCGTGTGTAGGAAGGAACTGCATATGCTGGTTTACACCGACGATAGACACAAACATGCTGGAGTAACTCAGCGGGACAGGCATCGCCTCTGGAGAGAAGGAATGGGTGATGTTTCGGGTCGGGACCCTTCTTCATTCTTCCCTCGTTGATGTGAACTTGTGGGGGTGCGAGGAATCGGGCGTCGCTGGGGAAGGGAGGTTTTACTGCTGAATTATGCGCAACAGAAGCATGAAGTGAGGGTAAGCTCCATTTAAACTATCTTGTCGGGAGAGGAACTTGGTAACTCAAGAGCAAACGGGAGGGGAGCTTGGTAACTCTGGAGACGAACTCGGAACATCGCAGAAAGTACAAGTACAAGTTGCCAAGTACAAGTAAACGGCAAACTTACCATACCCGTGGGAACTCGCCTCAAACACTTGAACATCAACTTGGAATCTCGTACACAACCACGAGTCTGTCACTCTGGGTCACTCGTGGGTCAACTCGCACCGTGAGACAGGGCCTTTAATTGAATGACAAGAAACTAAAGTAATGTTCTCGTCCTCACCATCTCCAAAATAATCCTGAAAAGTAGTTTTAAACTAATTTGATTGTCCTGTTCTAAGGCAAATCAAAATGGTTGCATGAAGGGGGATGTTAGAATGCAGCTGAATTAGCCAATAGCCATAGTCTGTTTCCTGTTGCTCCACACGGTTCGCCAACCTATATATTTTTGGATAGCCAGAAGCTTGGTGAATTATTTTGTTTTTTTTTTCTTTTAAGTATTCCAATTCTCCTTTGCAAATTTGCACTTCAAATAAACACATGTGCCTGAGGCTTGTTGTAATAGTTGATCTTCTATTACAACTGATTGTTTTTCCTTCTAAACGAGAACTTTTTGAATGTGCAAGTATGATTTGTTTTCAGTGCTGAAACACTCTATGGCCAGCTTCTTTATTTAGAGGGTCATATTGTCATGTCTTAATATTCTACAGTTAACATATACAATTGGCATTGGGCCGTACTTGAAGGACTAAAGCAAGGTTGTTCACGCTTTCATACAGGAAGCCATCTTCAGGGTTGTGTGCACGGTATCATAGTTATACAGCATGGAAACCAGCCCTTTGGCCCAAGTTGTATATGCTGACCAAGATGCCCCATCTAAGCTATTCCCATTTGCCCAAGTTTGGCTCATATCCCTTTAACCCTTTCCAATCCATGTACCTGCGCAAGTGTAAATTAAATGCTGTTATTATACCTGCCTTAACTGCCTCCTCTCGTAGCTTGTTCCATATATTCACCACCCTCGGAGCGAAAAGGTTTCCCCGCAGGTTTGTATTAAACCTTGCCCCTCTCACCTTAAACCGATGCCCTCTGTTTCTTACTACTTCCCCTACTTTGAGTAAAATAAGTTTTGTCTTAATGATTCTGCGACTTATGGATAACACATTAAAACATAGAGCCCATTGCCCATGTGCAATGAAATTGTGCACCGTAAACACCAAGGTAGGCCGTTATTTTTCTCATTTGAAGAGACAAGCCTCCCACCAAGTTCCTGCCTCCACCTTGCCACTTTCACAAAGCTGAAGCCTTTGTGCCTCCTTTGCTCAAACTTGCATCGTTTTATTCTCTTTCTGATCTTCACAATCTGAATACAAACACCTCCTCTGACATAGTTGCTGTCCAGAATTGTAAGAGACGGCACAGGAAATGCTTGAACCTTGTGGGAAGTAGAATACCCACAACATATTTGTTTACTGAGCCATAAATTGTTACTGGCCGAATGTTTTAGCAATGCACCATTGTCCAGCCATCTCAAGACCATAGAAATGTTGTTGTTCTGGTAAATTTAAAGATCCAGCACAAAACTTTGCTTTTCCGTGCCCTTTTGCAGGGCTCTTTTTCTACTTTAATTAAAACATCACATTTATCTTTCTTTTACTGATTTTCCTTTTTTCTTTCAGATGAGATTTGCCAGCCTCCTGTTCAAGTTCCTATAGTAAAGCCTGACCCAGATCGAGCAAATCCCAAATTAGGTGTTGGGATGATTGCCTTCAGTCCCGACAACCGTTTCATGGCAACCAGAAATGGTAAGTTAATGGAAGCAGCATGGTGGGTTAACAATAATTTTAGTAAAGCACTTGCAGCACCTGGTTCTGTCGACAGAGTTTGTACATTCTCCCTGTGACCGTGTGGGTTTCCTCCCACACTCCAAAGATGTACAGGTTTGTTAGTTATTTGGCTTGGTATAAATGTAAATTGTTCCCACTGTGTGTAGGATAGTATTAGTGTGCAGGGATCGTGTGGTCGGATCAGACTAAGTGGGCCGAAGGGCCTGTTTCTGCACCGTATAGGGCCTGCCCACTTTCACGACCTAATTCACAACCTTTTTTACTCGTGGATACTTTTCATCATGCTAGAAAAAACGCCCCGACCTACTTGATGCCACGAGTAGCTACGACGTCATGACGACCATGCGTCAAGGGCAAACTCGGCTGAGGTCGTGAATTAGATCGTGGAAGTGGGACAGACTCTAAACTAAATAAGTAAATAAAGTAATATTTGCCTTGCATGGAATGTGCATTATACTGTAAAATGTATTGCCTTTTTCTATTTGGCTGTATTTGCCATTCAGTTACATGTGGATGGAGATGGGTACTCTCTGTGGCATGGGAAGAAATGCCGACATTAAGTTATCCTTGGAGTCATCGAACATATCTCTTGTTATTTCAGTTCTCATTCATTGTGCATGAAGGTGCAGACCTTTGTGTTTGTCTCTTTGGATTAAGGCAGAGGTAGTTAATTTGTGCATATTTTTCTTGCACGAACATTCCCTGCTGTTGAATTTCTTGTGAAATTAGAAGAAAGGAAAAAGGAGGAGGAGGAGCCCAAGGGCTGAGGGAGAGGTGGGAAGGGGAGACAACAAGGGTTAACAGAATTGAGAAAATTCAATGTTCAAGCCGAGAGGATGCAGACTCCCCAAGCGGAATATGAGATGCTGTTCCTCCAATTTGCGGTGTTGCTCACTCTGGCCGTGGAGGAGGCCCAGGACAGAGAAGGTGAGGATACGGAATGGGAGGGGGAGTTGAAGTGCTGAGCCACCGGGAGGTCGAGTTGGTTATTGCGGACTGAGCGGAGGTGTTCGGCGAAACGATCGCCAAGCCTCCGCTTGGTCTCACCGATATAGATCAGCTGCCATCTAGAGCAGCAGATGAGGTTGGAGGAGGTGCAGGTGAACCTATGTCGGACCTGGAAGGACTGCTTGGGTCCCTGAAAGCAGTGGAGGGGGGAGGTAAAGGGACAAATGTAGCATCTCTTGCGGTTGCAAGGGAAAGTGCCCGGGGAAGGGGTGGAGCGGGAGGGAAGGGAAGAATTGACAAGGGAGTTGCGGAGCGAGCGGTCTTTGCGGAAGGCAGACGGGGGGGGGAGATGGGATGATGTGGCGAGTGGAGGGGTCACATTGGAGGTGGCGAAACTGGCGGAGGACTATGTTTTGTATGTGCCAGCTGGTGGGGTGAAAGGTGAGGACCAGGGGGACTCTGCCCTTGTTGCGAGTGGGGGAATGGGGAGAGAGGGCAGTGTTGCGGGGTACGGAGGAGACCCTGGTGCGAGCCTCATCTATAGTGGGGGAGGGGAATCCCCGTTCTCTGAAGAATGAGGACATTTGTGATGACCTGGTGTGAAACATCTCATCCTGGGAGCAGATGCGCTGTAGACGGAGGAATTGGGAATAGGGGATGGAGTCCTTACAGGAAGCAGGGTGGGAGGAAGAGTAGTCCAGATAGCCATGGGAGTCAGTGGGTTTGTAGTGGATGTCGGTCAGGAGTCTATCACCTGCAATGGAGATGGTGAGGTCAAGGAATGGTAGGGAAGTGTCGGAAATGGTCCAGGTGTATTTGAGTGCCGGATGGAAGTTGGTGGTGAAATGGATGAAGTCAGTCAGTTGTGTGTGGGTTCAGGAGGTGACACCACAGCAGTCGTCGATGTAACGGAGGTAGAGGTCGGGGATGTGGCCCTGGTACGCCTTGAACAAGGATTGTTCGACGTACCCGACAAAGAGGCAGGCTTAGCTGGGGCCCATGTGTGTGCCCATTGTATTTGGAGGAAATGGGAGGAGTCAAAACAGAAGTTATTGAGGGTAAGGACCAGGGTAGGAGGGTAGGCGGAGGTGGGTGTCAGTGGACGGGTATAGGTTGCTCCTCTGGTGGAGGAAGTACCGGAGGGCTTTGAGACCATCCTGATGGGGATGGAGGTGTAGAGTGACTGGACGTCCATGGTGAAGATGAGAGGATGGGGGCCTGGAGAATGGAATGCGCGGAGACGACGGAGAGTGTCTGAGGTGTCTTGAACATAGGTGGGGAGGGATTTAACCAAGGGGTAAGATGGAGTCAAGGTATGTGGAAATGTGTTCGGTGGGGCACGAACAGGCAGAGACAATGGGTCTGCCGGGGCAGTCGGGTTTGTGGATTTTGGGGAGAAGGTAAAATCGGGCCGTGCGGGGCTGGGAAACGATGAGGTTGGAGGCTCGGAGGGGCAGGGAGCCGGAGTTGATGAAGTCGGTGATGGTGCTCGAGATGGTGGCCTGGTGCTCGTCAGTGGGGTCATGGTCCAGGGGTAAGTAGGAGGAGGTGTCCGAGTCGATGCGTGGCCTCCGCTTTGTAGAAATCGACGCGCCAGACTACCACGGCACCTCCCTTGTCGGCGGGTTTGATAACCCAGTCTGGGTTGTTACGGAGTGAGTTGATGGCAGTACGTTTGGGGGGGGGGGGGGGGGAGAGATTGAAGTGAGACAGGGGAGTGGAGAAGTCGAGGCGGTTGATGTCCCGACGGCAGTTCTGGATAAAGAGTTTGAAAGCCGGAGGCTTTAATTTCTTGTGATCATTAAATACTCTCATTATCCGATATAAAATATATCTTCCCCTACAAAAGAAGTTAAATTTTTTTCTCACTATTTTGTAATATTTTATGCAGAACTCTAAGCTGAAGGAGTTGGGAGTTTTCAACACTTTGTATTCCTTTTCAATGCACCATTTGTTTTGGATGCTGAACTAAACCTTTATAATTCACTTGCCAAGTTGCATAATTATTTTAACGGGAAATGATTTTTACTCAAGGGCCAATTCAAATACTTATAATTACTTTAGAGTTAATCCAAATGACCCTTATAACTGCATTTGTTAGTTCTTTAGCACTGCTGATAATAGGACAGTGAAATTTTTCCGATTGCCTATTTTTCAACGTATATTTTGTTTATGCTTCCAGCTTTCTTTGTAGCTTAAAGAATAGGAATGATTTTATAAGCCTGGTTTATAGCATTGCCTTTCCTTAACTATTAATCCTAATAACAGCATCATTCTTATATCATTTTTTCCCTTTTACAAGATAACATGCCAAACACCGTGTGGATATGGGATGTTCAGAAGCTGAAGCAATACGTGGTTTTGGAGCAAATATCTGCAGTGAGAAGCTTCCAGTGGGACCCACGCAGAACCCGTCTAGCCATCTGTACTGGCAGCACCAAGGTGTACCTGTGGTCTCCTGCAGGATGCCTGTCTGTGCAAGTGCCATCTGAAGGTAGAGGACAGTCAATGTGTACTTTTGTGCTTTCTCAGCTAGTATTACTTTGTGGAAAACTTGCTTATTTTCTCTTGGTACCTAAAATCTGAATTCTGTTCTTCCTGCAGGAACTTTCCAGGTTTTATCATTGCACTGGCATCCCAGTGGAGACTCTCTAATGCTGATGAGTAAGGATCAAATGTGTGTGTGTTATTTGGAAACTGCTGATGAAAAGTAACTATGCGCCATGTGCAAAGATCATTATGGACCGAGCAACAGTTCCAATTCCTTTAAAATAAATTGAAATTAAATGTGAAAATTGTGCTTTTACTGTTTTTAGAGATATTTGGTACCAAAGCTATTCTTAAAAATGATTGCACATATTCAATCAAACCAGTAAATCTAATTTCTAGACTGAAATATGTTTCTAACCATAAATTTTGATCCCTTGCAAAATGATTAATATTTCCCTAAAACATGCTAAATGCTAGCATATTCTAGTTATTAACCAAGGAAAAGAAGAACCAACTTGAACAAAACAATCCCAAATTGTGTAATTGTTGTTGAATTTGATCTCTTGGTTGAGAATTTGCAATAAAAAGATTTGCTTTTAAAACTCAACCAACACAATGCTTTGTCTTTGTTGATCTTGGAGCATCTTGCGCAAGTGAAAGGCTCAACGCAAAGATGATTTTTATGAAACATGACTTGTATGTAGTTTTCCAAAGATGCAAACTTTCCTTGATTAGGGTCCTATGCAACTCTTTTCAATTAAAATTACAGATCCTTTATTGTACCTTTCTGTGATAGTAGTGTGTTTGTCTATCTACGGGTTGCAACTGGATGTTTGGCCGTGTCCTATGATATTGTTTAAAATATATATATTTTTAAATCTTGTTATCATAAAAGCTTCATTGTGCAATCTTGTTCTTAAATTATTAAGTTAACTTCTCCAAGTCGTTCAGTTCTTCAAGATTTTGTGTTCCATTCTGTGCCGCTACAGTACATGAATTAGTGTGAGGCCATCATGGAAATGGACAGCACTGTGGACAGCATTTTGTTCCATTGTCCTTCCCTGCATTGAACTGATTGTACTGGAAAGCAACAGAGTGCAGTACCCAGAAACAGACATTCCTTTCCTTTTCCAACAGTAACCGTCACTGGCTTAATCAGCTTCATTCTACTGCTTTATTGGTGGTGGGGGTCAGAGAGTTCTGACACAGTACACCATTTAACCAAGATATGTTCTTGAGTTTGTTAATGGTATATTTGAATTATAACGTGTTTTAAGCAGTTAAGTTTGAATATTATCTGCACAAACATATGCACTTGAGCTGGTTCACTGTTACACTTTAATTTGAAGTCCTTGCGTTGCAAGGAAAAAAATATCATCACGCCAAACAGATTAATATGTCAAGTGCACAAATCTGGTCATTTAATTGCTGTACACTTGAAGATATGATTGCCCAATAAGAGATGCTGTGAATCATGTATGTAAATATTTGTTGGATTTGATTTGTTTTCTATTAAAATTTACAATTCTATATTTACCTGTGTGTTATTGCTGTGTTATAAATTTATAATCTGGGCTATTAGCTGAGGTTTGGAATATTGCTAGGATTTAAGGAATAAATGAATAATATTCACTCATAATCGAGTTCGGTATTCCGACTGCGCATGCCCAGGTCACATAGGTCACTGGAGATAAACATTCTTGTCGGCTGAAGTGCTGCTTTTCTTCTGTAATCAGGATTGAACCGGGTCTCTGGCACTGCAGAATTGCTACTAGAGTTAGCGACATTAGTTCTCCCTTCTCCACTGGTCTATGCAGAAATCTCAGCAGTGACAATCTGATGAATCATGGTCTGCTCCCCCTCAGCCTGCGTGTATGGGTTCCATTCTCACTCGGGCTGCCCTCCCGGGTTATACAGGGTTATTATACAGTGACGAACCTCGCACCCCTCTCCTGCATAACCCCAGGAGGCAGAATTGTGAGCGGAGACTCACTATTGACCCCGTCCCATCCCTGTCCGGTTGCGGCCGGAGATGTCCAGGATGACCTGACGGGACACTGGCCCGGAGCAGTGGCGACCCCAGGCTTACAGCCAGGGCAGAGATGAAGCACTAACTCCAGCTCAACTCTGCTCCAACTCCCGAGGACCTGCACCTCTCGCCTTATCCAGTGGCTGTCGGTTAACCCCTTCGTTGCCGGCAAAAGCCAAGCACCAATCATCAACGGGTATACACACAAAATGTTGCAGTAACTCAGCGGGTCAGGCAACATCGCTGGAGAAGGGTCTCGGCACGTTACTCCAGCACGTTGTGTCTGCCTTCGGTGTAAACCAGCATCTGCAGTTCCTTCCTACAGAGCGACGCCTGTGCGGGTAATGGCGAGGCGGTGGGGAGAGAGATGGGGAGAGGAACTCGCTATCACGGCTTCACGGCAGGTCCCGGACACCCTGCCTCTGCAAGAGCTCCCTGGCGCTAGGACAATCCCTCCACCTCCCCACCCCCCGGAATGGAGGACAAACATGCAAACTCCCCGCGGAATGTTAAACTAAACACATCTGTGAGCAAACCACAAACACGCACGTGTTTCACAACCCTACTCTCCCCCCACCTCTCACCGTCTCTCCGCCGGTCCAGTCCCTCCCCGTCTCCCACTCGCATTTGCCCTCTCTCTCTCCCGCTACCTGGCAGCCTTGTTCGCCTTTTTTTTCCTCGAATGGACTTTGGCAAATCCCATGATTCCTTACATTTTTCGGAATACGAAACTCGCTTATTTAGAAGGATGAGAGGGAATCTTATAGAAATGTATAGAATTATAAAAGGACTGGACAAGCAAGATGCAGGAAAATTTTTCCCAATGTTGGGGGAGTCCAGAACCAGGGGCCAGTCTCACCGAGATGAGAAAAAACTTTTTCACCCAGAGAGTTGTGAATTTGTGGAATTCTCTGACACGGAAGACAGTAGAGGTCAATTCACGGATGAATTTAAAAGAGTTAGGGGCTAGTGAAATCAAGGGATATGGGGAGAAGGCAGGCACGGGTTACTGAGTGTGGATGATCAGCCGTGATCACAATGAATGACGGTGCTGGCTCAAAGGGCCAAATGGCCTCCTCCTGCACCTATTTTCCATGTAAGACAGATTTTTAATCCAAAGTAAATTGAGTCAAAATAACTCCCAACTGCAACTCATGATTAAATATTTAATGATTAAGCAAGATGGTAAATGTGGCTTGTACTTCATCTAGTTTCATGTTTATAATTTCTTAGAAATTCTTGTTGCTTTTATTAAACAGAAAAACATTTTTTCCTCAGATTAGAAGACCAAAACTGTATGCAATACTCCTGGTGTAGCCTCACCAAGACCTTGTACAACTGCAGTAGAACCTCCCTGCTCCTATACTCAAATCCTGTTGCTATGCTAAACCTTGTTAGATGAATATCAATTATTCCAATTAAAAAAACTCCCCAGGATTCCAGGGTCACCTGCTTCTCCATTGTAAATCTACATTCTAAATCCTAATGTGAATACAAACATGGGCTCTTGAGTTAACTTCCGAGTCATGTTGTTGTATGCCTTGAAGTCTAAAATGATCATATGGATGCCCTGTATCTCCTCTACTGAGATCCTCAAAAAAACATTTCAGGCATAATATCCCCTTCATGAAGCTGTGCTGATTCTACTCTCAATGTTTTCAAATGTGCCCCGGTTACTCTGATTTCAACAGATTTCTAACCATAGAGGTTGGGTGAATTGGCCTGTAGTTACATGCTTGAAACATGCTTTTTCATATTTGTCCCTTTTTGAATGAGAATGTCAAGATTAATCAAATACCATGTTCCAATAATTGTCAATTTTATTAGCATATATGATAGCTAGAGAAATTGTTACAAAATACTAGAATACAGTTGAGATAACTGCTAATGAATGTAGTTTGCAAATGTGCCACTTTCTATTATTGCCCGAGGCATTAAACGAGCTTGTAACAGTATCATTTTTAACATAGCTTATATCAATGTTGGGGAGGCTAAGGACCCTCCTCCCCCTTTCTGTGCATTTACATTTTTCAGTGAAGTGACTTTGTAGGTCAAGGGCTGGAATAATTTGGTTAGGTGCAGTCAGTTAGTGCTGTCATAAACTGCACTGCATTTGTAATAATGTAATATTATAACTGTTAATATTATGGAAATGTGCTTTGATGCCCCATTGACTGGCCTGGTGGTGGTTGTAGGCAGCTGCTCAGAGACAGCCTGAAACCTAGTACCAGGGAGGCATAGCACCGTGCTGCCACACAATTTCCTGCGTCCCGAACCAACGAGTCTCCTATTCCTTTGGCGCTGCGCCATGGTACCCAAACTGCTTTTCCCAGTTGGAGGAATGGCCACAGGGGATGATTGCTCTCTCTGCCTACTCCCTTTCCTGTTGGTCAACCATCTACTCTGCCTATGTGACCACCTCTACAACACGTTCATACCGCCAGATGAACATGCCCCTGACTTCCAACATCGTGCAGAAGCATCCAACTATCCCACCTGCCATCTCTACTGCACTCGGTGCAAGGGGGGTAGAAAAAGAAGAAACACACACACAAAAACAAAAGACTGTACCCTAACCTGCTGCCTCCTTGCTGAAGTCTCTTGAGCCAGAGCCAAAGCCTCAGCATGTGCCCTCAAAGCATTTCACTTCAACACCCAGCCTCTCTCTCTTTAACATGCCCCCCCCCCCCATAGGCTGCTCTGCCACACCTACTCTTATTTTTTTGCAGGGCCTCAATGAGCCCATCCAACTGCTCCCTTTTTCAATCTCCCACTACTTCAGCGATCGAGTGCCTTCATGGGCTCCCTTTGTAAATCTTCCTGATCGTATACCAGACTGGACAATTGCTTCTGTACCATAGTATCTGGTGATCAGATTGTAGTATGGATAATGTAGTATTGGAGTAGGCTCAGTAAATACATCCAGTAGAGGTTTCCATTGGAAGTCAAGGTTAAATCGGTTACTAATTCATTCACAGATGTGGGTGTTACTGCTAATAATGGCACGTTATCCATCTCCAATTTCCCACTGAATTAAAAAAGCCAGCTAACTGCACAATGTTGAGAAAATGGGTCACACCAGATGACAGATTCCCTTCCAAGAAAGATTTTAATGAACCAATGGGGTTTTACAACAATAGCTTCATGTTTAAAATTCTGGATTCAATTACCAGAAATTAAAATCCCCAACTGTGATAAAATTCAAACTCAATGATCCATGCATCTTGTTGTCCAAGAATTTCACTGCTAGGGGACTGACTGTAATTGTTTTGTGATACAACACCTGTACATTCAGTGCCTGTGTCAGTCTGTCCTTCAGGACAACATTACACTTTGGGTTTAAATCAGCCTGGCTTTTCTTTGGAAAAAGTCGACTTCTATTTGTGCTATATTTGAACCAAAATCGAAGAGGTGAAAGAACACTACACCAACTGTTCCTTTCACATTGCCCTTTAACAAAACACAGGCGATATAAGAGCAAGCAATTAAAAATGACCAGTATCTGTTAATTGCAAAACCAAGCATAGGAAGCAAGTCCATCAATAAACAGTAACACATACGGTACAAGCAGGACACTGTACTAATCATTTTGCAATTGCAATACTGCATTTTGTTGTATATATGCTATAATATAGAGGCAATGTCCTTAAAAAGAACATTGCACCACATGCTACAATTCCGTGTGCTCTTCGGGAAGAGTGCAATCTCACGCCGTTTATCCAACTTCACAACATGCACCCAAAGCTGTCCGCTTCCTGACTGAAGATTGGATTAATGCAAAGTGGAAGGGTGCAGAAGAGGCAATGTAGACACAAGCTCAAACCCTTTAAAATCCTATTGTTCCCCTTGACATTGAATAGCCCAGTTTAGCTTCATTGTTAATAAAGGACATTATTCCGACATAGGTCTGGATGAGAAGAGGCCGCTCCAAGATCAGCACGCCGTTGGCCCGGCCGGGCAGTGGGGCCTCTTTGTGTGCCTTCTTCACCGCTTGGATCAATTGGGTCTTAAAGTTCCCCAGCTGGAAGTTTAGATTAAAAAAAGTCTAGTCAACTCATTTCAAAACAGACCACTTCATTCACTACAGTCAACTCATTACAAAACAGAACAATGTATTTTGAAATTTAATAGCAAATTATTGCAATTCAGTATTAGAGGATAAATGAAAACTACTCTAAAATTATACTGAAATACTACAATAATAAAACTAGTCTAAAACACAACTAAAACATTCCAACTACTTTGAATCTATTATTACACTCAAACACTATACAAACACTAAAACTTGTCTAAAACTAAAACTACACTAAAACTACTCTCAAACAAGGGGGGGGGGGAGTGGAGACACTTTTAAGAAGTCAGACAACGTTTAATAAAGTTTAGCGGGCATTTACCATTACTGGTAGGTTTTCCTTGGTCTTGAAAACTCCAATGAGCCAATTAAAATGCCCAGTCAGCAAAGGAGATTGCCTAGGGCTGCCCTCGACTGCCTGTAGCTACATAGCGACCCCACTCCACTTCGCTATGAGTTCAAAAGAACAATGCCGACCAATATTTACTCGCGGAAAATTTTTCAACATGCTGAAAAATTTGCCTAGACCAAACTGAGGCCGCGAATGTGTGGGAACTTCCCTCGAGCATGCAGGAAAGTACCAGTGACCGCCTAGAACCACCCAGGACCACGTGTCAACCATGCTGCGAGATTGGGTCAAGGGCAAACTCGTCTAAACTCGCAGATTAGGTTGCCGCAGTGGGACAGCCGCTTAAAACTGCACTAAAACAATACCACACTAAAACTTCTTCAAAACATTAAAATCACACTAACTCACTAAAACACTGAAACTACTCTAAAACATTCTAACTACTCTAAAACTAAAACTACACTAGAACTGTGTACAACTAAAACTACACTAAAACACTTGGGGTGGGAGATTGCAACCTTCACGTGGTCCGCCCTGTTTCGACAAATGCAATCAACCCAGCGTGCACAATCAAGTAAGATCAAATAGAACAAGTTGTCCTACATCTTTAGGCTGTGCACGCCAAAACATTAAAATACTCCTGCTCTAAAACTACTCTAACAATACTAAAATATTACAATTCTAAAACTACTCTAAAACACTATAACTAAAACATTACAAGTACTCTAAACTGAAATAGTAAGATTAAATGAGAACTTACCAGTTTGAAGTTTGATATTTATTTTATGAGGAGTTACGATCAGGGATTTCGTGAAGACCCCGCCAGCACGCATGCGCGAATTTCTTCAAAGCAGCGGTGTGAAATCACAGATAGCAGAACTGACTGGAGATGGTAAGATAAAGAGAAACCATATACCAGTTGACCTTATGATAGAGGGTTGGGAGCGGAGGGCACAAAATCCCTCATCGTAACTCATAAAATAAGGATCAAACTTCAAACTGGTATTCTCGTTTAATCTTACTATTTTACTTCGGAGTCACGTGAAGATTTCAAAGCTCTGTGATTTAATGCCCTGGACCACGTCCATGCTCGCACACTGCCGTAATAACTGATGGAGGAAGTGTGTTAACGTATTTCAGACTTGTAACAGAGCTGGAAAACAATAATGTATTCTTTAATACAAACAAAAACCGCTGAGTTCGGGAACCGTTCAGGGAACAGAACTTAAAACAGTATCTGCAAATGTCGCGGGAGTGGCCACAGGTTTATTATAAAACCGTTGAGACGTGCCTCCATTGGCCCAGCCAACTGTTGTGAGGACATGGTCCCTCATGAGTTTCGACACCAACTCATGGGATCCTACTCCGATAGTGAGGTAGGATGACAATGCGCTTCTGGCATTATTGATGGCACTATAGCTGAGGCCCTCATCATAGTGAAGACCCGCCAGAAATTCCAGCACATCTGTGATGGTGGCAGAGTCGTAGGTGATATTAG
Source organism: Raja brachyura (assembly GCA_963514005.1). The sequence continues at coordinate 4,711,384 of OY740811.1, forward strand.
TCCTGGAACAGAAGGCCTCCCATTTCCTTACATGGGTAAGGTACTGCTTCCTTGTGGACTCTCTGCACAATGCCGTGACGATATCCATGGTCCTGTTCGACAACCCAAATTCCATAAAAGGTCTCTTCAGAACCTGCAAGCCACCAGGTTCAGATGACCATGGCATGGATGACTCTCCCCTGATATGGGATGTATCAGTAGGTTCGTACATTTAAGACCCTGAACCCACGGTTCCTTCACCATGTCGAGGACCACCAGAACCATGGCTGTGTGAGCCAGTCGAGTATTATCAGAATCCCTGATTCAGAATCTAGCTGGATTTTCCACAATACCCGACTGATGAGGCAGAAAGGGGGAAATGCATAGAAGAACAATTTCCCCCAATGAGAACGTATCCATCGCTACTGCCCCAGGATCTGGTTCCCACAAGACATATGTTGGTATCTGATGGTTCAACCTAGATGCAAAGAGGTCGATATCTGGTGTTCCATACTTAGCTATAATATTAGCAAATATTTGAGGGTTCAACATACACTCGTGACCTGGTGTCCGCCGCTGTATTAAGCTCACCCGGAAGGTATGTAGCTACTATCCAAATATTTCTTTCAATGCACCAGAGCCAAATTATGTTTGCCAATTCATTGCAAGATATCGACTTGATACCACCCGTATGGTTTAAATATGTCACCACTGTGGTATTGTCTATCTGTAGACGGACATGCTTCTGTCCTTTATTCTTGGGTTGCTGTGGTGCTGGGTTGACACATTTTCCAGGCTGGTCGCTGTGGGCCTCGTCGGTGTTGGAGGTATGGAGAGAAGGCAGGTACGGGATACTGAGTTGGATGATCAGCCATGATCACATTGAATGGCGGTGCAGGCTCGAAGGGCCGAATGGCCTACTCCTGCACCTATTTTTCTATGTTTCTATGTCTATGGGACTGATACGGTAGATAGTCGATGCCAGCCGCTCCAACGGGGCTACAGGACTTTCGTGCGGTTATGCCACAATTCCGCCCTCTTGCAAACTGATGCGGTGGTGAGTCGGGGTGTGCCCTGAAACCGGGCCCCGTCTTCTGCACTTTTTTGCCCTTGGTCTGTTTTCGTACAGACTGAAGCGGTGGGGAGTCGGGGTCTTGGCTACCCTGATCCCGCGTGGTCCTACCGCCAGTATGCAGCTCCCTGGACTGCTGCGGTGGAGAGTCGGGTCTCGAGTGAGCGGGGCTCCCCGACTTCTACGCTGTCTTCCCGGCCCAAGGTACGGGTGCTGTCGGAAAATCAACGGTCAACTCCGGGAATGTTGGCCGCCGACCTCGCTCCGAAGTACCACGGTCTTCAATGGCATGCTTGAAGCAGCCTTCTTTTTGCTCCTTCTCTGCTTTACGAAGTTTCAGTAATGGATTTAAACAATGCAGAAACCCAACCAGCACAAGGTTAGTACAACTTACCTGTTGGTACTTTTTCCGTTAGGTTTGGCCCCTGGTGGAGCAGCGCTCCCTCCAGCCAGACGTTGCGTAATGCGATTCCCTTCTTCAGAGTCAGCCTAGACCTGACTCCTTATGCTCCCCTGCGAAGAGGGTGAGCATTTGGCAGCCCTGTAAAGGGTACTGCCATGGGTCTGCTCGGAGACCCACGGTGACCAGACTCCTGCTGGAGTGTGCCATGTTGGAGGTAGTGCTCCCCAACTGCTCATGCGGGTATATAGACTGCCCCAAACGGCAAGTCTCTGAGCCCGGACCCCGCCGGGTCAACAGGTTTGCCCACTTCCAGGCGTTGTGTCGCCTGCGTTTGAGTCAGGGCCCCGGCTCTGTCTCGGAGCTCCTGCTCTGCCTTCGCTACCGGCGAATGGCAGTCTCCGAACCCTCCTGGGTCAACGGGCTTGCCCGACCTCCGGGTAACGTTGCCGTCAGTCCGCAGTGATTCTGCGGGCTGCTGTGTTAAGTCGGGCTGCCGCTCGTCTGTCGCTACCCGCGAACGTCGTGTCTGTGAGCCCGAACCCTGCCTGGTCAACGGGCTGCCCGACTTCCCGGTGTGCAGATGCCGTCAGTCCGCGGTGATCCTGCGGGCTGCGGTGTTAAGTCGGGGCTGCCGCTCTGCCGTCGTTGCCTGCGAATGGAGAGTCTGTGAGCCCAGACCCTGCCGGGTCAACGGGCTGCCCGACTTCCGGATCTGCGGAGAGGTTCTGCCGCCGCTGACTGCCCGCGTTCCCGCGGTCCGCAGTCAGTCTCTCGAGGCGGCCCGTTGGTGGGGTACTCTGTCCCACAGAGTCCCTGAAAAAAACCAAAAACACTGACCTCAAGTTAGTTGTTTCTTACCTGCAGGTCTGTTCCGGCGGAGGAGCGACCCTCCTTCCTGCCCGTCGCTTCACATGCGGTCGACGATAAAGTCGCGCATGCGTGCTGGCGGGGTCTTCACTAAATCACTCGCGTGACTCCAAAGTACAACACTCTACAAACACTAAAACTTCTCTATAACATCAAGACACTAAAACTACTCTAAATCACTAGAATAAAACACTGCAACTAAAGGTACTCTTAAACACTACTATTCTAAAACTACTCATGATGCATTAGCTTTGATAAACCTTACAATCACATAATTTCATGCAAGTTGTTCAGCTCAAAAGATTCATTAGTTCAGAAACCAGGACACAGAATCCTTAAATTATAGTGTCCAGGCAATAGGCCATACTGTGTGGCCAAATATAAAAATGGCCTGTACCACAGAATTCTGAGTCTTTGCACTAGCACATTAGTTTGAGATGTCTTGACCACACAAAATGGCTGATCACTTCTTACCTGGCAGAGCGATGCAATCTTCTCATCTGCATTTGCCATGGGATGTTCAGTGAAAGTGGCATATGGCATATCAGTGGACCATGGATTCCAGCGATTAATAAAGGATGGAGTTTCCCGTTTGTCCCACTGAACACGAATACCTTGTCCCTCTCTCCTGTAAAACCAAACAAGCCGAATGATACCTCCACTTTCTGAAGACTGTATTTGTGGCTTCATGCAAATGAACAATCATAGGCTCATAACGTAAACAACAATTAAGGATCTATGTGGTTTCATAGCTTCCAAACTAGTCTGTGGGCACACAGAAAGGATTCTGAAAGAGAACATCGTGTGACCACAGGTATCTGACGAGGAGAGTAATGCTCAAAAATAGACACTCCAGATGTACTGTACATGGGCTTATTTGGGCAAAGTTGATCTGTCCTCTTTCAGTGATGACAAATGTTTGCATATCTATTCCACCACATTTACTGATTCTGTATTGAAAGGAGGGTGCTCCCATCCAGTCATTGAGAGGTCAGTGATCTCTAACATTGAACCAGAATGACGATGTGCAGTCAAATAGTGATTGTGCCAGGCATCAACTTGAGATATTTCTACTGGCTCTGACTTAAGTTTCAAGTTCAAGTTCACATTTATTGCTCAGTGTTCATTTACTAAGGTAAATTCCCAGACTTTAACATTCCAAAATGATCTTCAAATTCAGTTTGTCAGGTTTGCAACTGAAGTACTACAACTATGCATTTTTGATTCACTTTGCACTGCATACTAACCATACACAAGCACGACCCGAAATGTAACCCATTCCTTCTCTCCAGAGTTGCTGAATGTCCTGCTGAGTTACTCCAGCATTTTGTGTCCACCTTCGATTTAAACCAGCATCTGCAGTTCTTTCCTACACGTTATTGGTAATGAAGATTAGTTCCAGTCCCATGGGAAATTTCTGAAGACAAGATGCAATATTCTGAGGACTAAGCAAAGTGTTGGGATACATATGTATGGTTGGTATAGGCCTGTGTATGGTTAGTGTGGGCATGTGTATGGCTGGCTTTGCTCTCTTTGTAGGAGCTGTTATTTTGTGTAGACATCATCCACAGTGTCTGTGACCTCAGATTACCGCCGTCAAGCTTATCTCCAAAGTCCAGGGAATGATGAACGTTAGAGGGCATTGCGATAAGGTGAGAGGGGCGAGGGGATGTTAGAGGGGCGGGACAGAGGTGGAGAGAGGAGATAAGGGGGAGGGGAGAAAGGGGTAGGGGGAAGGGAGGGGGGAGAGAGAGGGGAAGAGTGGGGAGTGAGGTAGAGAGCGGTAGCAGGGAGTGGTGCAAGAGAGACGGGAAGGGGGTGGGGGGTGTAGAGGGAGGAGAGAGGGGGTGGGAGGAGAGGAGGGAGAGGGGCGAGGAGAGAGGGAGATGAAGAGGGGGGAGATAGGTGGGAAGGGGAGGAGGGGAAGGGGAGGAGGAGAGGGGGAGGAGGTGAGAGGGTTCGGGGAGGGGGTGAGAGAGGGGTGGGGAGGGGATGGAGGGAGGAGGGGGGGAGAAGGGAGAGGGGGGAAGGAGAGAGAGGGGGAAGAGTGTGGAGGGAGGGGAGAGTCGTAAGGGGGAAGGGGACGTGCGGGGAGGGAGAGAGCGGAGAGACGGGGAAGAGTGGGGAGGGAGGAAGTGGGGGGAGAGCGGTGGGGGAGGGAGAAGGGTGGGGGATGGGGAAAAGAAGTGGAAGACTGGAAAGGGAGGGGGAGATGGGTAGGGGGAGTGGTGGAAGTGGGAGAGAGGGAGGGGAGGGGGGCAGGGGGGGGATTGGTGGAAGAGGGAGAGAGGGGTAGGGGAAAGGGGTGGGGGGAGGGAGGTGGAGAGAGAGGTGTGGGGAGGGAGAGGGGTGGGGGAAGAGGAAAAAAGTGGAAGAGTGGGGAGGGAGGGGGAGAGGGGGAGGGGGAGTGGTGGAAGAGGGATAGGGAAAGGGGGCGGGGAGAGAGGGAACGGGGTGGGGGAAAGAGGGATCATATTTGGCACAAACACCGTCGGCTAAAGGGCCTGTTCCTGTGCTGCACTGTTCTCCGTTCTTAATTTTACTTCGGAGTCACGCGAGTGACTTCGTGAAGACCCCGCCAGGCACGCATGCGCGACATATCGTCGACCGCATGCGAGCGACAGGCAGGGATGAGCGTTGCTTCTCTACTGCTGGGACCTGCAGGTAAGTAAAACACTAACCTGCGGTCTTTTTCTTCTAGGTGGCCCTGTCGCAGGGTCTCGCAGCCGCCTCGGATCTGACTGCTGCGGCAGTCAGCGGCGGCTCCAATAGTTGGAGTCGGGAAGCCCGTTGACCCAGGAGGGTCCGGGCTCATACACTCGCCGGCGGAGGACGGCAGAGGCAGCCCGACTCCACACCGCAGCCCGCAGGGGACGCCGCGTGCTGGCGGCACGAAAAGGAATGGGGCTTGCCGGCTCGCTGTCAAAAGTTCGCGACGGCAGCGCGGCAGCCCCGACTGTACACCACAGCCCGCGGGGAACACCGCGGGTTGGCGGTGTACATGTAGGAGTGGGGCTTGCAGGCTCGCCGTTCAAAGTAGGAACGGTAGAGCGGCAGCCCCGACTCTACACTGCAGCCGCGGGGGATACTGCGGGCTGGCGGTGTGCATGCAGGAGTCGGGCTTGCAGGCTCGCCGTCAGAAGTTTCAACGGCGGAGCGGCAGCCCCGACTCTACACCACAGCCCGCGGGGGTGATACTGCGGGCTGGCGGTGTGCATGTGGTGTAGGGCTTGCTGTGCTTGCCATGGGCAGCAGCCTGACTCTACACCGCAGCGTGCAGGGGTTCTGCGGGTTGCTGGCATTCAGGGAGAAGCAGGCTTGCAAGCAAAGGCAGCCTGACTCCACACTGCAACTGCAGGGATTCTGTGGCCTGGCTACATTAAAGTGCCCTGCTACTCTAGGGTATGCATTGTCTTCAAGAAGTTCAGACTGCCAACATATAAAAGTTATTAAAGCATGAGAGGCTGGTCACCATACTTCTTAAAGACCCTCAGGTAAGATACTAACTTTGAATAGCTAAGCGTCTGTATTCGAGTTTGCTTACAGAGGGATGGAGACCAGAATGAAGGCAGCGAAGCAGGTCTCCAAGGGCCGTGCGACTTCAGATGGGAGTCAACGGCCACCATTCCAGAAGAACGCGGAGGTCGGGGAGCCCTGCGCAGCCAGGACCCGTCTCTCCACCACGGCTGACCATGGGGCCGCAAAATGGTGGAGCACCGCGTGGGAGCAGGGTGGGCAAGACCTGGACTCCCTACCACTCTCACCTATGCATAGTGACTGTGGGGCAAAGGTGCGTAAACATGTGACCCGCTCGGCGGCTCGTTTTGTCTCTCCTACTATGCAGGTATCAGAGATGGGGAGAGCTGCGCACAGGTCATGCCCCGCTGCAGTGGGAGGCATCGACATACCGCCGGGGGTAACCTGCTAGACTGCAGGCCGGTGATGGACCTGCTGGAAATCGGGGAGCCCTGCAGGAGCAGGAGGTACCGGTGTCCACCGGAACAGGCTGCCGGAGCGCAGACCGGTGGCAGTAGTTTACGGCTAGGCAACCCCATTGCTACGGGTAAAGCCGGCTATGCGCCCTCATGGACCCGTGTGGTTAAGGGTGACGGCAAGCCTGCACGGACAGCGGAGCCGGTATTGGGGACCGGTACCGATCCTTCCCTCTGCCTTCCCACCAGGCAGAGGTGCCGCTTAGGTCCAAACGACGGCGGACTAGCGGTATGTCCGTGCAGGACTCGTACAGCCTGCGGGAGCAGGAGGTACCGGCACTGCACCGGAACAGGCTGCCGGAGCGCAGACCGGTGGCAGCAGAATACGGTTAGGCAATCCCGTTGCTGCGGGTAAAGCCAGCCAAGCGCCGTCACAGACCCCTGGGGGTGAGGGTGACGGTGTGCCTGCACGGACCATGGAGCCGGTATTGGGGACCGGTTCCGACTCCTTTCCTCTGCCTGCTCATCAGGTAGAGAGGCCGCTAAGGTCCGAGGGATGCCGGGCTAGCGGGTTGTCCGTGCGGAAATCGTTCAGCCCCGCAGGAGCGGGTGCTGACGAGTACCTGTCAGCCACTTCGTTGAGGTGTGACCTACTGGCAGAAGCCCCAGCGACTCATCAGGGCCTGGGGAAGTCGACCTGTTGTCCGTGTGTAGCGGCAGCGGTCGCATGGCTAGGATGGAGCTAATGGTGGAGCAACTATATCAGCAGGACCTGGGTCGGCAAGAGCAGGAGTCTCAGCGGTCTGGGAGTTCGGATCATGACCACCACCTTCAATCTCACCTTCGTCCATCGGGAGTGCTAGCATTCAACAGATGGCCGATTTGCCAAAGCAGCGGCAGCAGAAGAGCCCACTGCTCTCGATCCAGAAGAAGAAGTTGGAGGTGTCGAAAATCCGAAACCTGTTTTCAGGGGTACCGCTGCACTCTACATTGGCAGTAAGTATTAATTCTTGACGACACACCAGTTCCTAGACCAGGTGCTTTCACAAACCATGGAGAAGTACAAGGATCCTGGAAACTGTGTTACCCTGAACGTCCCGAGGGTCGACTCAGCCATCTGAGGGAACATCATTTCCAATGCGAGGGAACAAGAGATGAAGAGGCAGAAAATTCTGAAGCTATTGGCGTCGGGCATCACGGCGCTCATCAGGACCCTCGATGGGGCAGGTGCATCCGCAGAGCAGCAGGATGCTCTAGCCCTCCTGTGTAGCACACTTCGGGAAACTGTTTTAGTCAGAGCTCCATCCGGCCCGACATTAACCCTGAATTCGCTGGGTTGGGTCGTACCTCCACCACACCTCCAAGACAGCTGTTTGGGGAGGACCTGCCCAAGCAGGTCAAAGACGAGGCCATCAAGAACACATCTGCACCAGCTCCCCAACAGCAGAAGCCTTGTTAGGGCAGAGCCAGCATAGACTACCTCACCACACACCAGCTGCAGGAACAAGGATTTACCAAGGCGATCGAGCAGCACCCAGCAAAGAAGGAATACTAGAAACCAGAACGTCAGGCTCGCCGGTAACCATGGAGGTAAGGGGGCCTGGTTCTCTTGGAAGTGCTGCATGCATAACCTCACAAGTAGGAGGGAGGTACATACATTCTGCGGCTCTGTTTGTCACTATCCAGGGAACAGAGCTATAGCCATAATAGATGCATGTAACAGCCTTGCTTGCGCCAGGGAACTGACTTTCGACATGCTGCTAAGCTATGGGTAAATTGGAGCTACATTCCAGCCACATAATTGGGTCGTTACGCTATCAAAGCTTGGGTAAATAAGCAAAATCTCGGCATGTATAGCGAATGCTGGACAATTACGAGCTTAAGCAGCTGCCAATCCAAGCATAATTGAGGTACAACGGTGGATTAGCAATGGTTGTGATTGTTAAATCCCATCATTACATCAAACCTAGTAGTGGCGTTACAAACCGACGCAAGCGCCGAGGGCTGGGGAACTACTGACACCATTCCAGGTGGGGCGGTAAATGGGATTGCATGAGTCTACTTTCTTCAATCACAAGGTATAAACTGTTTAGAAATGCTGGGAGCATGTCCAGGGCTGCGCGTTAATGCACTAATCTGCAGCATACGTATGTTCGTCTTCAAAATAATACCACTGAGGAGGCATATTAAACCTTATGGGTGGCTGTCAAGTTAATATCTTGGGATGAATTGGAAACATTAATTTGGCTCTGGTAGATTGAAAGAAATTTGAGTTCAGCTATGTACCTTCTGGATAAGCTCAATATAGTGGCGGACACCAGGTCACAAGTATTAATAACGACATCAAGTAGATTGAACCTCCAAATATCTGCTAAAATTATAGCCTAATATGGAATACCAGATTTCGACCTCTTTGCGTCCAGGTTGAGCCATTGGATACCAACATATGTCTTGAGAACTAGATCCTGGGGCAGTGGCGATGGACGCGTTTTCGCTACGTTGGGGGGAAATGCGGGGTTTCTATGTTTTCCCCATTCTGCTTCATCAGACAGGTGCTGCAGGATACGCAACCAGGCTCTGCAACATAAAGGACCATGGATGTCAAACAGCATCGTGCAGAGAGAGTCCAGTAGGAAGCAGTACCTCGCCTACATAAGGATATGGGAGGTTTCTGTAGTCGGACCTAGACCATCTACATATCTGCTATACTCTCCAAGGTGCTGGAATACTCATGGGTCATCATTATGACGAGTCCCTCAGTTACAGTGCTGTATACAGTGCCAGGAGTGCATTGTCGTCCTATCGCTAGATTGGACTGGGATGAGGTAGTGTTGACCCTCCTCAGGAGCTGGTCGCCTATGATGGACTTACTCACCTTCAAAGTGCTTATGATAATGGCACTGAACTCAGCTCAACAGGTCATGACTTTACAGGAATTAAACCTGGATAGAATGATCGGACCATAATAAGGTAACTTCTTTATAGAAGAATTACTTACACTACACAGACCTGGGACTACACGTCTGCAAATGGGCATCAGATGTATGGAGACGGGTCTGTCTCAGCCATGGTAACCCACGTCACAGGGTGATTGTGCAGACTATCTCCAGATGACACGAGGTGGTATTCGGTGCAGCAGGTAAGACACTAATATTTTAAATGTCATTCTATCAGGGCTGCATCCACATCAGTGGCAAGGACTATGGCGGTGTTCATGGATTTTGGCCCCGCAATAGCGAGCTGGGCCAGTGAATCTACACTTCAGCGGTTTTATAACTGATTTATAACCGCTCCCGCAACGTTGGCGGATTCAGTTTTAAGTGCTGTTCCCTAAACGTTTGTCCCCGAGTTCAGGGGGTTATTGTTGTATTAACAAATGTTATTATTTTTTCAGCTTGTTCAAGTCTGAAATACGTTAACATACTTCCTCCATCAGAATTACGGCAGTGTGTGAGCATGGGCGTGGTCCAGGGCATGTAATCACAGAGCTTTGAAATCTTCACGAAGTCACTCACGTGACTCCGAAGTAAAATAGTAAGATTAAACAAGAACTTACCAGTTTGAAGTTTGATCTTTATTTTATGAGGAGTTGCGATGAGGGATTTCGTGCCCTCCGCTCCCAACCCTCTATTATATATTCAACTGGTATGGTCAAGTTTTAATCTTACTATCTTCGGTTTGTGATCTGTGATTCCACACCGCTGCTTTGAAGAATGTCGCGCATGCGTGCCTGGCGGGGTCTTCACGAAATCCCTCATCGCAACTCCTCATAAAATAAAGATCAAACTTCAAACTGGTAAGTTCTTGTTTAATCTTACTATTTTAGTTTAGATTTCTGACCATAGTGCTTTTCTGATTTTTGCAATGTACAATAGATTACATTTTGAATTCTTAACAGCACAGTGACAGGGTGAGAGGGGACTATATGGACTATCCTGTGTCATTGACAATAATGGCATTGGTGGTAAATGTACTTCAAACAAGTGAGGAGACATGAAGAATTGTGAAATACAAGCAAGTACTTTGTCTAATCCTTTCTTCCTATTTAGCATTTCTTGCATCAAAGGAGACACATTTGCTTCACCCACTACTGTAGTTATATTTTACACTCCACATTCTCATCATTGAATTGAATTGAATTGAATTACCTTTATTGTCATTCAGACCTTTCGGTCTGAACAAAATTTCATGCCTGCAGTCATACATATATTAAAAATAACAAAACCACACAATAAACACAAATTTAACATCCACCACAGTGAGTTCACCAAACACCTCCTCACTGTGGTGGAAGGCAAAAGTCTTAAGAGTCACTGTCTTCTTCCCTCCTTGTTCTCCTTCTGCGCTGAGGAGATCCAGGCCTCCGATGTTGCCGTCCACCAGGCCCGCGGCCGAGCCTCCGAAACCGGGCCGCCGCCACCGCCGTCGCCGGAATGCCGGAACACCGCCACAGGGCCCGTCGCTGGAACGCTGGAGCACCGCAGCTCCAAAGCCAGGTCGCCACTGGAACGTCGCTGGAGCACCGCAGCCCCAAAAGCCAGGCCGCCGCTGGAGCACCGCAGCCCAGAAAGCCAGGTCACCACTGGAGCACCACAGCCCCGAAAGCCAGGCCGCCGGAACGTCACTGGAGCACCACAGCTCCGAAAACCAGGTCACCGCTGAAGCTCCGAAGCCGTGCCGCCGCTGCTGGAAGCTGGAAGGCCGCCAGCTCCGCCATTAGGGCCTCAGCACAGACGGAGACAGGGACACGACAAGAAAAGTCGCATCCCCCCGAAGGGAGAGACTATAACCCTACTTCTCCCCCCCCTCCCACACATAGCCTAATAAACCAAAATAATCACTAAAAACAGACACGAAGACAAAAATAAAATAAAAAACAGATGGACTGCAGGTGAGCCGCAGCTGCCAAGCAGCGCCGCCACTTCCGGTTCTTGGATCATTTTCTGGGTCAGGAAATTTGTCTGAATTCATTGATAAAATAAAATTGAGAATCTGTATGCTCCGCAGCCTCAACAAGGCCAGCAGCATAATCAAGGACGAATCTCACCCCGGTCACTCCCTCTTCTCCTCTCTTCCACCAAGCAAGAGGTACAGAAGTGTGAAAATGCACACCTCCAGATTCAAGGACAGTTTCTTCCCAGCTGCTATCAGGCAACTGAACCATCCTACCACCAACTAGAGAGCGGTCCTGACATCTACCTCGGACTATATCGAACTTTATCTTGCACTAAACGTTATTCCCTACATCCTGTACCTGTGCACGGCTTGATTGTAATCAAGTGTAGTCTTTCCGCTGACGAGATAGACACAACAACAAAAAAAAGGCTTTCACTGTACCTCGGAACACGTGGCAATAAGCTACACGAAACTAAATGTTATACCCTTTATCCGGTCTCTGTACGTTGTGGACGACTTGATTGTAAACATGTATAGTTTTTTAGATGACTGGATAGCACGCAACAAAAAACGACATGAGAATGAAGGGATAGAATTTTAGGGGTAACATGAGGGGGAACTTCTTTACTCAGAGAGTGTAGGCTGTGTGGAATGATCTTCCAGCAGAAGTGGTGGAGGCAGGATCGATTTTAACATTCAAAAGTAAAGTGGATAGGTATATGGACGGGAAGGGAATGGAGGGGTATGGTCTGAGTGCAGGTAGATGGGACTAGGGGAAAATAAATGGTCGGCACGGACTGGAAGGGCAGAGAAGGCCTGTTTCCGTGCTGTAATTGTTATATGGTTATATGGTGTCACTGTTCTTCAGTACACGTGAAAAATAATAAACAAAACCAGATTAATTAGTGACTTTGCACTTTATTCGTTTATTTATTCATGTGTGTATATATTCATATATGGTATATGGACACACTGATCTGTTTTGTAGTCAATGCCTACTATGTTCTGTTGTGCTGAAGCAAAGCAAGAATTTCATTGTCCTATCAGGGACACATGACAATAAACTCACTTGAACTCTCTTTACACTGGGAATGAGTTTTCATTGCAATTTATATTAGTATCCTAATGTGCATCTTTTAAAGCACCTGTGCAGAAACATCTGAAAAAAATATTTTGCCACACTACTCACTTATTCAAAGACTTTGGTGGAAAAAGAAACTCTCCAATTGAAATGGTATCCACTGCGTTCAGTGAAATGCGCATAACTTGTCGGCAAATGAGGCTGATGAAGTCATATTTACAGAACAGCAACGATCGCTCAGTGATCAGCACCAAACGCTCCTTCTCGTTATTCCAGTGGTCGATCCTAGGACACAACAGGAAAATATCACATCCATAATGTCCAGACAAATCATTCAACGTAGGAATACTAAACTCTTCTTTTTCGCCGTCATGCTCCCCACTTGTTCATGAGTTCATATATCACAGGAGCAGAATTAGGCCATTTGGCCCAGCGCGACTACTGTCTTTCAATCAGGCCTGATCTATCTTTCCTTTTCAACTCCATTCTCCTACCATCTCTTTGCATGCTTACATTTACTTATTTATTCACTTTCAAGATTTGACAGACCAAATACCCAGCTGATCGTCCTATTCTCCATTTAGTAATTTTTGTTTTTGCGTTGGATGGATCATTTGCCTTTGTCAACAGTGCCTCCCCCCAAAGAAATGTGCACGATTCAGCAACAAGATGAATGAGTCGATCCAGGTTGTTTCCCAGCAGACGTCTGTATTCTAGGAATCATACGGTCTGTATCCTCTGTTTGAATTACATTATCAAGGGTATTAGACTGCAACAGGCAAGGGGGGGTCTGGGACTACTATCCCAACTGAGCAATAGCAAATGTGTGAAGCATTCATCTGTCCATCTAAGTGCCTTCCCTGAAGGCATTTCCTCAATGCTGAAACATGATTTGCAGCTTCTAAACCTGGCCACAATAGTTACTGAAAACAGAGTTTAATACCACACAAAAAAAAACATGAATAAGCATCAAATAGAATGTAATGGTGAAGTTTTCCCACTGGATGGTACAATCAATAATGCTAGATCCTACATATCATTCCACTAAACAACAAGCAATGAACAAACATAATTATGCAACACTTTTACTCTCCGAATCCAAAGGAAAACTGTACCAATCAACTACATCACAAGTGAGAAGATGGCAATTCTCTGTACTTACTCTGTCAGCAGCCACACACTCTGCACACCTCCATCCTCCGTCGGCATGGCAATAGTTCGGATATCTGAAACTGCCTTTTCAATGGTCCCTGGCTAAAAGGAGAGAGGATCCATGAGAAGTAGTGCTAAGAAAACTGAGTGGCAGGTTACATGTTGGTTAATATCACAGCATCATTCGCCTCCCATATTCACTTAAAGGTTTCTATCCAATAATATCTGGGCAAATGAAGCTTTCAAGACAGAGTTAATGGACTCATAAGTTCATAAGTTCTATGAGCAGAATTAGGCCATTCCGCCCATCAAGTCTGCCATTCAATCATAACGGACCTATCTTTCCTTGTCAGCCCCATTCTTCTGCCTTCTCCCCATAATCCCCGATACCCTTACTGTAGATTAGGGTCACACATTTCATGAAACATAGAAACATAGAAAATAGGTGCAGGGGGAGGCCATTCGGTCCTTCGAGCCAGCACCGTCATTCATTGTGATCATGGCTGATCGTCCCCTATCAATAACCCGTTCCTGCCTTCTTCCTATATCCCTTGAATCCACTAGTCCCTAGAGCTCTATCTAACTCTCTCTTAAATCCATCCAGTGACTTGGCCTCCACTGCCCTCTGTGGCAGGGAATTCCACAAATTCACAACTCTCTGGGTGAGAAAAAGCTTTTTCACCCAGAGAGTTGTGAATTTGTCTTAATTGGCCTCCCCTTTATTCCTGGTTCTGGACTCGCCCAACATTGGGAACATTTTTCCTGCATCTAGCTTATCCAGTTATTTTATAATTTTATATGTTTCTATAAGATCCCCCCTCATCCTTCTAAACTCCAGTGAATACAAGCCTAATCTTTTCAATCTTTTCTCATATGACAGTCCCGCCATCCCAGGGATCAATCTCGTGAACCTACGCTGCACTGCCTCAATCACAAGGATGGCCTTCCTCAAATTAAGAGACTAAAACTCTACACAATACTCCAGATGTGGTCTTACCAGAGCCCTACACAACTGCAGAAGATCCTCTTTACTCCATTACTGAAATCCCCTAGTTATGAAGGCCAACATTCCATTAGCTTTCTTCACTTCAACAAACCAGTATTTGCTTGCCAAGCCGGGCAAAATGAGTCACCATTTAGGTTGCCCGGCGGCACTTTGGGAGGTCATTGGCACCCGGGCAACAGCTAATTTCGAGCCCTGTAGTCCCATTCTTTCCAACATTGTTTGTGCCGACATGCACTACCACTTCCGGCTGTTCACCTTCGCCCTTGAGGATTTTCTGCACTCTGTCCATGACATCCTGGATCCTGGCACCAGGAAGACCGCACACCATCCTCGAATCCCATCTGTTCCTGCAGAAACCCCTGTCCGTACCTCTCACAATGGAGTCTCCAACTACAAGGGTGTTGCCTGATGTCGGCCTCTTTAGTTTTGGCTCAACAGCCCTTTTTGCTTCGCAAGCCAGTCCGTCACTCGGTGTGATAACGTCTTCTGTCCCAACAGCTTCTAAGTGGGTGAACCTGTTCACAAGAGGTACAACACCCGGGGACCTTTGCATTCCATGTTTCCCTCCCTTTCACACAGTCACCCACCTTTTCTCTTCCAGTACCTTAGGTGTAACAATCTTACTGTAGGACTTGTCGAGGAACGACTCAGTTTCTCGGACAAACCCGAGGTCATCCACTTGCTTCTCCAGTTCCCCAACACGGTCCTTCAGGAGCTGTGCCTGGATGCACTTCTCACATTTGTAGCAGCCAGAGGCACCAGCAGTGTCCTTGACCTCCCACATACTGCAAGCATCATATTGAATCAGCTTGCTTGACATCTCCTTCTTTCGTCTCTCCCTCTCCAGCGTTTTGCGTAACTTCCTCTCCTCAGCTTCCTCGCTGAAGACTCTTGAGCCAAAGACTTGCACTCATGCTTCTGTAGTAATGCCCACTAGCTTTTCAGTTATCATTGTTTGCTAAATTCCTTTAGTGTAAGTAGAACGTGCAAGTGTGCAATATAGTTAATAAAATCTTTGGATCTTTATAATGGTGTAAGACTTCTGTTATTGTATGAACATCACCCAACATGATGTCAGAATTGGGATGCGAACCCACGCCTCCAATTGGAAACCACTATTTTCAACTGATCAGCATTTTTAACAAACTTATCCACACCTCTCCAGCGCCTACAGCGGATGTTACTACAAAAATATGACATTGTTCTTATCCACAAACGCGGTAAAGATAGGCACCTGGCCGACACTCTCGCGTGCACCCCGGAAGACCTGCGAGGATACGCCTTTGCCGGATGATGACTATATTGTGATTACTGTGTCTTTTATCCCTTCGTCCTGTATAGAGGACCTGGTTGCCCACACTGCTGCTGACAGTGCCTTACGTATTGCTAACCTCCGTCATTAAACGCGGCCAGTCCGCCCCTTCTTTGCTGTCTGAGATGAGCTGGTACTGAAAGCGGCATTATTTTAAAAGGACACAAGACCGTGGTTCCTGCATCGCTGCACCACCGGTATTTTAACACTGTTCATGCAGGCCACCCAGCTGCCGAAGCCACTATTTTATGGGCAAGAAGCGAAGAAGGGTCTCGACCCGAAACGTCGCCCATCTCCTTCGCTCCTTAGATGCTGCTGCACCCGCTGAGTTTCTCCAGCTTTTTATGTAACCCCCAGCATGTTTTACTGGCCTGGCATGGCCGAGTACATTACCGAAAATGTGGCATCCTACGCAGTGTCCAACAGTTTAGCACCTCAACAACAAAAGCAACCACTTCTTTCACATCCTGTGCCTGCACTCCCGTGGTCTACAGTCGCAGCTGACATATTCGATTGGCATGTCAAACAGTACCTGGTGCTCGTGGATTCTTATTCAGGATGGTTCGACATTGATTTTCTCAGCAGCTCCACTTCCAGCGGAGTGATTTTGAAGTTATCTCGCCACTTTTCAGTCCGCGGATCTCCGGGCAGACTGCTAACTAACAACGGCAGTCAATTCACCAGCCAACAATTCAGGGAGTTCGCTAGACACTGGAATTTTCACCACGTTACCAGCAGACCTGAATATCCCCAGTCTAACGGGTTGGCTGAACCAGCTGTCAAAAGTGCTAAACTGCTTATGGAACGTTCTTACAGAGCAAAATCAGACATTTTCCTGTATCTGCTCAACTTACGCAACATCTCCCGTGACCCCATCTTGGGTTCAACGGTTGTTGTCAAGGCAAACCCGTGCTACAGTGCCTGTAGCTGACCAGGCATTGATCCCACAAGTTTTTCCACCTGAGGTTCAATCCAGGTTGCAACAGAAGTGTGACATTCAAAAACAATGGTTTGACAAGACAAGTAGGGCACTGCCACCGCTAAACAAGGGGCAGGTGGTCTGCTTACAGACTGACAAAGACCACGACTGTATTGGAGTAATTTCGGGACTTGCGTCGGAGCCACGCTCATATATCGTTAGTGCTGATGGCAGCACCTACAGACATAACAGGCAACACATCCTGCCTGTGAACGAGCCAGTTCCTCCTCCGTATTATCCAGATCGTACAAGTACATGTCCGTCTGTGTCTAGTGGCATTTGCATGCTTTTGCCAACGCAACAACCCATGCCTGCAACAGCTCCTCTGTCTGTTCCATCTTCGCCACTAGTTTCCTGCTTTGTCTCCGGGGACGTTGGTCCAGTCTCCCTCGCCTGTGAGACCACCTGCTCTCTCCCCGGAAAAACAAAATGGAGATGGTCTCTATAGTACACGCGCTGGTCGTGTTTGCAGGCCGGTTGTGAAGTATCCGGACTATTTTTGACTTTCCTCCAGTTTGTCATCGATTGTTATACATGTATTGTTGTTGATTCTTTAAGGGGGGGGATGTAGATTAGTGCCACTCATTGCATGAGTCATGCTTCAGTAGTTACACCCACTAGCTTTTCAGTTATCATTGTTTGCTGAATTCCTTTAGTGCAAGTAGAACGTGCAAGTGTGTAGTCATGCTTGCAATGTAGTTGATAAAATCTTTGGATCTTTATAATGGTGTAAGGCTTCTGTTATTGTATGGACAACACCCAACACTTACTAATCAAGAATCTGTCAATCTCCACTTTAAAAATATGCATTGAGTTGGCCACCACAACTGTCTGTGGCAATGAATTACAGATTTACCACCATTTGACAAAATACATTCCTTCTCATCTCCTTTTATTTCTAATGGTATATCCTATAAACCTCTGGTCCAAGACTCTCCCACTAGTGGAAACATCCTCTCCACATCCACTCTCTCCAGGCCTCTCCCTATTCAGTAAGTTCTCCCCTCATCCTTCTAAACTCCAACAAGTACAGGCCCAGTGCCTTCAAACACACATCATATGTTAACCCAATCATCCCTGGGATCATTCTCGTAAATCTCCTCTGGACCCTCTCCAATGCCAGTACCTCAGATTCCTCAGATATGGGGTCCAAAACAGCTCACTATACTCCAAATGCAGTCTAACCAGCGCCTTAGTTTCCTCTTAGGGGGTCAATTTCCCTCCTGGCTCAGCATTACATCCTTGTTTTTGTTTATATATTAGCTCTCTCGAAATAAAAGCATTACATTCGTGTTTTCTTATCTCCCGATTTTTGTGTAAGCACACAAACTGATCTGGAACAGGAGGCAGGCAACTGGTGCACAAACAGATGCTGGTCATCCAGGATCTAAAATCAGCGCAAACTGCACCCAACGTCCCCTTGTTCTCTTAGAAAGGTGCTCAAATTCCAAACTACCCCTGAACAGCTGCTCTTTGTTCTTTGAGGAAAGCCAGCAGTAACATTTGCAGAATAGTTTGTTCATCTCTGACTAAGAGGCACGCGACCCGGAATTAAATAGTGATTAGGATAAAAGCAAGAGAGATAATCGCACCATGCGATTCAAATCGATTCGAATAATTCAAACAGAAATTATTCTTTGAAATATTCCTACCATGCACAATCTGATTTGTTTGCTACAAAAGTTCGGAGCGCCGCGCGATACCGCGCACAACTCCATACCCCTCCGCGCTTCACAGTGGGACCGGCCCTGCGCGGCCACACGATGCCCGTGCGCCTCAACGCAATGACGAGGTCGCATCATTTGCATGCCAAGGACACGCAAGTGGGACAGGGCCTTAAGTTTCTTTTATCGTTATGACTTTTTTTGCATATAGGGTGGAATTGCAGTGTGGAAATAGGCCCATCGGCCCAACTTGCCCACACTGTCTGAAGAAGGGTCTCGACCCGAAACGTCACCTATCTCCTTCGCTCCTTAGATGCTGCTGCACCCGCTGAGTTTCTCCAGCTTTTTGTGTAACCCAATGTCCCAGCTACACCAGTCCCACTTGCCAGTGCTTGGACAATATCCCTCCAAACCTGTCCTATCCATGTACCTGTTTAACTGTTTCTTAAATGATGGGAAAGTCCCAGCCTCAACTACCATCTCTGGCAGCTTGTTCCATACACCCACCACCCTTTGTGTGAAAGTTACCCCTCGGATTCCTATTAAATCTTTTCCCCTTCACCCTGAACTCATGTCCTCGATTCCCCAACTCTGGGCACAATCTACCTGATCTATTCCTCTCATGATTTTGTACACATCTATAAGACCTTGTACACCTCTATTATCCTCCTGCGCTCCATGGAAGAGAGACCCAGCCTACTCAACCTCTCCCTATAGCTCAGGCCCTCTAATCCCGGCAACATCCTCGTAAATCTTCTCTGTACACTTTCCAGCTTGACAACATCTTTACTATAACATGGTGCCCAGAACTGAACACAATACTCTAAATGCAGTCTCACCAACATCTTATACAACTGCAACATAACCTCCCAACTTCTATACTCAATACTCTGACTGATGTGACTACGTGACTGACTGACCAATGTGCAAAAAGCCTTTGTGACCACCTTATCTACCGGCGACTCGACCTTCAAGGGACCATGCTCCTGTACTCCTAGGTCCCTCTGCTCTACAACACTACCCAGAGGCCTACCATTCACTGTGTTGGTCTTGCCCTGTTCGACATCCCAAAATGCAACGCCTCACACTTCTCTGTATTAAATTCCATCAACCATTCCTCCGCCCACCTGGGCAATTGATCCAGATCCTGCTGCAATCTTTCATAACCATCTCACTATCTGCAAAGATTTGTATCATCAGCAAACTTGCCCTGTATGTTCTAATCTAAATCATTGATGCAGATGACAAACAGTAATGGGCCCAGCACCAAACCCTGAGGCACACTACTAGTCAGAGGCCTCCAGTCCGAGAAGCAACCTTTCACCATCACCTTCTGCTTCCTTCCATGGAGCCAATTTGCTATCCATTCAGCTATCCCATGCGATCTAACCAGAGCAGCCTACCATGCGGAACCGTCTCGATGTACACAACATCTACAGCTCTGGCCTCATCGATCTTTTTGGTCATGTCTTCAAAAAAATCAATCAGATTTGTGAGACACGACCTCCCACGCACAAAACCATGCTGACTGTCCCTAATCAGCCCTTGCCCCATCCAAATGCCTGTATAACCTATCCCTCAAAATACTCTCCAGTAACTTTCCAAGTACAGATGTTTAGCTCACCAGCCTATAGTTCCCAGCATTTTCCCTGCAGCCCTTCTAGACATTTCAGTCTTCACTCCAGTCTTCCGGTACCTCCCCTTCATTATTTTGTACCACAATGCCCTCCATTATGTTTGGGACAAAGACCCATCATTTATTTATTTGCCTCTGTCCCACAATTTGAGATTTGTAATAGAAAAAAAAAAATCACATGTGGCTAAAGTGCACATTGTCAGATTTTATAAAAGATTTTATTAAATTTATACATTTTGGTTTCACCATGTAGAATTTACAGCTGTGTTTATACAGAGTGTCTCCATTGCAAGGCACATAATGTTTGGGACACATGGCTTCACAGGTCTTAGTAATTCCTCACGTGTGTTTAATTGCTTCCTTAATGCAGGTATAAGAGAGCTCTCAGCACCTAGTCTTTCCATCACCTTTGGAAACTTTTAGAGACATCAGCCAAGCCTTAGGCTTACCAAAATCAACTGTTTGAAACATTATTAAGAAGAAAGAGAGCACTGGTGAGCTTACTAATTGCAAAGAGCAACCACAGTTCTGGAAAACTGTGTACAGGTGAGACAAAGATTAACATAATATCTGAGTGATGGCAAGAGTGAAGTATGGAGGAGAGAAGGAATTGCCCAAGATCCAAAGCATACCACCTCATCTGTGAAACACAGTGGTGGGGGTGTTATGGCCTGGGCATTTATGGCTGCTGAAGGTACTGGCTCACATATCTTCATTGATGATGCAACTGCTGATGGTGGTGGCATAATGAATTCTGAAGTGTATAAACACATCCTACCTGCTCAAGTTCAAACAAATACCTCAAAACTCATTGGCCGGCGGTTCATTCTACAGCAAGACAATGATCCAGAACAAAGGAGTTTTTCAAAGCTAAAAAAATTATTGTGTGGCCAAATCAATCACAGGATCTGAACCCAATTGAGCATGCCTTTTATATGCCGAAGTGAAAACTGAAGGGGACTAGCCCCCAAAATAAGCATAAACTAAAGCTGGCTGCAATAGAGGCCTGGCAAAACATCACCAAAGACACCCGTCAACTGGTGATGTCCATGAATCAGACTTGCAAAGGATATACAACAAAATACTAAACATGACTACTTTTATTTACATTACATTGCTGTTTCCGGAACATTATGGTGCCCTGAAATGTGGGGACTATGTATAAACACTGCTGCTGTAATTTCTACATGGTGAAACCAAAATGTATAAAAATGGCCTTTATTCAAATCTGACAATGTACACTTTAACCACATATGATTTTTCTATTACAAATCTCAAATTGTGGAGTAGAGGCAAATAAATAAATGATGGGTCTTTGTCCCAAAGATTATGGAAGGCACTATATATCTCTCTTTCTATATCTCTCGTTTCCCATTCCCCAGGCAGTTTGAAGAAGGGTCTCGACCCGAAACGTCATCCATTCCTTTTCTCCAGAGATGCTGTCTGACCCGTTGAGTTACTCCAGCATTTTGCCTATCTTCCGTTTAAACCAGCATCTGCAGTTCCTTCCTACAAAAAGAGTAACTATCCACATTATCAATGTCTCTCAGATTTTATGAATGTCTATAAGCTCACACCTCAGCATCCTTTGCTCCAGGGAGGACAGTCCCACCCTATCCACTCTGTGTGTAATGTAAGCCCTCTGGTCCCAACTAGACCCCTGTCAATTCTAGTCTTTTCCAATGCAGAATTAATACAATTTCAAAACTTAAAAAGATCAAGAGGTATTCTTTAGCAAAATATAGGATATATAGTTTAGAGATACAGCATGAATACAGGCCCTTGGCCTACCAAGTCCACACCAACCATCGATTAACCATTCACTCACTCATTCCAGGACAAGTAGGCTCTGCAGAGAGTAGTGCGTTCGGCCGAACGCACTATGGGAACTTCACTCGCCCCTCTGCAGGAACTATACATCAGGAGGTGCAACTCCAGAGCCAATAAGATAATGGGAGACCCCTTCCACCCCTGCAACGGACTGTTCCAGCTGCTACGGTCAGGCAAAGGCCTCCGTTGCCGTGCTGTGAGAACGGAGAGGTTGAGAAGGAGTTTCTTCCCAAAGGCCATTAGGACTGTAAACTCCCATCTCACCAGGGACTAACTTTACTGTACCACAACCCCACCCACAATATTTAATATGTAAAAGAACATGTGATTCTGTTCCATTCTGTTTGTAGTTTGTTGGTTATTGGTTTGTTTGTTTTTTTGCACAAAGTGCCACTGCCACTTTTCATTTCACTGCACATCCCGTATGTGTATGTGACGAATAAACTTGACTTGATGTTGTGTTATCTCACTTTCTCATTCAATCCCGACACACTAGGGGCAATGTACAGAGGCCAATTAACCTACAAACCACGGACATCTTTGGAATGTGGAAGGAAACTGCTGCATCCAGAGGAAACCAACGTGATCACAGGGAGAATATGCAAACTTGGCAGACAGCACTCGAGGTCTGGATCAAAGGTAACCAGCTGCGTTACCTTTGTGGAGCTGCAGTAGTTATATTGCTGAACTTGTATTCCTGAGGACCCAACCCAAAACATTTCCTATCCATGTTCCCCAGAGATGCTGCCTAACCTGTTGAGTTACTCCAACACTTTATTTTGCACCCCGGGAGGTGTGGACAAGTCTGAATTCCACCCTTTTGAATGAGGTGGAGAGGGAAAAATAGATCAATCATGATTAAATGGCAGAACCAACACTGCTCCTATATCTTATGACTTAAGAACCTGAATTCAATTTCAATCTGGAGTTAAGATTTAACACCATTGAGAAAATGTGACAATACCCACTAACTGTACCCAACCAAAGGTGACCGCTGTCTAACTCTGGTGACTACAATCTAACTCTGCCATGGCAAGTTAAGGGTCACGACCCAAAATATCACCCATCCTTTTTCTCTTAGAGATGCTACGTGACACGCAAAGTTACTCCAGCTTTTTGTGTCCATTAGACAATGCCGAGTTTACTAGGAAACTAAATACATCTGAATTGAAACACATATATTTCTAAATACACGTAGTGACGAGGCAGCTTTTAGGGATTCAGAGGCAGCCATTTGATGGAGATACCA
Organism: Raja brachyura; assembly: GCA_963514005.1. The sequence goes on from OY740811.1 coordinate 4,734,442, forward strand.
TGTAAGCATCGATAAAATGAACGTAAATATAGTAATGACAGGTAAACATAAATAAACATAAGAATAAAGGAGAAACACACAATGCTGCAAATAAAGGGCATGGCAATTGGTCTTAAACGCACTGACATAAAGGGTGTACACAAACAAATGTAGAGCGGTACTGAGCGGTTTAGGAGCCGTTACCCTGAACACGAAGTAGTCCTTGATCCTGGCCTGCAGCGTGGGATCCTTCACACTGATGGGAGTCAGGGTCTCGGCGCCATAGGCCGCGCTGGCCGGCCCGCTGCCCGCCGCCCCCGCCGCAGCCGCCTCCGCTCCGCCGCCCGCTGACGGGAACCCCGGGGCCGCCATGCCCTCGGTCGGCAACACGGCCGCGTCCGGCTCCACCGAGTCGTTCATCTGTAGCATAGCGACGGGCAGCGGCGTGTGAGGGAGAGGTGGCGGCGCCGCGGCGTCAACAACCACAGCGCCGCCCACCGGCAGCGGGGAGGGAGGGAGGCAGGGAGTGGGGGCGGGGCTACTCATTGGGGCGGGGCTAGTGATTGGGGGCGGGGCTAGGGATCCGTGGAGATAGGGATTGACGGCGGGGGTTAGTGATCGGAGCGGGATCAGTGGCGGGGGGCGGGGCCAGTGGTGGGGGGCGGGGCCAGTGGTGGGGGGCGGGGTCAGTGGTGGGTGGCGGGGTCAGTGGTGGGTGGCGGGGTCAGCGGCTGGGGCGGGGTCAGTGGTGGGGGGCGGGGTCAGTGGCGGGGGGCGGGGTCAGTGGCTGGGGGCGGGGTCAGTGGTGGGGGGCGGGGTCAGTGGCTGGGGCGGGGTCGGTGGCTGGGGGCGGGGCCAGTGGTGGGGGGCGGGGTCAGTGGTGGGGGGCGGGGTCAGCGGCTGGGGCGGGGTCAGCGGCTGGGGCGGGGTCAGTGGCTGGGGCGGGGTCAGTGGCGGGGGGCGGGGTCAGTGGCGGGGGGCGGGGTCAGTGGTTGGGGCGGGGTCAGTAGCGGGGGGCGGGGTCAGTGGCGGGGGGCGGGGTCAGTGGCTTGGGGCGGGGTCAGTGGCTGGGGCGGGGTCAGTGGCTGGGGGCGGGGTCAGTGGTTGGGGGGCGGGGTCAGTGGTTGGAGCGGGGTCAGTGGCTTGGGGCGGGGTCAGTGGCTGGGGCGGGGTCAGTGGCTGGGGGCGGGGTCAGTGGTTGGGGGGCGGGGTCAGTGGTTGGAGCGGGGTCAGTGGCTGGGGGCGGGGTCAGTGGCGGGGGGCGGGGTCAGTGGCGGGGGGCGGGGTTAGTAGGGGCGGGAGCATGGATGGGGGCGGGGTCCGGGATAGGGCGGGGTCACGGATTGAAGTCGGGGGTTACACAAGAAGCTGGAGAAACTCAGCGGGTGCAGCAGCATCTAAGGAGCGAAGAAGATAGGCGACGTTTCGGGTCGAGACCCTTCTTCAGACTGGTTAGGGATCAGGGAAACAACAGATATAGACGGTGATGTGGAGAGATAAAGAACAATGAATGAAAGATATGCAAAAAAGTATCGATGATAAGGGAAACAGGCCATTGTAAGCTGTTTGTAGTGTGAAAATGAGAAGCTAGTGCGACTGGGGTGGGGGAGAGATAGAGAGAGAAGGAATACCAGAGCCCGAGGGCTGAGGGAGAGGTGGGGAGGGGAGGAGGCAGCCAGGTTTAACAGAATTGAGAAAATTCAATGTTTAAGCCCAGAGGATGCAGACTCCCCAAGCAGAATATGAGGTGCTCTTCCTCCAACTTGCGGTGTTGCTCTCTCTGGCCGTGGAGGAGGCCCAGGACCGAGAGGTCGGATACGGAATGGGAGGGGGAGTTGAAGTGCTGAGCCCGGGAGGTCAGGTTGGTTATTGCGGACCGAGCGGAGGTGTTCGGTGAAACGATCGCCCAGCCACCACTTGGTCTCTTTGATGTAGATCAGCTGGCATCTGGAGCAACGGATGCAGTAGATGAAGTTGGAGGAGGTGCAGGTGAACCTCTGTCGGACTTGGAAGGACTGCTTGGGTCCCTGAAAGTAGTGGGTGGGGGAGGTGAAGGGACAAGTGTAGCATCTCTTGCGGTTGCAAGGGAAAGTGCCTGGGGAAGGGGTGGAGCGGGATGGAAGGGAAGAATTGACAAGGGAGTTGCGGAGGGAGCGGTCTTTGCGGAAGGCAGACGGGGGGGGGGGGGGAGTGTCGGGGGCGTGTCGGGGGCGGGGTCAGTGTTGGGGCGAAGTCAAGGTTTGGGGGCGGGGTCATTGATTGAAGGCGGGGCCACTGCCATTGCTGCATCTATCCCTCTGCTCCAGTATCTTAGCTGTGCTCTACAACATTTCACTTCCCAAAATGCAACGCCTTACACTTGCCTTCATCGGCATTCCTCGGCTATTCCTCGGCAGACTTACCCAGCTGATCAAGACCTTGCTCTAATTCTTCCGCACTAACTGTAGCAATGTTACAACATTTTGAGATTTAAAAAATCAAGTCTGCAATTTATCCCATCAGATAAAGCATACAAAGAAGTTTAATTTGATACATAATTCACTTTCATATCTTCAGCATTCATCTTGTTCCCTATTGCTTTTCCATTGACTTAACACAAAAGCTGTGATCAAAGACAGTCAAAAGCCCATAACTTCTTAAAAATTAAGAGAACTGAATGACATTTTCAGTTATTATAGATTGAAGCATTCTGAAACAAATATAAAACATCTTACTTGGATGACCTGAAATTAAAACATATAATTAGTTAATTATCTAACTGTAGTCAATTACAAAATTGACCGTTGCGACGGAAATAGTAATAAACACCCAGACTGCCTTGAAAATTCAAAAATGTGATATTCTCAAGATCAGAACTTTAATATTATTGTATTATATGCTGTAGGCCCGTAACAGATAGGTCAATAAATTACAATTTCTAGCAATAGACCAAGTCTTTATGGAGAAGATCAGTTGCTAGCTGGTACATTGGCATATCACAATCAGTAGCATCAACATACTCCTCAGATTGTAACCAATTAGCAACTCTGTACACCTTGTTTTTCCTCAACTTTTCAATTTTGGCATTGTAAACTACAAGTATTTGCTCTTCAAACCACGCATGACATGCCTTTCTGCCCACTACTTTCCCATTAACAATGTCCTGTACATTCCATTTCTTAAGAAAATGACTTTTTTTTTAAATAGCCTAAGTATCCAAATAACAAACTAATCCAATTCACACACGAATTCACAATATAACATGATTTTTAAATCACACTGTCATGTATATATATGCCAGAAACATCCGGTCAATATAATCAAAGTGTTTATTTTTTTGCACAGTACATGGGACTAATACTGATATTTAGTATAAAAATATTATCTATGAATAGCCAATAACACAAAATCTAGACGATTTAGATGCTCTTATGACATAATTGTCCAAAAAAAAAGAGCAATTAAATCATCTTGCAAGTGGGTTTTTCTGGAACGTGATCGATTGGAACATTGCATTTGCAGTGAATGTGAACCTCATATCAGCAAGAAAAACACTGCCGGTTCGTATGGGGCCCAAATCACATTTTCGCAATGTAAAATGAGATTAAAGCCATCTCAAGAAGCAAGTTTATATGTAAAATAAACGACTTACCCTTTGTTTTGTCCCTTTCTTGCAATCCGTCATGTTGTAGGCGTTGAGTGCGTTAGTAGTCGCTTTTTATTTTAATCAAATTATTAAAATGTCTCTCGATTAAAAAAACAATTGGGAACGGAAGTCCGATCGATTATTCTTCAGCAGTTAGTAGGCGGAGGACATCCGCCTTGCACAGGCAGGAGAAAACTGGATTTTAATCCCGCCCACCCACAAAGGCGCTAATGTCGCGAGCACGGCCAGTGGCAGAACTACAGCGCCGCTGAAGGTAAGTTTTGTAACATCACTACTAATAGCGGGGGTAATCGGGTCAAAAGGTGTGATGCACGGATCAGTTCAATCCTTCTGGAGGACATGGCAGATTCCAGCATGCACTCTTAACCCACAAAATGCATATTTTCTTACCTGTTAAAAAAACGCCGAAATGGTCAATTTCTGTGCTGTAAATAATTGTGGAGGGTGAATTTCATTGTTCTATCTGGGACATATGACAATAAACTGTCTTGACTTGACTGAGCGCTCTGAACCAAATGCTCTAGTATCTTTGCTCTGAACCCAAGCACCAAGGTGTAAGCGGCCAAAGGAGAGCATCCCTCGGGACAGCCCCCACTCACCCCCCCGGGGTCAGCGCGGTCCAGCCATGGCCATCCTCCGAACACCCTCGCCCTGTGCTGCCACACTGTCACAGGCTGTGGGTACGACCAGTCCCTCCCACCCCCACCCATCCCCTCCCACCCCCTCTCACCGACCACCTCCGACCGCCCGACAACGTCCCCATCAGCTGCAGCAGAGTTGGGGACAGTCTGGTCCCTCCGCCGACCCAGAGTCACTTACATCAGCAACCCCCCTCCCCCCGACCTCCTCCCCCCGCCACCCCTGGCCGCGGGGATAGATGGCCCGGGGTCCGCTAGTGTGGAACCAGTCAGCGTGGAGTGTGGCTGCTGGGACAGAAGACGGACCCGTTACACTTGAAACCATGGTAAGTGCTTACCTGCGGTTCACCACGAGTACTCCAGTTGGTGTTGCATGGCAACAGTACGTGTCACGGGTCGTGACCTCGACTGCCGTGCAACCTCCCTATAATGATACAACTTACTTTAGTGTCATCTGCAATCTGTTCTTATTCGCAGTTAAGAACAGAGGAAAAATATTCCTCAAGGACCCTGGAAAGACAGGGCATGTACGTGAGGATGCTCTTCATTGACTATAGCTCTGCCTTCAAACAGTCATCCCCACCAAGCTCACCACCAAACACCACCAGCTAGTCTTCAGCTCACCGATATGCGATTGGATCCTGAATTTTCTGACGGAGCGACCGCAGGCAGTGAGACTGGGGCCGCACCTGTCCTCCACTATCACCCTGAGCACCAGCACACCACAGGGCTGTGTACTGAGCCCCATGCTCTACTCCCTCTTCACTCACGACTGTGTTCCTGCATTTGACACCAACACCATTGTCAAGTTTGCAGACGACACAATGGTCACCAACGGTGATGAAACAAAATACAGAGCGGAGGTGCGGAACCTGGTGGACTGGTGCTCACGGAACAACTTGTCGCTAAACACCTCCAAGACCAAGGAGCTGATTATCGACTTCACGTGGTCACAGAATGGGGAATACGCCCCAATCTCCATCTCCGGGGACAGTGTGGAGAGAGTGTCCAGCTTTAAGTTTCTGGGCACTCACATCTCAGAGGACCTCACATGGTCCACCAACACCGCTGCGCTGGTCAAAAGGGCACAGCAACAACTGTTCTTCCTAAGAACATGGAAACGGACTGGTCTGCCCCAACAGCTGCTGACGACCTTCCACCGCTGCACGACAGAGAGCATACTAATGTAGGCGGAGAGGAGAGCTCTTCAGCGCGTCGTCCACAAAGCGCAACAGATTATTGGGACACCGCTACCAGCCTTGGGGGGCATCTACCACACATGGTGCCTCAGGAAGGTCGTCAGCATCCATAAAGACTCCTCTCACCCTTGTTATGGACTATTCGAACTCCTCCCTTCCGGCAGACGTTACAAGGCCTTCTACTCCCGCACCTCCAGACTCAGGAACAGCTTCATTCCCAGAGCTATAGCGGCTCTGAACCGGCCCTGCTAAGTACCCCCCACCCCCATGGACTGTCTCCCTCGGATGGTCACGTCGCACAAACTCATCTGCACTTTAGTCTGTTTTGACTGTTTTACTGTTCTAATGTTCTGTTTACAACATTGTTCTTGGGTCTAAACCTAAATTTTATTAATCGTTTAAGTTATGACATCGGATGGAAGTTGCAAACCAAATCTCATTGCACTTATGTGTAATGACAATAAAATATATTATTATTATTAATATTATACATAGACAATAGATGCAGGGGTAGGCCATTTGGCCCTTTGACCCAGCACCGCCATTCACTGTGATCATGGCTGTGATACCGCAATCAGTATCCCGTTCCTGCCTTCTCCCCATACCCCGAAGAGCTCTATCTAACTCTCTTTTGAATGCATCGAGTGAATCGGCCACCACTGCCTTCTGAGGCAGAGAATTGCACAAATTCACAACTCACTGTGTGAAAACGGTTTTCCTCATCTCAGTTCTATCCCCTTATTCTTAAACTGTGGGCCCTGCGGACGAAGATATGATTCTATGTTTCTATGATAGGGGGAGAAGGCAGGAACGGGGTACTGATTGGGGATGATCAGCTATGATCACATTGAAGAATCAGGGGGGATCTTATAGAAACATATAAAATTATAAAAGGATTGGACAAGCTAGATGCAGGAAAAATGTTCCCAATGTCGGGCGAGTCCAGAACCAGGGGCCACAGCCTTAGAATAAAGGGGAGGTAATTTAAGACTGAGGCGTGTAAAAGCTTTTTCACCCAGAGAGTTGTGAATTTATGGAATTCCCTGCCACAGACGGCAGTGGAGGCCAAGTCACTGGATGGATTTAAGAGAGAGTTAGATAGAGCTCTAGGGGCTAGTGGAGTCAAGGAATATTGGGAGAAGGCAGGCACGGGTTATTGATTGGGAACGATCAGCCATGATCACAATGAATGGTGGTGCTGGCTCGAAGGGCCGAATGGCCTACTCCTGCATCTATTTTCTATTTTTCTATGTTTCTATGATATGGTTAAAAAAATCACATCTCCGTCGAGGTAAGTGATTAGAAATAGTTTCCCCCAACCCACACATAAAACAGGCTGAAGAACAATAAAAATATACATTTAACAAGTACCAAAAAACCAACGAAGAAGGAAGGGACAGACAGACTGTTGGCGAGGCAGCCATTGCTGGTGTCACCTGGTGGAAGTATCTATCTTTCTCTGCCTTAAAATTATCCAATGACTTGGCCTCCACAGCCTTCAGTGGTAATGAACTCCACAGATTCACCACCTTCTGACTAAAGAAATTCCTCCTCATCTCCTTCCTAGAGGATCACCCTTTAATTCTGAGGGTATGACATCTGTTCCTAGACTCTCCCACTGGTGGAAACATCCACCACATCCACTTTATCCAGGCCTTTCACTATTTGGTAAGTTTCAATGAGGTCCCCACATCCTTCTAAACTCCAGCGTGTGGAGGCCCAATGCCGTCAAACGCTCATCGTGTGTTAACCTGCTCATTCCTTGGATCATTCTCATAAACCTCCAGCGCTAGCACATCCTTCTTCAGATCTGAGGCCCATAACTGCTCACAATACTCCAAATGTGGTCTGACCAGCGCCTTATAGAGCCTCAGCATTACATCCCTGTTTTTGTATTCTAGTCCTCTCAAATTAAATGCTAGCATTGCGTTTGCCAAATAAATGCATTGCGTTTTATGATTGTCTAAATTTATAGTAGGGAATTTAATTATCATACTCTAATCAGTCTTTTATCCAGTCCATCCCTCCCTGAGCCATCTTTCTGTAATGACTATAATATCTCAGTCCCACATTTGTTATCCATGTCCTGTGTCCATTCACATTGCCTATCTGGCCTCTTACGTTGAAATAAATGCAACTCACTCCAACTGTTCCCCTTGTCTCCTTGCTGTGCTCCTGCCTGCCTTGTCTACTGAATTTGCTGTCATTGACCTTTGTATCAAGTTCCAGATTCTCCACTGCCTCATTACTACTTTGGATCACATCACCCATGTCAATCTAATTTAAACTCTTCATAGTAGCACTAACAAATCTGCCCACCAGGATATTGGACCCCTCCAGTTTAGGGGCAACTTTCTGGACAGATCACCTGTGCCCCAGAAAAGATCCTCATCATCCACAATTTGGAACCCCTGCCCCTTCCTTCATAAACTTGGGCTTTCCAAAACAATATGCAACCAATTCATGCAAGGGAAGCCCCCACAGCAGCAATGTGATAATGAAAGTGGATGGAATAATAAATGGTTTGTTTCAATCACAGGCGGGGACGATTAATGTCCATCTGAGAGACAGAAGGGACAGGATTGGTGAGATGTCTAATCTATTAGATTACAGCGGTGATGAAATAGAATCAACAGCAGAGTGGAGATGACATAGGCCGTTTTACTAATAGAAGTGAGTTTAAAGTCTGTGTGGAAGATGGAGCCCATGGCAGCCAGGTGTCAAATAACAATCAGAATGTGGAGTATGGGAGATTTACTAGTGCATGTAATTTAGCTGATGATACAAAGCTGGGAGGCAGTGTGAATTACGAGGAGGATGCCATGAGGGATATAGACCATCTCTGTGAATAGAAGAGGGGGATAGAATACAATATTGAATGATAGCACGTTATCAACTTTGGCACAAAAAAACAGAAAATAACATTTTTAAATGGTGAGAAATTATAAAGCATTGGGGTTGAGAGGCTTTTTGTGCATGACTCATTGAAAGATAAGATAATGATATGTTGACCCTTGTTGCAAGAGGAGATGTCTAACTTTGAAGATATCAGACCTCATTTATGTAGGGCCTTAGCGAGCCTCCAGCTAGAATATTGTGCCAAAAAAGATGTATATATAACTGGGCTCGCCAGATTGCTAATTGAGAAGGGGGGGTCATCCTGTAAGGAAAGATTATGTAGACAGCGAAAAGATACAACTTGCTGGAGTGTAATTCAGCAGGTCAGGCAGCATCGCTGGAGAACATGGATAGGGTGTGTAGGGTGTGTTATATGGTTATATGAGTGCAGGCAGGTGGGACTAAGGGAAAAAAGTTGTTCGGCACGGACTTGAAGGGCCGAGATGGCCTGTTTCCGTGCTCTAATTGTTATATGGTTATATGGAAAGATCTGCAGATGCAGGTTTACACCGAAGATGCTGGACACACACACACACACATATATACAATGGGTTGCAAAAGTTTTCATACCCCTTGAACTTTTCACACTTTTCAGTTTTTTATTTGTAATAAAATTTGGAAACCATGTATCATTTTCCTTCCACTTCACAATTATGCACCACTTTGTGTTGGTCTATCACATAAAGTCCCAATAAAATACATTTACGCTTGTGGTTGTAACGTGACAAAATGTGGAAATGTTCAAGGGGTATGAAAACTTTTGCAAGCCACTGTATATGTGTGTGTGTGTGTGTGTGTGTGTGTGTGTGTGTGTGTGTCTGTGTGTCTGTGTGTGTGTGTGCGTGCGTGTGTATGTGTGTGTGTGTGTGTGTGTGTGTGTGTGTGTGTGTGTGTGTGTGTGTGTGTGTGTGTATGTGTGCGTGTGTGCGTGTGTGTGTGCGTGTGCGTGTGTGTGCGCTTGTGGAAAGACACAAAATGCTGGAGTTTCGGGTCAAGATCCTTCTTTGGACTCAGGTCTTGATCCGAAACGTCAACCATCCCTTCTCTCCAGAGATGCTGCCTGACCCGCTGAGTTACTCCATCATTTTGTGTCCTTTCATGTATTAGCCAGCATCTGAGTTATTTCCTTCACCATTAAGTAGACGCTGTCTATACTGTCTAATGTTTGGAAGGATGGGAGGTGAATTTGTTAAGGGCTTGACGTGGTAAATGTAGGAATGCTATTTCCCCAGAGTCGGTTATCTAGAACCAGAGATCACACTTTCAAAATATGAGGTTGGCTTTTAAGAAATGAGATGAAAAGAAATGTTTGCACCCTGGGCAGTGAATCATTGAAAAGGGCAGAGCTTCAGTCACAGAATATGATCAAAGATGTTTGAATGATATTAAAGGAATCTTGCGAAATGGAGATGTTATTGGAAAGTGGTGCTGAGGTAAAAAATGTTACACTAGGGGGCAGCGAGCGCTGAGCAAACAGCAGAACCTGCCTTTCAGCAGCCAGGACTTTTCCTCAAGACACACAGAATCCAGATATTTTTCCTCTATTGTAAAAGGAAAAATATTGAATATTCATTAACTGGGCAAATATCCTTCTGAATGTGTTAGATTAAAGCAATTAGTATAAACTTTCATGCTGGAAGGGAAGGAACCAAATATCAGAACGTGGAAGGAAACATACACCAAAAGAGAGTTGCAGGAGACTCATCTATTTCTATTTTTTTGCACTTGGACTATGAACTTTGCGCACATTCCTCTTGTTTTCTCTTGAAGATACAGCCGTCTGCAGGAGAACAATTCCACTGCTACTGATGGAGGCAATACGGTCATTGTGAGATTAAATGGTTTTTGGTGGTGGGGTGGTGGGGTGGGGGGGGAGGGACAGGATGTTGCAAGATTGGTCCATGCTAGTCGATTTCTGGGCACTATTTCAGAAGAAATCACTAGTTATATGACTGACTGCCCTTTTTACTCATTTTACTCATTTCGGGAGAGGCCGAGTCAGAAAGCTCCAATGACGCAGACCCCCGACGTGGGGTTCGATCACCCGGTGCGGGGGAGCTGACATCCCCCCGATGCAGAAGCTGACATCCCCCCCGATGCAGGAGCTGATCGCCTCAACACGGAGGGCCTGCCGCCAGCTACGGGAGTCAAGATCGCTCCGTCAACGTAAGGTTCAAAACCCTTTGACCAATCGTCCAACCAAGGGAGAGCAAAGGGAAGAGATTTGAGCGTTCTATCACAGTGAGGATTGTGGAGGAGTCACTGTGGTGGATGTTTATGTTAAAATGTGTTTTGTGTGTTCTGTTGCTTTTTATTTGTATGACTTGGCAGATTAAATTCCTCGTACGTTGTAAAACATACAGTACGTGGCTAATAAAGTATTATTGTGATTGTGATTGTGACATTGAAGTTAAAAGTAATTTAGCATTCACCAATTTACAGAGCATTGTGGATGTACTTGAGTCCATCATTCAAACCTATCTCAAGAAAGCAGCCAAAATATTTAAGTACCAATTTATCCCTGATCAATCCCTCTTCTTCCATCTCCCTTTGAGCATGAGATATAAAAGCTCAAAATCATGTTATAGAGTCATAGAGTGATACAGTGTGGAAACAGGCCCTCTTGCCCCAACTTTCCCACGCCGGCCAACATGTCCCATCTAGACCAGTCCCACCTGCCAGAATTTAGCCCATATCCCTCTAAATCTGTCCTGTCTATGTACCTGTCCAAATGTTTCTTAAATATCGTAATAATACCTGCTTCAACTACCTCTTCCGCAGTTCGTTCCACACACCCACACTCTTTGTGTGAAAAGGTTACCCCTCAGGTTCCTATGAAATCTAACCCCTCACACCTTAAACCTGTAATTTCTGGTCCTTGATTCCCCTACTCTGGGTGCATCTACCCGATCTATTCCTCTCATGCTGTTTCCCTGTGTTATCAGATTACAGAGCAGTCGTCCCATAAACTGGAGTAGAGTACCAATCATCCAACCTATCACATTGCCAACTTTTAAAATCTGTACTTTCTCTGTAAATGTAACGCTGTAACACTATATTCTGCATTCTATTTTTTTTGTCTATGTCGACTTCCTGTTGTTCTTGGGTATTGTGCTGGAGTCGGCACATGGTGGCTAGTGTGGAAGGCAGGACACCGAAGGAGAACTGTTGGCTGAAGCAGTGGGTTGAGTGCAGGCACCTGAAATATGAGTAGGGTCTGAACTGGAAGGTCTGGAACCATGAGGCACAAGATGGTGACACAAGCAGGTGTGAGAATGAGGGCCTGCCTACTGATGCTGGCTGGAGTCCGAGGAAGGGTCTCGTCCTGAAACATCACCTATCCATGTTCTCCAGAACATGCCTGACCCACTGAGTTACTTCAGCAGTTTGTGTCTTTTTATAGTATCACGTCCCCTCAATGCGCAGTTGTGGGGGGGGTGGGGGGGGGTGCGGGGGGGGGTGCGGCCTTTGGCAACACACACACACTAACCACCCCCCACGCACACAAAGAGGGGGAGGAGGGGGGTGAGAGGGGGAGCGTGGGGGTAGAGGGGCAGGGATGGGGTAGAGGGGGGTGAGGGGGAGGGGGGAAAGGGAGGGGGAGGGAGGTGGAGGGGGAGGGGAGAGGGGAAGGGTGGAGGAGGCGTAGGGGAGGGGGAGAGGGGGGAAAGTGGGGGGAGGGGGAAGAGAGAGGATGGGGGAGAGAGGAGGGGGAAGAGAGGAGGGAGAGAGAGGAGGGGAGCCGGGTGGTCGAGCGGGTTGCAAGCGAGCGGGTCCCCGGCGAGCGGGCTGCGGGGCTCACGGCGAGTGTGCGGCAGACGGGCGGGTGGCAACCAAATGACTGCGAGTCGGGAGGGGGGGGGGGTGATGTGACTCGTAACGTGTGGAAAACAGTGCGCGCAGGCCACGCGAGAAGACCCATTGTGACGCCATCAGCTCGTTTATTTTCTAAATTATTTGAAATTTTTGAACATTTTCATAAATAACTCGAGAAATAATGCATAACTTTTTCAGATAAGGCGATTTTTGGCTTCACAGCGTAAATCTCCGTCGGAATATGTAAACATTTCACCGTTACCGCTTCGTGTTTTCGGGGAGATGTGAATCGCACACGAACATCACACAAATAAATACACATCCAAGATCAGAGTTTTATAAGTATAGAGATTTGACTGGATGGATCGCAAACAATGCTTTTCTCTGTATCTTAATACACGTGACAATATTAAACTAATACCAATGCTATTACTCAAAACTTCTACAGATTCTGTAGATAGTACGCTGGCTGAATTTAGACTTTAAGATTTTAGACTTTTAGTGATACAGCATGGAAACAGACCGTTGGCCCACCGAGTCTGTGCCAGCCAGCAATCACCTTTACGTTAACACTATCCCACACAATGGGGACAATTTACATTTACAGAAGTCAATTAACATATAAATTAACCTACAAATTTGTAAGTCTTTGAAGTGTGGGAGCACCTGGAGAAAATCTGCACGGTTACAGGGAGATCATATGGACAGTACCTGTATGCTCAGGATTAAACCTGGGACTTTGGCGCTGTGAGGCAGCAACTCTACCGCTGTGCCATTGTGCATTCTGGCCTGGCATGGCCATTCCAATTCACAGGAATGCAAGAGTAGTGTAGTCAGCTTGGTCCATCAGGGGCACTGCCAACGTACCATCGAAGCACCTATGCGAAGTGCTGCCTCAACAAAGCTGATCTATCATCAAGGAACCCGGCCATGTGCTTTCTCACTGCAGGAGGTACAGAAGCCTCAAGTCCCACACCACCAGGCTCAGGAACAATTACTTTCCCACAACCACCAGTTTCCCACAACAACCACAAGTGCACAACCCTAATGTAGCCGAACACTACAGTCTACCTCTTACATTAATGTGGACTTATTTTCAATCTGTTTTCCTCTATTGTCTTGTTCTATTCACGGACGTAGAATATTAGTGTAATTTACATATACGTTATATTTTTGTGTGTTGTCTGAATCTATGTCCCTGTGAGATTTCTACATCACTGTGCATGTGTGCATGACAATATACTTGACTTGAAATTCAGGTGATTGAAATACTGTACTTTAATAATATATACTGTTCTTACTGCTTCTGAGCAGTACTGGAGCAGGTTCAAATACAAACTATGTCTATTCTTCCTAGCACTGCACTTTTTTAGCCACTTGGGCCTGATGCCATTCCAATTCTAGGTCCTATTTCAGAAACCAGATTTCAGTGTTTTCTCTACAAATATTTCATCTGAAAACTGTGACAATGTGCAAGACATTAAACTAGACCAATTTATCCCTCTTGTGATGCTTATGAACATTTCTGACAATTCAAATTCAAGTGAATATGTTCCTCACTGAAGATGCGCTCTTTTCTTACAATCAGTTATGATAAGATACCTTTATAGATTCACAAGACCAAGTTGGGTCCCGTCCCCTCAACGCGTGATTGCGGGGGGAACGGGCGGCCTGCTAACCGACCCCTCACACACACACACACACACAGACTAACTACCCCCCCCCCACACACGAACCACCCGCATTGATATTATATTAATATTATTCAATCACACCTTTTACCCGATCCCCCGCCCTGTTCACAATCCACTCACGTATAGCCCCCAACTCACAGGCACGGCTAGAGAGACAGGGGGGTAGAGAGAGAGTTGACACAGAGGCACAGAGGGGGGCACAGAGGGGGGCATGGGGGGGGGGCGGGTACAGAGGGACACAGTGAGGATCACAGAGATGGACATAGAGGCACAGACAGGGAAACAGAGCGCATCAGAGGGACACACAGAGGGGCACAGAAATGGACACAGAGGCACAGAGGCCCACCGGCCTGCGGCCTACAACACCTTGAAGTCGCGGTCTGCGGAGCTTCTAGCCGTGGGCGTGGCTGGGACGTACTTACCATCCGGAGCGGGCTCCCTCGCCGGGAATCCCTGGAGAAGAGCTCTGACCGCCGGCCTGCGGCCTACGTCATCCTGAAGCCGCGGTCTCCGTTAGGGAAGCACCGATTCGGGACTTACCTTCCAGACGAGAGGCCTGTCATCTGGCCACCCGCAGCGGCGACTGCGGAGGTTTATGGCCCCGACCACGGGGGAAATTGGAAGAGGACGGACTGTACTTTGTGCCTTCCAGCACAGTGAAGGATGCTGTGTTAATTTTTTATTGTGTATTGTGTGTTCTTTTTTATTGTACCGCTGCTGGCAATTTCATTTTACTGCACATTATTGTGTATGTGCTGAATGAATTGATTGATTGATTGAGAGAAGGACACAGAGGCACAGAGGGGGAGGGCGAGAGGGATCATGAGGGGGGCAGAGAGGGAGCGGGGGGGAGAGAGGGAGGGGGGTAGAGTTTGAGGGGTGGCGCATCGTCACAGAGGAGGGCTTGTTCACGAACCTCGCTCCAGGCTTCAGGCAGGGCCCGAGTACGGGGGGAGTGGTCGGAGCGGTGACCACTTCCTCCGGTGAGCAAGAAGACAGCAAGTTTGTTTCAAAGGTTTTTCGGCAGCGACAGACCGGGCCCGAGAGCTCTCGTACAGGCCCCGACTTCACTCGCAACTCGTGCTGCAGTCTTCAGTGTAATCTTTGGTGTTCTGTCGACGGCCCGACCTTTGAAATACGGGGGAAGGAGGGAGGGGTGGGAGGTGACGTTAGTCACCGCGCGAGCAGACGGCAGATCCATTGTCACGGCATCAGCGAAAAAGAGGCGTTTTCATTTCAAAGTTGGATCGGATTTGTGAACATTTTTATTAATAACTCAAGAAATTAAGCACAAAAGGGGGGGCGAGAGGGGGGGTGGGTGGGGGAGCGGGCGAGAGAAGGATGATGGGGGGAGGAGGAGGGGGGAGAGGAGGAGGGGAATGGGCAGTGGGGAGCGGGCAAGGGGGACAGGCAATAACCAAAGGACTGCAAGTTCAGTGGCTTCAATCCAGAGCCGGGGGGGGGGGGGGGGGGGGGGGAGGGGATCATCTCGGGGAGGGCTTGTTTCCGAACACAATACTCCCTCGCTCCCGGCTCCAGGCTCCAGGGCCCGAGTTGAGGGGGGAGTGGTCGGGGTGGTGACGTCACTCGCAGAGCGTGGAACACAGAGCAGGCCGCACGCAGCAGACCCATTGTGACGTCATCAGCAAGACCATCTCGTTTATTTTCAACGTTTTATCGGATTTGTGAACATTTTCATAAATAATTCGATAATTTTCAGATAAGGCGATTTCGGACTCCAGGGGGTAAATCACTACCCAAATATGTAAATATTTTACCGTTAGCGCGTTGTTTTTTCGAAAAGATGTGACAACACACAAACAAATAAATACACACACACACACACGTCCACATACAAGATCAGAGTTTTATAGTTATATATAAAAGGATATGATAGAGTGATACAGTGTGGAAACAGGCCCTTCAGCCCAGCTGACCAACATGTCCCATCTACACTCATCCTACTTGCCTGCATTTGGTCCATATCCCTCCAAATCTGTCCTATGCATGAACCTGTCTAATTGCTTCTTGAACGTTACAATAGCCGCTGCCTCACCTACCTCCTCTGACAGCTTGTTCCACACACCCACCAGTGTGAAAAGCTGAAGAAAGGCAAGTTAGTGTCTGTTTGATGCTTTATCCCATCCCTTGTGCTCCTCACACAATGTGACGGTTTTGACTGGCTGTGGCAGACAGGAAGTAGCAATGGGACAATGCGATCCAGGGGGAGAACTTGCTGCCGCCTTTCCCATGCATCTTCAAATGACATTTTCTGATGAGATCCACGTGTTAATCAGTGGTCCAACTTTCAATTAAAAGATCTAATTCTTACTTTGGCTGTTGCCTGTCCTACGTTGCAATTAGCTCAGTGAGAGCTCCTGCACTTTCCTGTGTCCCAGATGTCAGTAGCTGGACACACTTTCCACCATGGCACCTGTGCACTGCTGAATATTTTCAAAATGGAAAGGCCACCGATCATGTATGCTGGTTATTGTCTTATCTTATATCAACAATTTTCCACAATGCATTTATTCCATTCTCTCTCAGCCCTTCCTAATATTTGACATTTCAGAAATGTCCCCTTGCTTCCTGTATCTAGTATAGGTGAATAATTCAATGTATTTTAATTCTATATATTTCAGAAGGAAATAGCGTTGCCTGTACTCCTGCGACCCTTGCTATTTATTGTCTGCCTCAGAGATAGTGACTCTTGTCAGAGTCCAGGTTTAAAAGTGCTGGCTCACTACCCACCGTTCTTGAAAGTGAGCATTAGCTATTTATTCCCCACTGAACCCAGTGTGACTCCCAGCGTTATTCCCAGTGTTACTCCCAGCGTTACTCCCAGCGTTACCCCCAGCGTTACTCCCAGCATTACCCCCAGCGTTACTCCCAGCGTTACTCCCAGCGTTACTCCCAGCGTTACTCCCAGCGTTACTCCCAGCGTTACTCCCAGCGTTACTCCCAGCGTTACTCCCAGCGTTACTCCCAGCGTTACTCCCAGCGTTACTCCCAGCGTTACTCCCAGCATTACTCCCAGCGTTACTCCCAGCGTTACTCCCAGCGTTACTCCCAGCGTTACTCCCAGCGTTACTCCCAGCGTTACTCCCAGCGTTACTCCCAGCGTTACTCCCAGCGTTACTCCCAGCGTTACTCCCAGCATTACTCCCAGCGTTACTCCCAGCGTTACTCCCAGCGTTACTCCCAGCGTTACTCCCAGTGTTACTCCCAGCGTTACTCCCAGCGTTACTTCCAGCGTTACCCCCAGTGGGCATCAGCAGGCTGACCTTCTCCTCCCCTACATCCTCTCCCACCTCAGTTCCATTCCCATTGCTACTCCAGATTGGTGCCCAGTTGAGCTTGGTTAACAGATGCACCACGGGGAATTGGCTGGGTGGGGCTGAGTTTTGGCTGCTTTGCGTATGTAGTCTCAGCTCTCGAGTTGTGTTCTGCTGAATTCATATAAGCCCAATTGATAATTGTCTATTTCTTTTTACAAAACAAAAAGATTGTGTGGAAGACAGGGCTCTAAACTTTACTGACTCCAGGATCACTCCACTTGCAGGAGTCAGGCTTCACGTGCCTGGTGGTGAGTGCCCATATGATTGTATGGGAATATGGTAGGCCTAGACCTTCTTTGATCATATAACCTGCAAACACCTACTGGGCTCTTGTAAGCCACAAGACAGCAGATGTACTGGTGTTTAATAAAAGCTCATAACTCTGAGGTGAGTAGAAGGACAATCTTCCACTGATGGGTGCTTTGGGCCAAATGGTCCCACTGTCTGCAGAAGAAATGACTGCACCGTTCCTAAACAGTAATTAGAGTGGTCTTGAAGAATAGTGACTGTTATAATGTAGGAAAGGTAACAGTTGAGTTAAGTTGAGTTTAGTTTATTGTCACATGTACCGAGGTGCAGTGAAATGCTTTTGTTGTGTGCTACCCAGTCAGCGGAAAGACAATACATGATTACAATCCACCATCCACAGTGTACAGATACATGATATAAGGAATAATGTTTAGTGCAAGATAATGTAAATAATGTAGGTATGTTACAATACCTACCTTTAGCCGCGCTGCAGTTCTGCCGCTCCCCGTGTGCGCGACTTTGCCGCCTTTCAGAGGGGGGCGGGTTTAAAATGCCGTTTTTCCCCAGACAGTCCAAGTCGATCAATCTCAGGGGATTTCGTCGCTAAAGAGAAATCGCTCCGACATTTGTTTTATGAAGGAACTATTTTTTAAACTACACTGGATAATTTATTAGCTAGAGTAGTTTAAATATCATCTTCAAAAGCCGTGAATGCCGACAGCGGAACGAACCTAACGTAGGCGATAAAAGAAGCTACACAATTAATTTTTACATAAAAACGTGCTTCTTAGGAAGCCTTTAATCAAATTTTCATCATGCGAAAAGGGGACAAAATATATATACGAACCGGCTGTATTTTTCCTGCCGACTGTGGGTTAATTTCACCGCAAACCGCAACGTTCTAATCCACCGCGTTCCACTAAAACACACTCGCAAGTTGATTTAAATGGCCATTAATTTACAGGAATTAAACACTAAATTCCTTCCATTTGGCCTATAAATTCATGAAAATTAGATTTTAAAATCATGTTATATTGTGGATTATTGTGTGAATGTTATTTGGACACTTAGGCAATTTAAAAATGTTTATCATTTCTTAAGAAATGGATAGATGTTTAGATCTAGTAATTGAATTTTGTGATTAGCTACAATTAGGTAACTAGCTAATTATATGCTTTAATTTCAGGTCATCCAAGTAAGATTGTTTCATATTTGTTTCAGAATGCTTCAATCTATAATAACTGAGTTGAGTTCATTGAGTTCTCTTAATTGTTAAGAAAGTTATGGGCTTTTGACTGTCCTAGATCACAGCTTTTGAGTTAAGTCTATGGAAAGGCAATGGGGAACAAGATGCTAATTTCCGTGTATGAAAATGGCCATAACTTTTTTAATACTGAAGATATGAAAGTGAATTAGGTGTCAAATTAAACTTCTTTTTATGCTTTATCTGATGGGATCAATTGCAGACTTGATTTTTAAAAACTCAAAGTTTGGTAACATTGAAGTCCAATGAAAGATAGTCCAAAGGTCTCCAATGACTTAGATAGTAATTTAGGGCTGCTCTTTCATTATGGTAGGATAATTCAGTTGCCTGATAACAGCTGAGGGGAAACTATCTTGAATCTGGTTAAGTTTTCATATTTTTATAACTTTTGCCCAAAGTGAGAGGGGAGAAGAGGGAGTGGCCGGGGTGCAGCTCGTCCTTGATTATGCCAGTGGCCTTGCCAAGGCAATATTTCGAGCCAATTTACATATGTCAATCTCCCACAGATGGCAATTAGATAATTGAAAGCATTCAGTAGCACAGGGGTTAAGTTAATGGGCCATAAGCTAGAGTTCTGAGGTTTGAATCCCAAGGTAGCTGGGCAATTTAAATTCAATAATTTGATACACCTGGAATTAAAAAATGTACGTACCAGCAGCCAGGAAACTGTAGGATTGCCATAAAAATCTGTGTGCTTCACCAATGGGATTTATGCAAGGAAGCCTGTCATTCATGCCCCAACTGAGGCTCCAGAACTACATATGAGGTTGACTTCACTGTCTTCATAAAGCAACAACAGTAAATCAGCCATTGACGTGATCCCAACATTGCAACTGGTAGATATTTTATTTAAATGATCAGATTGCCTGCATTTGGAGCAACAAAGAATCTGCGGGAGGAACTCAGCAAGCCAGGCAGCATCTGTGGAGGGAAATGGACAGTTGATGTTTTGGGTCGGGATCCGTCATCTGACTGAATGAAGATTGAAGAAATATGAATGAATAAATGATACGTTATGATCCAGGTCAGGAGGGGTTGATTGACAGATGAGTCAGCTGAGGGAGGGAAGGGTAAACATAGAAACATAGAAATATAGAAAATAGGTGCAGGAGTAGGCCATTCGGCCCTTCGAGCCAGCACCGCCATTCAATATGATCATGGCTGATCATCCAACTCAGTATTCTGTACCTGCCTTCTCTCCATACCCCCTGATCACTTTAGCCACAAGGGCCACATCTAGCTCCCTCTTAAATATAGCCAATGAACTGGCCTCCACTATCTTCTGTGGCAGAGAATTCCACAGATTCACCACTCTCTGTGTGAAAAATGTTTTTCTCATCTCGGTCCTAAAAGGCTTCCCCCTTATCCTTAAACTGTGACCCCGTGTTCTTGTACTCCGATCTGTTCTGTAAGAATGCCGACAGAGGCTGGGAGGTGATAGGTAGTGGCAGGAAAGGGCTGCAGATAATGGAATCCGATAGGAAAGGGAAGTGACGCATGGAACCTCAGAAGGGAGGTAATGGGCAGATGGGAAAAGTGGGAAGGGTGCATAGGTCAGATGGAGTGCATGGGGGAGGAGAAAGAGAATCATCGTGATTGGGGGCGGAGGGGGGGGGATCTTTGAAAAGAATGGTGTGTGTGAGAGGAAGTGGGTAGATCTGAAATTGGAGAGAAAGTGTCAGAGGGGAGCAGGTGATATCTGAACCTGTACTCCAATCTGTTCTGTACCTTCCCATTCCTTTCATTTCCACCTACCCTCTCAGTCTGACGAGGGGTCTCAACCCAAAACGCCACCTGTTCCTTTTCCTCAGAGATGCTGCCTGTCCCGCTGAGTTACTCCAGCAGTTTGTGTCTATCTTTGATGTAAACCAGCATCTGCAGTTCCTTCCTACACTCTTTTTGTAGAATTCAATGTTCATGCCATCAGGTTGTGGACTACCCAGGCATAAAGTGTTGATCCTCTAATTTGTGTCTGGCCTCACCCTGGCAGTGAAGGAGGCTGAGGATGATGGTGGGGATGTGAAGAAGAATTAAAATGCCTTGTAACCAGGACCTCCAGATGACCATGGCAGACTGAGAGCAGGTGCCCAGCAAAGCAGTCGCCTGGTCTGTGCTTGGTCCACCCATGTAGAGGAGGCCATAGAGAACACCAAATGTAATAGGTTGTGAATTTCTGCCTCACCTGGAAGGACTGTTTAGTTGAGGGAGGAGGTGTAGTTACAGGTGTTATACCTCCTACAGTTGCAGGGGGGCGTGGACAAGGAGGAATGACTGAATCAGGAAGTCGGTGGGAGGGGTTTAGCATCCACGGGGAGAAGGATGGAGGCTTGTAATCACTAGGGAAGGGAGGGGTGGGAACGGACTCCTCTTGCTGAAAGAGGAATACACGTTAGATGTCAGAGATAATTTCCGCCAGTGAGCAATCAAGGGCCATATTCTTTGTCAACTATTGGTGAAACGTCCCATTGAACTATTTTTAAAGAGCAGGGATGGAAACGGGACATTTCTTTCCTTGAAACATCAACAAAAACAGACAAGAGACTGTAATTCCTGAAATGCAAATGGCAAATGTTAGGACATCTAAGTTGTCCCCGAGTAAAGGGTTTCATCCCGACAGCAGACGCGGCAGTGTTGGAGAAACTCAACACGTGCCATGTTTGCTTGAGGGGTTTTCAGTCTCTTGTCTGTTACATAGAATCATAGAAATATAGGAAATAGGTGCAGGAGTAGGCCATTTGTCCCTTTGAGCCAGCACCGCCATTCAATATGACCATGGCGGTGCTGGTTCCTCGCAGTACCTCGTTCCTGCTTTTTCCCCGTATCCCTTGATTCCGTTAGCCCAAAGAGATAAATCTACCTCGAGATTTCCACAGATTCAGAACTCTCTGGGTGAAACTTTTTCCTCATCTCAGTCACACACATTCAGTTTGACACGACGCTCCCATGAAGGATCATTGACCTGAAACATTTACATTTCTTTTTCATTCTGCAAGCATCCATATATCTTTTTGGTAACACCTCTTCCACAGCTAACAATGGACGACTGTGAGCTCTTTGGCCATCAGTGCCAGCTCTGATTTGTTTTGTACTGATTCAGTCTGAAGAAGGGTCTCGACCCAAAACGTCACCCATTCCTTCTCTCCAGAGATGCTGGCTGACCCGCTGAGTTACTCCCGCTTTTTGTGTCTATCTTCGTGGGGGGAGGGTGGGGGGGGGGGGGGGGGGTATCAGCACCCCAGGCAGGTGCAGTGTGCCGGAGGCACCTGTAGGGTACATTGTGACGCACTTCACTCCCCAGTACAATGCTGCACCGGACGCACGGCGCTCCCGGCTGGGTCAAAGTTCCGAGGCTGCTGCATAAATACCAGCCCCTGCCTTTACTGTTGTTCGTGGATTCATTGATGGAAGACCATAGAATCGTTCAATAGGCACGGTCCTCTCGCCCATCTAGTCCCCACCTAGCCCACAGCTAACAATGGCCTGTCTCCTTTACAGTTGTTTCATTTTTACATATCTTTCATTAATTTGTTCTATATCTCTCTACACCACCGACTATATCTCTCGTTGCCCTCTCCTCTTAATCCCAGTCTGAAAAAGGGTCCCGACCCGAAACGTCACCCATGAGATATGATGAAAGAATGAGTCGACTGGGTTTGTATTCACTGGAATTTAGGATGAGAGGGGATCTTATAGAAACATATAAATTTTTTAAAGGATTGTACAGGCTGGATGCAGGAAAAATGTTCCCCATGTTGGGGGAGTCCAGAACCCAAGGTCACAGTTTAAGAATAAGGGGTGGGCCATTTAGGACTGAGATGAGGAAAAACTTCTTCACTCAGAGAGTTGTGAATCTGTGGAATTCTCTGCCACTGAAGGCACTGGAGGCCAATTCACTGGATGTTTTCAAGAGAGAGCTCGATCTAGCTCTTAGGGCAAACGGAATCAAGGGATCAAGGGATATGGGAAAAAAGCAGAAACGGGCTACTGATTTTAGATGATCAGCCATGATCATATTGAATGGTGGTGCTGGCTCGAAGGGCCGAATTCTCCTGCACCTATGTTTCTACGTTTCTATGTTTCTATTCCTTCTCTCCAGACATGTTGCCTGTCCAGCTTTCTGTGTCTATCTCTCATTTACCCACATTAGGGTTGTATCCCTCCTCATCCTTCATCCCGAATGCCTCCCTAGCTGTCATGCTATCTGTCCCAACACCTCGTCTGGAGGCAACTCCCGGATCGTTCACCCGCCGCCGGCACAGTGACAGGATATGGGTGAAGGCAGGAGCAGACCTACACGGGCACTGCTCTAGTGAGGACCGGGTTGCCCCGGTGCGGGGATGCCGGGGGCGGCTGGTTCTCTGCCCACAGGTGCTCTGGGGCCTGCCCTTACCCCAGCCACAGCAGAACCCCAGAGCCACGACCCTAGAGAATCGCTGGAGCTGGGGAATAGCGTCTACCTGGTCACCCTTCTCTCTACACCCGTCTGGCGACACAGTGTATCTAGAAATATATTTAACACCTCGTGTCTGTATGAAACAATGAACTGTAGATGCCCGTTGATACCAAAGAGACACAAAGTGCAGGAATAACAGCGAGTCGGGCAGCATCTCTGGAGAACATGGATGGGTGACGTTACCTCAGAGATGCTGGTCTCGACCCAACACATCACCTCTCCGTGTCCTCCGGAGATGCTGCCTGACCCGCTGCGTTACTCCAGCACTCTGTCTATCTCACGTTTTGTGAGGGGTTTTTTTCTCCCCGTCTCTATAGTGAATTCCTGCACAAGCCAGCAGCGGTGGATCAGCTCCTCGGGCTAGTGGAAGGCGGCGGCGGCGGGGCCGGGGTCGGGGCGGGGTGCAGGGGTGGGATTAGCCGGGGGAATGGGGGGATGTGTCCGGTCCACACCCCACCCATGCAGACTGACGGAGCGCTGCTCTCTAGCACATGGCAGCCGGCTCTCGGCTCCACCCGGACAGGCTGGATGCTCTTCTCCCGGTCGCTGCAGAAGTGTGGATTGTGAACCGATCATCCTCCACTCCGACTCATCTTTTAATTGAAGATAGATACAAAATGCAGGAGTAACTCAGCGGGACAGGCGGCATCTCTGGAGAGAAGGCACGGATGACGTTTCGGGTCGAGACCCTTCTTCAGACTGTTAATTGACTTTGGAAAAGGCAAATTAAGGAACATCAGCGTTTCAGGAAGTGTGTGGATGCTTGAATTTCCATGAATTTCCATGAATAGACCCAGGTCCGACCCGGAGACGCGTTTACATTGAGGACCAGTCGATTCCTCTCTTGTCTTTTCTTAAGGACGTTTTGCAACTTTGTAACTTCCCGAGAAATACATCGGCATTTAATACAAGCGCCGTGAACCGTCCGCCAGCAATGTACCGAGCGCTAGCAAGCGTGTGTCTGCTGTTCCTCGCCGTCACCTCCGCTGTTACCCCGGGAACAACACAGCCCCACAGGTAAGTGTGGCGTTTCACATTTGACACAAGTTGAAGACATCTGATTGATTGTAAACAAACGCTTTAGGATTTCAGCGACGTTGAATTTGAGTGTTGAATGTTCTATCCGGCTGGGCACATGGACTGGTAAAGAGTGGCATCTGATAACTAACTAACTGTCTGTGGGTTGGAGAGGCGGCGGTGGAAGTGAAGCGAGATGGGTTTGATTCACCAACATCGCTGCATCTTTCACGGAACAGTTTGTAACTTCCCACACGAGCCTGAGCAGCGAGAGACCACCGTCTGTGGGTGGGTGGGCGCCCCTTGAACAATCTTCCCTTCATGTTACGTGAACGTTTGTGACATCTCCTTGTCGTTGTGAACAGTACTTTTATTTTCACGTGAGAGCAAGTCCGGGAATAGCAGCAATTCCACCGGACACCAGGACCCAATGTTCTGCCCTGCTCCAGCGTGGTGCTGCTCCTCTGCCTCCTATTACCATTCTCCTAACCCTGACACCCGCATTGATCACTCCCATTACTCAATGTAGCGGTGAATCCAAATCCAATATCCCCATTCTTATCTGAGATAAAAAGAATCAATTTTGGACTGAGCCGAGTTCCAAATCAGAATCCTCTGCTGTGTAGAGTCTTTGATTGAGTCACATAGCAGTGAAACAGGCCCTTCGGCCCAACGTATCCAAGCTGCCCCTATCCTTGCACTATTTTTTAGTGATGGACATATCTAGTATTTTTACTAGATGCTGGAGATATATGTGTGTGTGTAGGCAGGAACTGCAGATGCTGGTTTACACCGAAGGTAGACATAAAATTGCTGGAGTAACTCAGCGGGACAGGAAGCATCTCTGGACAGAAGGGATGGGTCGAGACCCTTCTTCAGCAGTTGTATAGGGCTGTGGTGAGACCACATCTGGAGTACTGTGTACAGTTTTGGTCTCCTAATTTGAGGAAGGACATCCTTGTGATTGAGGCAGTGCAGCGTAGGTTCACAAGATTGATCCCTGGGATGGCGGGACTGTCATGAAGAAAGATTGAAAAGACAAGGCTTGTATTCACTGGAGTTTAGAAGGATGAGGAGGGATCTTATAGAAACATATAAAATTATAAAAGGACTGGACAAGCTAGATGCAGGAAAAATCTTCCCAATGTTGGGCAAGTCCAGAACCAGGGGCCACAGTCTAAGAATAAAGGAGAGGTAATTTAAGAAAAAAAGTTTTCACCCAAAGAGGTGTGAATTTGTGGAATTCCCTGCCAGAGAGGGCAGTGGAGGCCAAATCACTGGATGGATTTAAGAGAGAGTTGGATAGAGCTCTCGGGGCTAGTGGAGTCAAGGGATATAGGGAGAAGGCAGGCACGGGTTATTGATAGGGGACGATCAGCCATGATCACAATGAATGGCGATGCTGGCTCAAAGGGCCGAATGGCCTCCTCCTGCACCTATTTTTTATGTTTCTACGTTTCATATATATTTATAATGTAATATTGTATTCTGCTCATTTATACCTCATACATATACAAATCAAGGCATTGTGACCCTCACCTGTGGCTGCACTGGGATCCTGGACAGATCCAGTGGAACAGCCTTCATATCTCTAGTCTTCATGTTATCCGTTGGATACGTGCCTTTTCAGAGTCTGATTTGATACTAGATTAACATTTAATTTGTTTAATAACATGTGTGAATCTGAAAACTCATCTTTTCACAAGATTCTAAAAGTTTTGGGGATTAGAGGGAGTTTCTGCCCCTCAAACTGTAAGATCTGAACCACACTGTGTTCTCTGATGTACTGGGCATCGGGTCACACTGTGTTCTCTGATGTACTGGGTATCGGGTCACATTGGGTTCTCTGATGTACTGGGTATCGGGTCACACTGTGTTCTCTGATGTACTGGGTATCGGGTCACACTGGGTTCTCTGATGTACTGGGCATCGGGTCACACTGGGTTCTCTGATGTACTGGGTATCGGGTCACACTGTGTTCTCTGATGTACTGGGCATCGGGTAACACTGGGTTCTCTGCCACGATCCAGTGAAGAACAGATAGATCCAACAATGAGCTGACCAATATCCATTCCTCAACCAACACCTGAACCACAGATTATCTTGTTACTGTGACGTAGTCGTTCATGGCTTGTGGTGAATGGGATTAAATATAACATGATTGTGTAACCAGAACCATGATATTGGTGTAATATCCGGATGGATCATCCACCTGGCTTTCAATATACAAGGCCAATATCAGGCTGGGATGGGGACATGGGCCAGTATAGATGCGGGCATCAGGCTGGAATAGATACATGGGTCACATAGAGGTGGGCATCAGGCTGGGATTTGTTTCCAGGATGTGAATGTGGGGATTAGTTTCTGGATGTTTTAGAACCAGAGACACTGAAACTTAACCACAGGCTAGGCAGCATCTGTGGAGACAGAAAGCAGGTTAGCATTGGAGAAGCACAGAAAGTAAAGCAAGCATGTTTTAAATTGCTGAGATGGGGGAGGAATGTAAAGAACAAAGGGGATTTTTGGAATAATTGGAGACCAGGAGAGTCTGCATAACACAGATGGTGTTGCTGCTAACGGGGGAATCCTGAGAGTTTCTTATTTGCCGGTGAATTGTCTGGGGAAGGTGCAAATAGAGGGAAGGAATGATGAAGATGCTGGCGCTGTGAGATATTGAACACTGTCATTAATGACTATGGCGGAAATGGCCAGTAGGTCCGGCAGCTAGTGTAGAGAGGGAAAGACCAAGCTAAGGTTACTGACTGATGAGCTTACACACGAACCAGCCTGTCTGATGCGAGGTGGAAATGCTGTATTTCTAACACTAGTGTTGAGTCTCGCATGTGCCACATGTAAAGTGAGATGAGTACCGCAAGCTTACATTGGACTGGAACAGTGGAGTAGTGTGTAAGGCCAGAGACACGCAGAATAGAATGGGGGTAGGTGGAGAATTAACAAAACATGCAACTGGAAGCTCAGGATCAGCTGTGGACTGACTGGGGGTACTATGCATAGTCATCACCCAATCTGCATTTGGCTTCCCCAATGTACAGGAGATCATGTACTAAGCACTCAATGCAGGAACTGAATGAAGTTGCTGTTGGTAAACCCCTGCTTTACATTGCAGATGTGTTTGCATCCCCCTGTAATGGGAAGGTGATGTGGAGAATTCCAACAGGGAGCTGCAGGGAGAATATCAGAAAATTATATTGAGAGATCCTGGAGAAGGGATGTGGCTGAAGAAGGGACAAGAGTTTAAGTACAAAAGGATTGATTTTAGATTATAGTCATAAACCCCTAGAGATATACAGCATGGAAAGATGGCCCTTCAGCCCAACTCATCCATGCCAAGCAAGATGCTCCATCCAAGCTGGTCCAATTTGCCCACGTTTGACCCATATCCCTCTAAACATTTGCAAAGGCTACTGGGAAGACTTTAAACTAGAGCGGTTGGGGGGGAGGGACTCAAATAGAGAAAGCTAGTAGACAGTGTGTGAGGCAGGAGGCAGAGAAGGGAAGCACTCAGACCCAACATGTAGGGGAGAAAGAAGATAAAGATAATAAACAGAGAATAGTAAGATTGAACGAGAACTTACCAGTTTGAAGGTTGATCTTTATTTCATGAGGAGTCGAAGTGAGGGATTTCGTGAAGAGCCCGCCGGCGCGCATGCTCGACATACTTCAAAGTAGCGGCGTGGAATCACAGAACCAACAATAGAAATGACTTCGCATAGTATGATTGAATTGACTAAGATTACCAGATGAAGGTGATTGAGGGTTGGGCGAGGAGGGCACGAAATCCCTCACTTCGACTCCTCATGAAATAAAGATCAACCTTCGAACTGGTAAGTTCTTGTTCAATCTTACTATTTCATTTCGGAGTCACGTGAGTGACTTCGTGAAGACTTCAAAGCTTCTGTGATTACACGCCCTGGACCACGTCCATGCTGACACACCACTACCAGGGATGGATGGGAGGAACAAACTGGCTCAATAGTTCAAACTGCAAAACAAGAGCATATTTATTAATAACAAATCAAAAACCCCTCATGCGGGGACATCTCCACGTTCGTGACCTGCATTCAGCACGGCTTCTGCGAACTGTAGAGGAGCAGCAACAGGCTTGTTATAAAAACGCTGGAACACAGCTTCATTCGCCCATCCTGCTGTGGCGAGAATTTGGTCCATGGGCACCTCCATGACCCTCGCCGCTGACGTCGATGCAGCCCTGGTGGAATGAGACTTGAACACATTAGTGTCGATACCTGACTTACCCAAGACGACTCGAAGCCACCTGGATATCGTCTGGACTGTCACTCGATGATGAGGTCTCTTATGAGTGACAAGCAGGTATCTCTCCATTCCTCTGATGCGTGCCGTCACCTTGACATAGTGGCGGATATGTGAGGCTAAACATAGCCTAGCATCTGCGGGGTATGCCGGGAACTTCAGCTGCAGCCCTGTGCACCCAGGTCTATGCTGCTTTAGTAGCTCGTCAATGAAAAAGACTACTTCTGTAGGGGTAGATGTCATTCTGTCGACACGAAGTTTGTGTAGTGTCTGTACCCTCTGAGCTGAAGTCAGCGCTAGTAACATCACCAGCTTCATGGTGAGTTGGTCCAGTTGGAGCCCTTCCATGGGTGACCACGTCCTGAGCAGGGTTAATACGTCCCTGACATCCCAGGTGATATTATAGCGTGGTGTAGGCGGATTCATATTGAATATACCCCGCATGAGTCTGGACACTAGCCTGTTGGATCCTACCCCAATCTTGAGGTAGAATGATAGCGCACTTCTGGCGCTGTTGATGGCACTGTAACTTAAGTGTTCATCATGGTGCAACCCCGCGAGGAATTCCAGGACGTCGGTTATTGTCACGTCATCGTACGTGATGCGAGAGCGGCTGCAGTAGGCTTCCCACTTCTTAATATGCGAGCGGTATCTTCGCCTTGTGGACTCTCGACACGACGCCCCGATGGTATCCATGGTCCGAGCCGAGAGGCCGTATTGGACTAACGGCCTGTTCAGAACCTGCAAGCCAACAAATTTAAATAGCCATGGCAGGGATGTGGCTCCCCTGAGACAGGGTGAGTAACCAATTGTGGGCAACCCCTCAAAAGGACCCAAGGTTCGTTGAGCATGTCAAAGACCACCGGATACCAAGGCTGTGTGGGCCAGTCGGGTATAATAAGGATGCCCTTGGCAGCATCTGCCTGAATCTTTCGCAATACCCGACTGATGAGGCAAAACGGGGGGAAGGCATAGAAAAACCAATTCCCCCAGTCCAGCGAGAATGCATCTAGCGCTATTGCCCCAGGATCTGGTTCCCATGAAACGTAGGCTGGTACCTGATGGTTTAACCGTGACGCAAAAAAGGTCAATGTCCGGTTTACCAAATTTGGCTGTGACTTTAGAAAAAATTTCAGGATGCAACATCCATTCAATGTTGTCATTAAATTTGCGTGACCTGGTGTCCGCCACAGTATTAAGCTCACCTGGCAAATAGGTAGCTGAAATCCAAATGTCTCTTTGAACACACCAGAGCCAAATTGAGTTAGCCAATTTGTCACACGAAACTGACCTGGTACCACCCATATGGTTTAAATATGCCACAGCTGTGGTGTTGTCTATTTGGAGACGGACGTGTGCTCCAACAAGCTTGGAACAATATGCACGAAGTCCGTGGAATGTTGCCAGCAACTCCAAATAGTTAATCCCTTGAGTCAACAACATCGATGCCTCAAGGGTGTCCCATCTGCCCCCACAACTAGAGCAATTATCAGTAGCTCCCCAGCCATTGGAGCTTGCATCAGTCTGTAAATATACCACCAGATTAGCCTCCCTAACAGGCTTAAATGAGTTGCTAATGTGACACACCCACCATTGCAACTCAGTTATCGCTTCGGACGGCAGCTGCATTGATCGATCGTAATGACCAGCGTTCCGTTTTAACGCAATAATTTTAGCTCTTTGCAAATTCTGATAATGCAAAGGTCCATATCGTGCTGCCGGAAACAAAGCCACTAGCTTGCCAATTACTGTGGCTGTATGCCGAATCGATGGTATATTGGTGCCAATTAAATCTCTGCACACCTGAGTGACTTCCTCAATTTTGTTAATTGGTATAGTTATCCTCATACTCATTGAGTTCACCGTGACCCCTAGGTAATTAATTACCTGGGCAGGGCAGAACTTCGATTTCTCTGGATGGACAATGAATCCTAATTGTTGAAATATATTGACAGCAGCTGCAACACCCTGTTCAGCCAATTGCAGGGTGTGGCCCACAATAAAGACATCATCTAAATAGGCCATAACTATATGATGTCGTTGTCTCAAATAAGCCATGATTGGCTTCACCAATTTAGTGAACAATCTAGGGGCTGTAGTGAGCCCATTAGGCAAAGCCTTATACTGCCAAAGTTGCCCCATCCAGATAAATTTCAAAAACCTTCTATCATATTTCTGGATGGATACTGAATAATATGCATCCCTTAAATCAATGCATGCCATAAAGCAGCCATGAGAAATCAATGATTTGGCTGTTTCAAACGTATCCATTTTAAAATGAGTATATGTTACAAACGTATTCAAACGGGTTAGATCAATAATGACGCGACAGCCTCCATCCTTCTTAGGTCTAGTAAATATGTTCGAAACAAATTCAATAGGCTCATGCACCACTTTCTCAATCACACCCTTCTGTTCCAGACTTAAAATTTCCTTATAACCTGCTGCCTGTTCTGCAGCAGACAATTTGAACGTACGACCAGGCATGTGCTGGGATGGAGGAATGTCGCCATTAATAAACTCAATTTTATGCCCCTGAATATTCCGCAACACATACTCATCACCAGTAAAATTACCCCATGCATCCAAAAACAACCGTAAACGACCACCAACATGGGAAGTTAGAGAGAAAAGAGAGAACCAGACCTCCTCACCTCCGTGGTTACCGGCGGTCCTTGACACGTGTGGGTGGCCGTGGAGGTGCTGGGTTGGCTTGAGGGCGCGACGTCTTCGATTTCCACAAAGGTCTCTGCCGACCCTGTCCTAAAAAAGACCCTTGGTGCTGGTTCTGGTGCTGTTGTCGTTGTGGAGCTAGAGGGTGAGTCCTCGTCGAGGCACTGGCCGACCCTCGTGAGCGAATGTATGGAGCTTTTGAGCCGGACGGTGTGGGGGCACTCTTAGAGCGCATGATCCCCACCGTTTTGGCTTGTTCGTCAAGCTCTTTGACTCTCTTCGAGAGGTCCTCACCAAAGAGCTGACGGGGCGGCGGCGGCGGCGGTGGTTTGCACAATCCTGCAAACTTCGGGTTGAGTGCTGGGCGGATGCTGTTTTTGCGAAACCCGTTGATTTCGTGCTGGGTCGCGCACAATAAGGCCAGAGCATCTTCCTGGTCCAAATTCAGCTCGTCCCCGTCCACCGACCGCGCAAAGGCGGTAATACCGGCCGTGAGGTGTTTCAGGATCCGCTGCAATTGTAGCTCTTGTTGACGGATAGCCGCACTGATGTTGCCCCATATTGGCGTATTGACCACAGGCACGTTGAGGGAGTTGCAGTTTGATGGAGCCTTGTGACGGCTCATAGCCTGGATGAGGACTTCTTCCTGCAGCACCTGATTATTAAGAAAGTCCACTGTGGCTGCCAGCTTTGTATTTAGAGGAAGACCAGCCGTATGTGGGGCCGCGAATTTGGTCGCCACATCCAAGAGTTCCTCCGCTGGCACCTCCACCGGAGGTGGTACGGGATCCACCAGAACCTCCTCCTCCTGCTGCTCCAGGCTGGTAGTAGATGTTGGTGAAGACGCCCTGTGCCTGTTGCTGCCCTGCTGTTGTTGACGTTGAAGCAGGAGCTCCAGCAGCCGCTCCATACGGTCAATACGCCCTTCACCCTGAACACTCAGGTGGTCGGAGTCCTCCGGCTCTGAAAAGAAAACCGGGCTCCTGTCATCGGCCCGCACCTCGTCGAGGCCCTGCCGGTGCCGGTAGTTGTCGCTAACAGCCGCCGAGGCGAAACTGCGCGATTCCTGCGCGGGCGTGTTCAATCGCCTCCGTTTAGCGAGAGCTGAAGCCGCTGCCACTAAGGGCACTCGCGGCGAGGTGTCGGCACCAGCCGAAGCATGGCTGCCTGGGGCCCGCGCAGTCTTGCCGGCTGCCCACATCGTGGACGTTGCCGACGCATGGTCTCGCCCACCCATCCATGGGGGGCTCGGCGACCGTGACGAGACCTGACTCGACCGACCCGTCCCGGCGTCGAGAGTCGGGGTGTGCCGGCTGGACCTCACAGCCGCCCCGGGTCTCGCCCTGGAACCTGACCGCTCCTCCGCGACAGGCAATGCCTTAGCCCTAACAGGGTTAGGCTTCTGGGCTCCTCCCCTCCCCCTTCTCGGAGGGCTGAGTGGAACAGGCCGTGCAACGGCACGTGCCCTGCTCGAGGTCGCCAGCGAGCCCGCTGACGACCTGACTGCCATGGCAGGGTCCCCCTGCTCTGGCGGCACACCACACTCCTCCTCATCGAACTCCTCCGAGCTGTGGTGTGCTGGCGGATCTGGACCTGTGAACACAGGGCTTACCCACATCTCCGCCTGAGTCCCGGCCTGCGCTGCAGGTACTGCTGATGGTAAAGGCCCCGGAACTGTTGACCGGCGAACTCGTCCTGACGTCCTCCGGCCCTTCGAACTCCCATCCATGTCCTTGCTGCAAGACATAATCAGACAACAAGGACCACCAACTAAAGGTGGAATACTCACCTCCGTGGCCCCTTATGAAGGGCTGGCGAATAGCGCTCCACCGCCAGCCGTCGCAGCAACGCGTTACGACGATATGTCGAGCATGCGCGCCGGCGGGCTCTTCACGAAGTCACTCACGTGACTCCGAAATGAAATAAGAGGTGGTGGGTTTCTTAAATGTGTGAGCAGAGAGACAGAGGGGTGTAACATGAGGGTAGAAGCAATAGGTAACAAGGTGAAAAGTAAAAGTGGCAGGCAGACAAATCCAGGGCAAAAATCAAAAAGGGCCACTTTTCAACATAATTGTATAAGGGGTAAGAATGTTGTAAAAACAAGCCTGAAGGCTTTTTGTCTCAACGCGAGGAGCATTCGTAATAAGGTGGATGAGTTGAATGTGCAGATAGCTATTTCATTTCGGAGTCAAGTGAGTGACTTCGTGAAGAACCCGCCAGCACGCATGCGCGACATATCGTCGCAACGCGTTGCTGTCGACGGCTGGCGGTGGGGTGTGCTCCCCGCCAGTCCTTCATAAGGGACCGCTAAGGTAAGTTGTACTAACCTTAAGTTGGTTGGTCCTTGCTGCGAGTACTTTTTTGTCTTTCAGCAAGGGCATGGAAGGGAGTTCGAGGGGCCGTAAGACGTCCGTCCGGTGTCGCCGGCCACCTGTCCCGGAGCCCTCATCATTGGCTGCACCTGCGAGACAGGCCGGGAAGAAGGCGGGGAAACCGGGGAGCCCTGTTGTTGCGGGACCAGACCCGCTGATACACCGCAGCTCCGGGGAGGAGTTCGAGGAGCAGCACTGCGGTGTGCCGCCGGAGCAGGCAGACCCTGCCTCCGCATTGAGGTCGCCAACGGGCCCATTGGCCGACCTGGGCAAGGGTTCGCGTGCGGCTGCATGGCCCTTCTCCCTCAGCCCTCGGAGAAGAGGGAGGGATGGAGCCCGGAAGCCTAACCCTTCAGGGGCAAAGGCATCACCTGCCGCCAAACAGCGGACTGGTGCAAAGGCGGGACTCAAGTCCACTGCGAGGTCCAGTGTTGACTTCCCAACCACCGAGGCCGGGACGGGTTATTTGGGAGGAGTCCCGCCACGGTCGCCGAGTCCCCCATGGATGGGAGGACGAGACCATGCGTCGGCAAGGTCCACGATGTGGGCAGCCGGCAAGCCCGCGCGGGCGTCGGGTCACCGTGCTGAGGCATTGGGTGCCGACTCTCCACCGCGTTTGCCCTCTGTGGCAGCGGCATTAGGCTCCGCCAAAAGAAGGCGTTTGAACACACCTCCCGCGCGGGAATCGCTCAGCTTTGCTGCGGCGGCTGGCAGCGACAACTTCCGGCACCGGGTTCACCTCGATGAGGTGCGGGCCGATGAAAGGAGCCTCAACAGTATATCAGAGCATGAGGACTCCGACCGCCCGAGTGTTCAGGGCGAAGGGCGTATTGACCGTATGGAACGGATGTTGCAGCTCCTTTTGCAGAACCAACGGCAGGAGGCATCCAGCATCGAAGGGCACAGGGAGGTTTCACCAGTCTCAACAGCCAGCCTGAGGCAGCCAGAGGAGGAGGAATTTTCAGACCCTACACCGGTTCCATCCGAGGTGCTGCAGGAGGAACTCTTTGATGTGGCGGCAAAATTTGCTTCTCCGGAGACAGCGGGACTTCCCCTCAACCCCAAACTGGCTGCTACCGTGGACTTCCTAACTAACCACCAGCTCCAGGAGGAAGTTCTATCACAGGCCATCAACAGGCATAAAGCCCCATCCAACTGTAACTCCCTCAACGTGCCCGTGGTCAATACGCCGATCTGGGGCAACATAGGCACAGCCATCAGGACTCAGGAGATAGAGCTCCAACGCATCCTGAGGCTGCTCACGGCTGGAATCACCGCGTTTGCGCGGTCGGTGGATGGAGA
Source organism: Raja brachyura (assembly GCA_963514005.1). The sequence continues at coordinate 4,769,270 of OY740811.1, forward strand.
GGACCTCAACCTAGAGCAGGAGGATGCTCTCGCGCTGCTATGTGCCACGCAGCACGAAATAAATGCCTTCAGGAAAAGCAGCATCCGCCCAACGCTCAACCCAAAATTTGCTGGGTTGTGCAAGGCGCCTCCTCCACCACCGCCCAGACAGCTGTTCGGGGAAGACCTCCCGAAGAGGGTTAAGGAGCTGGATGAACATGCCAAAACGGTGGGACTAATGCGGTCTCAGATCGCCCCCAGGCCGCCGGCCAAGAAAGCGCCATTTATTAGGCCACGAGGCCGTGTCTCCAGACCGACACGGACCTACGCTCCAGCTCCACCTCAATACCAGCTGCCCCAGCAGCCGCGACCTTTTTTAGGGCAAGGCCCGCAACGGCCTCCGTGGAAGATGCGGGCGCCGCAGCACCAGCCCAACCCAGCACCTCCACGACCTGCCAAACATGTCAGGGACCGCCGATAACCAGGGAGGTAAGGCGGTCTGGTTTTCATGTACCTGTGTGTTTAACTTCACATGTTGGTGGGCGCCTTCGGTTTTTCTTGGAGGCATGGGAAACTATCACTTCCGATAATTTTATTTTACAAAGTATTCAAGGTCATGAGATTGAATTTATTAACGGCGACATTCCTCCATCCCAGCATATGCCCAATCGGACATTTACGCTGTCTGCTGTTGAGCAGGCAGCAGGCTGTGCTGAGATCTTAAGGTTAGAAGAAAAAGGCGTGATAGAAAAAACTATACACGAACCAATTGAATTTGTATCAAATATATTTACCAGGCCCAAGAAGGATGGAGGATGTCGGGTTATTATTGATCTGACCCATTTGAATACTTTTGTAACATACACCCATTTCAAAATGGACACTTTCGAAACAGGCAAGTCATTGCTTTCTCATGGCTGCTTTATGGCTTGCATTGATTTAAAAGATGCATACTATTCTGTATCCATTCGGAAACACCACAGGAAGTTCTTAAAATTTGTCTGGATGGATCAACTCTGGCAATACAGGGCTTTGCCAAATGGGCTTACTACAGCCCCTAGATTGTTTACTAAATTACTGAAACCCATTATGGCCAGGCTACGGAAGCAACATCATATAGTGATGGCCTATTTGGATGATATATTGATTGTTGGCAACACCCTGGAGTCGGCTGAACAGGCAGTCTCAGCCACTGTGGCACTTTTTCAGGAAATGGGGTTTATTGTCCATCCAGATAAGTCGAAGTTCTGCCCTTCACAGGTTATGGATTATCTGGGGTTCACCGTGGATTCCAATCGCATGAGGGCCACCATACCGGCTAACAAGGTTCGGGATGTCACCCAAGCATGTCAGGATTTAGCCTGCGCCAGTATACCATCAATTAGGCAAACTGCTAAGGTGATTGGCAAGATCGTAGCATTGTTTCCAGCAGCCCAATACGGGCCTTTGCATTATCAAAATTTGCAAAGAGCCAAGATCTCCGCGTTAAAACAGAATGCCGGTCATTTCGACAGATCAATGCAGCTGCCTCTTAAAGCTAAGATTGAGTTACAATGGTGGGTGGATTTACTAGTGACTCATTTAAACCCATTATTGTGCCCAATCCGATAGTATACTTGCAAACCGATGCAAGCTCCTATGGCTGGGGAGCTACGGACAACTACTCTAGTTGCGGGGGCAGATGGGACACCCTTGAATCTACTATGTTGTTGTCACAAGGGATAAACTATTTGGAGATGCTTGCAGCATTTCACGGACTTCGAGCTTATTGTTCCAATCTTACTGACGCTCATGTCCGTGTCCAAATAGACAATACCACTGCGGTGGCATATTTAAACCATATGGGCGGTACCAGGTCAATTTCATGTGATGAATTGGCTAATACAATTTGGCTCTGGTGTATTCAACGGAATATTTGGATTTCAGCTACCTATTTACCAGGTGTGCTCAATACTGTGGCGGACACCAGGTCACGCAAGTTTAATGACAACATCGAGTGGATGTTGCATCCTCAAATCTTCGCTAAAATTACAGCTAAATTTGGTAAACCGGATATCGACCTCTTTGCGTCACGGTTGAACCATCAGGTACCAACATATGTTTCATGGGAACCAGATCCTGGGGCAATGGCGATGGATGCATTCTCGTTGGACTGGGGGAAATGGTTTTTCTATGCATTCCCCCCATTTTGCCTCATCAGTCGGGTATTGCGGAAAATCCAGATGGATGCTGCTAAGGGCATTCTTATTATACCCGACTGGCCTACGCAGCCATGGTATCCGGTGGTCTTTGACATGATCAGTCAGCCTTGGGTCCTCTTAGAGGGTTGCCCACAATTGGTCACTAACCCTGTGTCGGGGGAGCCACATCCCTGCCATAGCTATCTGAATTTGTTGGCTTGCAGATTCTAAACCGGCCATTACTGCAGTATGGCCTATCACTCAGAACTATGAATACCATTGGAGCGTCGTGCCGGGAGTCCACCAGGCGGCAATACCTCTCGCACATCCGAAAATGGGAAGCCTACTGCAGCCGCTCTCAAATCACATATGACGATGCATCCATAGCCGACGTATTCCTCGCGGGGTTGCACCATGATGAACACTTGAGCTACAGTGCCATCAACAGCGCCAGAAGCGCGCTGTCATTCTACCTCAATATTGAGGTAGGATCCAACAGGCTGGTGTCCAGGCTCATGCGGGGTATATTCAATTCGAATCCGCCTAGACCACACTATAATATCACCTGGGATGTCAGGGAAGTACTAACCCACCTAACAGCGGAGTTGGGGATGGCATTAAACAGGAAATTAGAAATGCGTGCAACAAAGGTAAAACAGTTATAATGGGTGACTTCAATCTACATATAGATTGGGTGAGTCAAATTGGCAGGGGTGCTGAGGAAGAGAATTTATTTGAATGTATGCGGGATAGTTTTCTAAACCAACAAACAGAGGAACCAACGAGAGAGCAGGCTATTCTAGACTGGGTATTGAGTAATGAGGAAGGGTTAGTTAACAGTCTTGTTGTGCGTAACCCCTAGGGCAAGAGTGACCATAATATGTTTGAGTTCTTCATTAGGATGGAGAGTGACATAATTAATTCAGAAACAAGGGTTCTGAACTTAAAGAAAGGTCACTTTGAGGGTATGAGACGTGAATTGGCCAAGATAGACTGGCAATTGATTCTTAAAGGGTTGATGGTGGATAGGCAATGGAAGGCATTTAAAGACTGCATGGATGAACTACAAAAATTGTTCATCCCAGTTTGGCAAAAGAATAAATCAGGGAAGGTAGTACATCCATGGATAACAAGGGAAATCAGGGATAGTATCAAAACAAAAGATGAAGCATACAAATTAGCCAGAAAAACACAGCTGGGAGAAATTCAGAGTCCAGCAGAGGAGGACAAAGGGATTAATTAGGAAACAAAAAATAGATTATGAAAGAAAACTGGCAGGGAACATAAAAAACTGACTGCAAAAGTTTTTATAGATATGTGAAGAGAAAAAGATTAGTTAAAATAAATGTAGGTCCCTTGCAGTCAGAAACAGATGAATTGATCATGGGGAACAAGGACATGGCAGACCAATTGAATAACTACTTTGGTTCTGTTTTCACTAAGGAAGACATAAATAATCTGCCGGAAATAGCAGGGGACCGGGGGTCAAATGAGATTGAACTGAGTGAAATCTGGGTTAGCTGGGAAGTGGTGTTGGGTAAATTGAATGCATTAAAGGCCGATAAATCTCCAGGGCCAGATTGGCTGCATCCCAGAGTACTTAAGGAAGTAGCCCCAGAAATAGTGGATGCATTAGTGATAATTTTTCAAAACTCTTTAGATTCTGGAGTAGTTCCTGAGGATTGGAGGGTAGCTAATGCAACCCCACTTTTTAAAAAGGGAGGGAGAGAGAAAATGGGGAATTACAGACCAATTAGTCTAACATCGGTAGTGGGGAAACTGCTAGAGTCAGTTATTAAAGATGGAATAGCAGCACATTTGGAAAGTGGTGAAATCATAGGGCAAAGTCAGCATGGATTTATGAAAGGTAAATCATATCTGACGAATCGTATAGAATTTTTCGAGGATGTAGCTAGTAGAGTGGATAAAGGAGAACCAGTGGATGTGTTGTATCTGGACTTTCAGAAGGCTTTCGACAAGGTCCCACATAAGAGATTAATATACAAACTTAAAGCACATGGTATTGGGGGTTCAGTATTGATGTGGATAGAGAACTGACTTGGCAGACAGGAAGCAAAGAGTAGGAGAAAACTGGTCCTTTTCAGAATGGCAGGCAGTGACTACTGGGGTACCGCAAGGCTCAGTGCTGGGACCCCAGCTATTTACAATATATTAATGATTTGGATGAGGGAATTGAATGCAACATCTCCAAGTTTGCGGATGACACGAAGCTGGGGGGCAGTGTTAGCTGTGAGGAGGATGCTAGGAGGCTGCAAGGTGACTTGGATAGGTTGGGTGAGTGGGCAAATGCATTGCAGATGCAGTATAATGTGGATAAATGTGAGGTTATCCACTTTGGTAGCAAGAACAGGAAAGTAGACTATTATTTGAATGGTGGCTGATTAGGAAAAGGGGAGATGCAACGAGACCTAGGTGTCATGGTACACCAGTCATTGAAAGTAGGCATGCAGGTGCAGCAAGCAGTGAAGAAAATGAACAGTATGTTAGCATTCATAGCGAAAGGATTTGAGTATAGGAGCAGGGAGGTTCTACTGCAGTTGTACAGGGTCTTGGTGAGACCACACCTGGAGTATTGCATACAGTTTTGGTCCCCTAATCTGAGGAAAGACACTCTTGCCATAGAGGGAGTACAGAGAAGGTTCACCAGACTGATTCCTGGGATGTCAGGACTTTCATATGAAGAAAGACTGGATAGATTCGGCTTGTACTCGCTAGAATTTAGAAGATTGAGGGAGTATCTTATAGAAACTTACAAAATTCTTAAGGGGTTGGACAGGCTAGATGCAGGAAGATTGTTCCTGATGTTGGGGAAGTCCAGAACAAGGGGTCACAGTTTAGGACCGCGATGAGAAAAACATTTTTCACACAGAAAGTGGTGAATCTCTGGAATTCTCTGCCACAGAAGGTAGTTGAGGCCAGTTCATTGGCTATATTTAAGAGGGAGTTGGATGTGGCCGTTGTGGCTAAAGGGATCAGGGGGTATGGAGAGAAGGCAGATACAGGATACTGAGTTGGATGATCAGCCATGATCATATTGAATGGCGGTGCAGGCTCGATGGGCCGAATGGCCTACTCCTGCACCTATTTTCTATGTTTCTATGTAAACCTATCCTAACCATGTACCTGTCCAAGTGCGTTTTAAATGCTATTATAATACTTGCCTCAAGTATCTCCTGAGGCAGTTCGTTGCATATACCCACCACCACCTGAGTGGAAATATTGTCCCAGGTTCCCATTAAACTCTCTCCCCCGTTACCTTAATTCTATGTCATCTCTTTTTTTACCGTTGGTAAAACACTCTGTACAGTCACCCTATCAATTCCCCTTATGATATTAAAGGTCTTTACAAGATCACCCCTTGCCTCCTCCTCTCCAAGGAATAAAGCCCAAGCCTGCCCAACCTCTCCCTATAGCCCTGGCCCTCGAGTCCTAGCAACATTTTCATAAATCTTCCCTGTACTCTTTCCAACTTAACAACATCCTTCCTATAGCTGGGTAATCAAACCTGACACTTCTCCAGATGCAACCTCACTAATGTTTTGTACAACTGTAACGTAACATCCCAACTTCTCAACTCAATACCCTTACTGGTATGAAGGGCAATGTACTAAAATCCGTCTTTACCACTCTATTTATCTGTGATGCTACTTTCAAGAAACTATATACATGTACTCCTCAATCCCTCTGCTCCCAGACCTTTCCATGCAGCCTTCTTAAATTGAGACATGTTAGTCACCCTCTAGTCATCCGGCGCCTCGCGTGTGTCTGCCGAAGATTTGTACATCTCAGCTAAGGCTCCTGCAATTTCTTCTCTTCTTTCCCACAGTATCCTCCGATATAAGACCATACGACATTGGAGCCGTATTAGGTCATTTGGCCCATCAAATCAGCTCCGCCATTCCATCTTTACTGATCTAATTTTCCCTTTCAACCCCATTCTCCTGATGTCTCTGTATAACCTTTACGTCCTTACTATCCATTTACATATCTGTTGTGCTACTCAAGTAAGAATCTGATTGTTCTGTTTGGGACACATGACAATAGAACACTCTTGACTCTAATCAAGAAGCTATCAGTCTCCACTTTAAAAATACTCAATAACTTGGCCCCCACCTTTGTCTGTGGCAATGAATCCCACAGATTCACCACACTCTGGCAAAAGATTTTCCTCCTCATCTCCATTTGATAAGGCATGGGAGATTTATCTGCCTTTATATGCATCAGGATGTCCAATGTCCCCTCGACCTAATACAGACTGTCCTTGCGACAACTTCATTATCTGTCCCGTTCCTCGTCTTCATGTCTTTCTCCACTGTAATTGGGATGCTGAGATTTGTACTCAGGTTTTTGGAGAACAATGGATTTGAAAGAAAGGAAACAGTATTTGAGTGGGAACTATTTCAACTTTCAATTGTTTAAACTTGCTTGTCTGTAATGGTGAAGAAACGGTATATTCTGGGTATTGTAAGTTACTAATGCTTAAGAAGAGGTATGAAGAACCGCTTGACTTTGTATTTTATTTCTGTAACATTGAAAATAATAAATCTTCAATTGCACAAGCATTAATAGTGTAACCTGGCAGTTGTTCTCGTGATGTCGTACACAATGAGGGTGCGGTGGTGGGAGTGAGAGAAACCTCCTCTCACCTGCTGGCAAAATATATAACTGTACCTGTGGTCTGCAACAAAAACTGGTCTTTTAACCTAGGCTTTCTCAAAGATGAATGCAATGCAGCTACATTTCAGGATTAAAATTGGGGAACCAGTGGCAAGATTTCCTCAAGTATTCCAAATTTAGTAACATCAGCAAATTTGCAGATGACACAAAGCTGGGTGGCAGTGTGAACTGTGAAGAGGATGCTATGAGTATGCAGAGTGATTTGGACAGGTTGAGTGGGCAAAATGTGTAAGAAATGTGTAATGTTGAAGATGCTGGTTTAAATCAAGGGCAGACACAAAATGCTGGAGTAATTTAGCGGGTGAGGCAGCATCTCAGGAGAGAAGGAATGGGCAAAGTTTTGAGTCGAGACCCTTCTTCTGACTGATGTCAGGGGAGGGGGCGGGACAAAGATAGAATGTAGGCAGAGACAGTAAGACTAGTGAGAGAAGGGGGAGGAGATAGAGAGAGAAAGCGGGGGCTATCTGAAGTTAGAGAAGTCAATGTTCATACCGCTGGGGTATAAACTACTCAAGTGAAATATGAGGTGTTGTTCCTCCAAATTGTGCTGGTCCTCACTCTGACAACGGAGAGGCCCAGGACTGAAAGGTCAGATTGGGAATGGGAGGAGGAGTTGAAGTGCTGAGCCACCGGCTAAGATGTACTGAGCGGAGGTGTTCAGTGAAACGATCGCCGAGCCTGCGCTTGGTCTCGTCGATGTAGAGAAGTTGACACCTGGAACAGCGGATACAGTAGATGAGGTTGGAGGAGGTGCAGGTGAACCTCTGCCTCAACTGGAAAGACTGTTTGGGTCCTTGGATGGAGTCGAGGGGGGAGGTAAATGGACAGGTGTTGCATCTCTTGCAGTTGCAGGGGAAAGTACCAGGAGAGGGGGTGGTTTGGATGGGAAGGGACGAGTTGACCAGGGAGTTTCTGAGGAAACAGTCTCTGCAGAAAGCAGAAAGGAGTGGAGATGGGAAGATGTGGCCAGCAGTGGGATCCCGTTGGAGGTGGCGAAAATGTTGGAGGATTTTATGCTGTATGCGACGGTTGATGGGGTGGAAGGTGAGGACAAGGGGGACTCTGTCCTTGTTACGAGACCTGGGTGTCCTCGTACATCAGTCACTGAAAGTAAGCATTCAGATACTACAGGCAGTGAAGAAAGCAAATGGCATGTTGGCCTTCATAATGAGAGGAGTTGAGTATAGGAGCAAAGAGGTCCTTCTCCAGTTGTACAGGGCCCTAGTGAGACCACACAGGGAGTATTGTGTGCCGTTTTGGTCTCCTAATTTGAGGAAGGACATTCTTGCTACTGAGGGAGTGCAGCGTAGGTTCACGAGGTTAATTCCTGGGATGGCGGGACCGTCATATGATGAAAGAATGGAGCGACTGGGCTTGTACTCACTGGAATTTAGAAGGATGAGAGGTGATCTTATAGAAACATATAAAATAATTAAGGGATTGGACACGCTAGAAGCAGGAAACATGTTCCCGATGTTGGAAGAGTCCAGAATTTAAGAATAAGGGGTAGGCCATTTAGAACTGAGATGAAGAAAAACTTTTTCACACACAGAGTTGTGAATTTGTGGAATTCTCTGCCTCAGAAGGCCGTGGAGGCCGATTCATTGGATGCATTCAAAAGAGAGTTAGATAGAGCTCTTAGGGCTTGTGGGATCAAGGGTTATGAGGAGAAGGCAGGAAGGGGGTACTGATTGTGGATGATCAGCCATGGTCACATTAAATGGAGGTGCTAGCTCGAAGGGCTCAAAGGCTTACTCCCGCACCTATTGTCTATGTATCAATGTATCTATGAACTAGCTGGACCAGTCTGGCAAATGTCAGCCTGCAAACAAAGTCACTGTGATTTTGATCAGTACTCCCAGATTCCAGGGTCTCAGTGTTGCTGGTAATTAATATTATTTATATAAATTATATTGCAATTGATAGAAGCCAACTGCCCCATTTGGCATTTGGCTAAATGTTATCCCTCTTGATCCTCTTCAACACACTATGAATATTCCTTTTTCCTTCATCGAGTTACATCAAACTCCATCCATGCAACTCTCCATGGCTGCCTCTGTGATAGCAAGTTCCACATTCTAACCACTCTGTGGATATCTTCTGAAATACTTACAGGATTCTCCTGTGAAACCACTTACCTGTGGTTATGGTTTTAATGACCAATACTACACATCACACATTCCCTTTTGAATAGAAAACAGGCGATCTGATCCTGATCCCAGTTTGACCCTGAGCTGGATCTATTCCAAGGGTAAATATTTCAACCCACACAGAAGCAGAGAACTCCAGGTGCTCTGTCTGCTTTCTAATCGATGTTAGGAAAGCCCATCGCCTACAGGTAAGGATCTGCATTTCAGGAATTCCTACTCGAGCACTAATTATACAGTACAGTGTCTGAGAACAAGCTGAGAAGAATCCACAGGCACACTGTTTGTCACACTGCCCTGGGAGTGAGTGAGTGAGTGAGGGGGTGAGTGGGTGAGTGAGTGGGTGAGTGAGTGAGTGAGTGGGTGGGTGAGTGAGTGAGTGGGTGGGTGAGTGGGTGGGTGAGTGGTTGAGTGAGTGGGTGAGTGGGTGAGTGGGTGAGTGAGTGAGTGGGTGGGTGAGTGGGTGAGTGAGTGGGTGGGTGAGTGGTTGAGTGAGTGGGTGAGTGGGTGAGTGGGTGAGTGGGTGGGTGGGTGAGTGGGTGAGTGGGTGAGTGAGTGGGTGGGTGAGTGAGTGAGTGAGTGAGTGAGTGGGTGGGTGAGTGGGTGAGTGAGTGAGTGGGTGGGTGAGTGGTTGAGTGAGTGGGTGAGTGGGTGAGTGGGTGAGTGGGTGAGTGGGTGGGTGGGTGAGTGAGTGGGTGAGTGAGTGGGTGGTTGAGTGGATGGGTGGGTGAGTGGGTGAGTGGGTGGGTGAGTGAGTGGGTGAGTGGGTGAGTGAGTGGGTGGATGGGTGGTTGAGTGGGTGGGTGGGTGAGTGGGTGAGTGAGTGGGTGAGTGGGTGGGTGAGTGAGTGGGTGAGTGAGTGAGATTCCTACTGTGGGTCCCCAATCACTTTATTTGTTTAAAGATTTTTCATTAAGTTTCCTTCTTCTGCACTTGAATTAAATTGTTTTTAATCGGGGTCCAATACTTACTCTTTCAACACCTCAGTCAAGTCTTCATTGTTACCCTTGAGTATCAGCAGATCATCTGACCACAGAGAATCATTGCAGTCCATTAGTTGTCCTGAATTCCCAGGCGAGGATTAGTGATTGCTGGGGTAGCATCACAAGGGGAGATCTTGATGAGTGAAAGGCCTGGATAGAGTGGATATGTAGAGGATGTTTCCACTAGTGGGACAGTCTAGGACTAGGGGTCATAGCCTCAGAATAAAAGTACCTTTAGAAAGGAGCTGAGGAGGAATTTCTTTGGTCAGAGGATGGTGAATCTATGGAATTCATTGCCACAGACGGCTTTGGAGGCCAAGTCAATGGTGATTTTTCAGGCGGAGATTGACAGATTCTTGATTAGTACGGGTGTAGGGACAGGGCAGGAGAATGGGGTTGAGAGGGATAGATAGTTTGAATGGCCATGATTGAACGACGGAGTAGACGATGGGCCAAATGGCCTAATTCTGCTCCTGGAACTTAGCTTGAAATTATGAGTCAGTGGTACATCACAGCCCATTGAAGTCAACAAAAGCCCCTCCCTTCCACAGCCCAGAAAAAAGGGCAATGTTATAATTGGATTTGATTAATTATGCTAGAGCAAGAATCCACTGTTGGAATTCTCTGGGTTGTTCCTTAATGGCTGCTGCAGCTTGTGATGAAACTGCTTTTATCCTTGGTTGACAGAAGTCACATGTTTAGTTTAGTTTAGAGATACAGCGCAGAAACAGGCCCTTCGGCCTATCAAGCCCGCACAGACCAACGATCCCTGTACACTAACACTATCCTATGCAGTAGGAACAATTTGCAATTATACCAAGCCAATTAGACTACAAATCTGCACATCTTTGGAGTGTGGGAAGAAACTGCAGCATCCGGAGAAAATCCGCGCAGGTCACGGGGAGAACGCACAAATGCTGTACAAACAACACCCATAGTCGGGATTGAAACTGAGTCTTTGGTGCTATAAGGCGGTAACTCTAATGCTTTGCCACAACAAGCCATCGCTCTTGCCCAGGGCATTTATCAGTCTGATGGCCAGGGGCCCTGTATATATCTCATTCTCTCACCCATGGTCAAGCAATACCCAGCAGGGGTTCACAGTGTACAGCCCCTGTCTCTTGGTGACTTGAACGGTGCTGTCTGTATGGAGTTTGTACGTTCTCCCCGTGATCACGTCTGTTTTCTCCGAGATCTTCGGTTTCCTCACACACTCCAAAGTGTAGGTTAAGTGGCTTTGTATAAATGTAAATCATCCCTAGAGTGTGTAGGATAGTGTTAATGTGCGGGGATCACTGGTCGGTGTGGCTCTATGGGCCGAAGGGTCTGTTTCCGTTCTGTATCGCTAAACGAAACGAAACTAAACTAGTCTGCAAGAGCCTGGAAGGGTTCTGCGCTGATGTTTTTCATCTAAGTTACAGGGTGAGGGCATTGTGGACAACACTCATTGGGCTCTGAGCTACGAACTATTGCAGCTGCTAGGTTCTGGCTATGTCCAGTGATACAGGCCAGACCTGGCCAGGCCAAACTAGGCCAGGCCAGACCAGACTAAGCCAGACCAAGGCAGACCAGACCTGGCCAGACCGGATCAAGTAAGGACAGCAGAAGCACAGTCTATGAAGATCCAGATGTATTTTTTAAGTTAAGACTCATGGTTTCAATTAAGATAAAAGTATTTATTTACATCATTAACTGTAATTTCCACAGATGCCATTATGGATTTTAAGCACTTGTTTCCAGGCCTATGAATTGCCAATCTATTAATTTAGCCATTCCTGATGGGAAGAAGACCAAATAACAAATATGCATTGATTCTCTGCAAGGCACTGGTCTGGTCTGAAGGGTGCTGAATATCTTCATTTCCTTGGGATGTTGGACAAGCTCCTCACTGGTGTAGATATCACAATATACACAGTGCAACCGGGTCATGTAATATGCTTCAATGCTTCTGGTGGAGTAGGCAAGGAATGTCACTGTGTTTTATTCCCACTTTGTTTCTATTTTAGCTTCAGCCTCTGCATGGGAAGTGTGGTCTCCATCCTCCTCCCTCGTGATCAGCTGGCTCAGATTTGAGGGACCAGTTGGTCTGTCATCATTGCTGCATGATCTTCTACCAGTGCAGTCCAGACCTGCCTCGACTGAAATGTTGTTTACTCCCTCTGTTCAGGCCGAATGTTTGTGCGGAGAAGGAGGTGGTGATGATTGGCCACAGGCAGCCATGCATACAGGCCTTCACCCGGATGGTGAAGGTGTGGAAACAGGGATGTGGAGAGCAGAAGTGGTGTGCGGGACACGAGAGGAGGTACGTCACCCCAGCACAAACAAATCAGTAGGTGGCCATGAATTAACAAATGGACACAAAGTGCTGGAGTAACTTCATGGGTCCGGCAGCATCTCTGGAGAACATGGATCGGTAACGTTTTAGGTCAGGTCCCTTCTTCAGACTGATTGTAGACACGAATTGCTCACTCGAATAAGCAGAAATTAGATTTCAGATTCACTTACTAGCCATGCCTGTTAACTGATTAATTTTACCTGTTAAAATTGAAGATGTTAAAGCGTCCATCTGTAATGGAATTGTGTAGGTAGGAACAGCAGATGTTGGTTGACACCAATAATTGGGTCTCGATCCAAAGCGTCACCTATTCCTTTCTCTCCAGAGATCCTGCCTGACCTGTTGAGTTACTCCAGCACTTTGTGTCTATCCTGTAATGGGATCACTGGATTAAATCAGGACGGTAACTCAGGGCGGCACGGTGGCGCGGCGGTAGTGTTGCTGCCTTATAGTGCTTGCAGCATCGGAGACCTGAGTTCGATCCCGACTACGGGTGCTGTCTGTGCGGAGTTTGTACGTTCTCCCCGTGACCTCATGGGCTTTCTCCGAGATCCTCGGTTTCCTCCCACACTCCAATGTACAGGTTTGTAGGTTAATTAGCTTGGTGTATGTAAATCGTCCCTAGTGTGTGTAGGATTAAAAAATAAATTAAAAAATTCTTAAGGGGTTGGACAAGCTAGATGCTGGAAGATTGTTCCCGATGTTGGGGGAGTCCAGAACAAGGGGTCACAGTCTAAGGATAAGGGGGAATTCCTTTAGGACCGAGATGAGGAAAACATTCTTTACACAGAGAGTGTGAGTCTCTGGAACTCTCTGCCACAGAAGGTAGTTGAGGCCAGTTCATTGGCTATATTTAAGAGGGCGTTAGATGTGGCCCTTGTGGCTAAAGGGATCAGGGGGTATGGAGAGAAGGCAGGTACGGGATACTGAGTTGGATGATCAGCCATGATCATATTGAATGGCAGTGCAGGCTCGAAGGGCCGAATGGCCTACTCCTGCACCTATTTTTCTATGTTTCTATGATAGTGTTAGTGTGCGGGGATCGCTGGTCGTCATGGACTCTGTGGGCCGAAGGGCCTGTTTCCGCGCTGTATCTCTAAACTAAACTACACTAAAGGAACTTTGGGTGTTTTTCCACCTTACTGGAAAGGTTCAAATTACTGCCCAGATGCTCTATATATACACAGGCCAGAAGTCCAAGTCGAGTCTTTCCTCTTAGAATATCTTCACGTTCACATTAGTCAGGGCGGGTTCCCGTGGAATTTGATGACATCCACCCGACAATGCCATTATTTTAAATCTTATTTTTAGAATGACAATTACTTCAAAAGTATTGGCAAAGAAATCTAATGTTTTTAAGTAAACCTATCAATTGCATACGTGACTGTAATATCTTTCGTGAGGAGCACTGCACTAAATTTAGTTTAGTTCAGTTTAGAGACACAGTGCGGAAACAGGCCCTTCGGCCCATCTAGCCTATGCTGACCAACAATCACCTGCACCCTACACACTAGGGGCAATATCAAGTTCAAGTTCTAGTTCACGTTTATTGTCACTTAGCCAACTAAGGTACAGTGACATTTTTGTTATCATAAAAGAGTAAGAAACCATTACGAAAAGAGTGAGGAATTGAAAGCACACAAAGAATTCATAGAGGATTGACTTTCAGTGACCTTCTATTTAACTGGTTACGGAGGAAGATATTGGCCCCGGTTACTGCTGCCACTGCAGTCCGCAGATGCCCTGGAATACGGCAAATGTTAATAGTGGATGAAGACAAGTTCAGCTCCCAACACGAGTTACACGTGACTACCAAGTGACCCAGTCAGCTTGGCTCATTTGCTAGCATTGCCTCGTCTCTACAAAGGATTGTGCTTTGACACATGATGTTGAACCAAGTCATTATACAGAATTAGTGCTGAGTTTGCCTTTTAGAAACATAGACAATAGGTGCAGGAGTAGCCACTCGGCCCTTCGTGCCTGCACCGCCATTCAATATGATCATGGCTGATCATCCAACTCAGCATCCCTTACCTGCCTTGTCTCCATACCCCCTGATCCCTTTAGCCACAAGGGCCACATCTAACTCCCTCTTAAATATAGCCAACAAATTGGCCTCAACTACCTTCTGTGGCAGAGAATTCCACAGATTCACCACCCTCTGTGTGAAAAATGTTTTTCTCATCTCGGTCCTAAAAGATTTTCCCCTTATCGTTAAACTGTGACCCCTTGTCCTGGACTTCCCCAACATCGGGAACAATCTTCCTGCATCTAGCCTGTCCAACCCCTCAAGGATTTTGTAAGTTTCAATAAGATCCTCACTCAGTCTTCTAAATTCTAACGAGTGCAAGCCGAGTCTATCCAGTCTTTCTTCATATGGAAGTCCTGACATCCCAGGAATCAGTCTGGAGAACCTTCTCTGTACTCCCTCTATCGCAAGAATGTCTTTCCTCAGATTTGGAGACCAAAACTGTATGCAATACTCCAGGTGTGGTCTCACCAAAACCCTGTACAACTGCAGTAGAACCTCCCTACTCCTATACTCAAATCCTTTTGCTATGAATGCTAACATACTATTCGCTTTCTTCACTGCCTGCTGCACCTGCATGCCTACTTTCAATGACTGCTGTACCATGACACCTAGGTCTCGTTGCATCTCCCCTTTTCCTAATCAGCCACCATTCAAATAATAGTCTACTTTCCTGTTCTTGCCACCAAAGTGGATAACCTCACATTTATCCACATTATAGTGCATCTGCCATGCATTTGCCCACTCACCCAGTCTATCCAAGTCATCTTGCAGCCTCCTAGCGTCCTCCTCACAGCTAACACTGCCCCCCAGCATGGTGTCATCTGCAAACTTGGAGATGTTGCATTCAGTTCCCACGTCCAAATCATTAATATATATTGTAAATAGCTGGGGTCCCAGCACTGAGCCTTGTGGTACCCCACTAGTCACTGCCTGCCATCCTGAAAAGGACCCGTTCACTCCTACTCTTTGCTTCCTCTCTGCCAGCCAGTTCTCTATCCACATCAATACTGTACTGCCAATACCGTGTGCTTTACGTTTGCATACTAATCTCTTGTGTGGGACCTTGTCGAAAGCCTTCTGAAAGTCCAGATATAACACATCCACTGGTTCTCCCTTATCCACTCTACTAGTTACATCCTCAAAAAATTCAATAAGATTCGTCAGACATGATTTACCCTTCGTAAATCCATGCTGACTTTGTCCAATGATTTCACAACTTTCCAAATGTGCTGCTATCCCATCTTTAATAACTGACTCTAGCAGTTTCCCCACTACCGACGTTAGACTAACTGGTCTGTAATTCCCCGTTTTCTCTCTCCCTCCCTTTTTAAAAAGTGGGGTTACATTAGCTACCCTCCAATCCTCAGGAACTACTCCAGAATCTAAAGAGTTTTGAAAAATTATCACTAAGGCATCCACTATTTCTGGGGCTACTTTCTTTAGTACCCTGGGATGCAGCCTATCTGGCCCTAGGGATTTATCAGCTTTTTAATCCATTCAATTTGCCTAACACCACTTTCCGGCTAACCTGGATTTCACTCAGTTCCTCCATCTCATTTGACCCGTGATCCCCTGCTATTTCCGGCAGATTATTTATGTCTTCCTTAGTGAAGACAGATCCAAAGTAGTTATTCAATTGGTCTGCCATGTCCTTGTTCCCCATGATCAATTCACTTGTTTCTGACTGCAAGGGACCTACATTTGTTTTAACTAATCCTTTTCTCTTCACATATCGATAAAAACGTTTGCAGTCAGTTTTTATGTTCCCTGCCAGTTTTCTTTCATAATCCATTTTCCCTTTCCTGATTAAGCCCTTTGTCCTCCTCTGTTGGACTCTGAATTTCTCCCAGTCCTCTGGTAGGCTGTTTTCTCTGGCTAATTTGTACGCTTCATCTTTTGCTTTGATACTATCCCTGATATCCCTTGTTATCCACTGATGCACTACCTTCCCTGATTTATTATTTTGCCAAACTGGGATGAACAATTGTTGTAGTTCATCCATGCAGTCTTTAAATGCCTTCCATTGCATATCCACCGTCAACCCTTTAAGAATCAATTGCCAGTCTATCTTGGCCAATTCACGTTTCATACCCTCAAAGTTAACTTTCTTTAAGTTCAGTATCCGTGTTTCTGAATTAACAATGTCACTCTCCATCCTAATGAAGAACTCAACCATATTATGGTCACTCTTGCCCAAGGGGCCACGCACAACAAGACTACTAACTAACCCTTCCTCATTACTCAATTCCCAGTCTAGAATAGCCTGCTCTCTCATTGGTTCCTCTACATGTTGGTTTAGAAAACTATCCCGCATACATCCAAGAAATCCTCTTCCTCAGCACCTCTGCCAATTTGATTCACCCAATCTATATGTAGATTGAAGTCACCCATGTTTTACCTTTGTTGCACGCATTTCCAATTTCCTGATTGAAGGTAAACCCAAAAACCTTTTGAGGTAAACCCACATTACTTTAAAGGAGGCGATAGAGTGCTGGTCCATTCAGCTCTACAAGTTCAATGATACTTTATTACCACTTGTACCTAGGTACAGTGGAATGCTTTGTTTAGCGTACAATCATGTGGTGAATTATACTCACCGAGGCAGTACACGTGCCGCCATGTTTTGTTGCTGACAAAGTAACAAATGTTGACTGAACATTCCTATCTACTACCTTCCGTCGCATGTGGTAGCAACACTCCCCCCCCAACCCCCTCCTCCAAGTCCCTCTTTGTTCTCTGCAGCCTTCCTCGCTCTCTGTTGGCTCTCCCTCGCCTCTCCACCAGCCCTCCTCACTCTCTGACCATTCCTTCGCTCTCCGACGGCCCTCCTTGCTCTCGCCGGTTGCTCATGGGTCCCTCCTCGCCCTCGCGGTGTGGATCCCGTCAATATCGGTGGTGGGCGAGCTGGGCCACTGGAGGGCTTGCCCCCCCCCCCACTCACTGGGAACAATCCCGGCCGCATTGCCTGAGTGCAGGTGGAGGTGACAGTTGTGACGCGATCACAGTTCTAGCTGACGTAGAATGAAACACCAGCAGAAATACATGGTCATTGATACTGCACTTTCAGATCCAGGTGTACAGTATTATTGCTGTGTTTGCCTGCACTTTGCACATGAGTAGCAAGGCTCACTTGTGGGCGGAGCACCAAGGTAAATTCCTTGTATGTGAATACCTGGCCAATAAACTTTATTCATTCATTCTATGTGACTTTGTATTTCACTGCAGGACTGCGTATTACACTGCGTACAGACACGTGTACAGCATGGACTTCCAGATGGTGTACAAATGTTGCCCAGGGTGGAGGCGGCTGAACAATGAAGCTGGATGCTTGTACCGTGAGTTGCCCCGCAACCTAATATCCAAGTGTAATGTCCAACTGACAATTCTTTGTGTTAAAGAAGGAACTGCAGATGCTGGAGAATCGAGGGTTACACAAAAAGCTGGAGAAACTCAGCGGGTGCAGCAGCATCTAAGGAGCGAAGGAGATAGGCGACGTTTCGGGTCGAGACCCTTCTTCAGACCGGTCTGAAGAAGGGTCTCGACCCGAAACATCGCCTATCTCCTTCGCTCCTTAGATGCTGCTGCACCCGCTGACAATTCTTTGTCTTGAGATGTCATTAGCTTTGTCATTGTGTCATTAGCTTTGCTCCACTGTCACAGTGACGGTCTTCAGCACAATACCAGGGATGCTGCAGGTTCTCATAGCCTGAGATGTGTATTGGTGAGTTATTTGTACAGATTTCCACATCTGACTTAAAATGGTGATGGAGAGAGAATCACCTGCCAGAGGAAAAGTAATATCTTCAAACAGATATTCCCAAGCAATATAACTGTGCAGTTGATGTTCCAATTAGACATGTGGAAATGTCTAACTGGACAATGCTTTCAGAGTGAAGTTTGGAATTCTATCACTAGTTGTCACGAGCTCATAGTTATAGAGTCATGCCGCATGGAATCTGGCCCTTCAGCCCAACTTGACAATGCCGACCAAATATCTCATCTGCACTAGTTCCACCTGCCCTCGTTTGGCCCATATCCCTCTAAACCTTTACTTCCCATGTACCTGTCCAAATGTCTTTTAAATGTTTTTATCGTACCTGCCTCAATGTCCTTCTGTGGCAGCTCGTTCCTTACACCCACCATCCTTTGAGTAAAAAGGTTGCCTCAGAGGTCCCTATTAAATCTTTATTGCGTTAAACCTACGTCCTCTGATTCTTGATTCCCTTACTCCGAATAAAAGACTCTGTGCATCTACCCTATTTATTACCCTCAGGATCTTATTCACCTTTATAAGATCACCCCTCATCTACACTCCAAGCAATAAAGTCTTAGTCTGCTCAACCCCTCTCTAAAGCTCAGACCCTCAGGCCCTTCAACAGCTTGTGTATTTGTGAAAAAGGACATAACCCACCTGGAAGCAAAATGTCTTGCTGTTGGCTGCTTTTGCCAGCTGTACTTCGGTGTCAGAAGGTCATTGCTTCAAGTTGTGCCATTGATACTTGAGCACAAGATGAGGCTTTCTCTGCAATGTGTCTATTCACACTGTTCACAAGTAAAAGAGCTATTCTGATCTCCTGGCCATCATTCATTGGGACAGAAGGAACAGAAGTTTAGGGGTAACATGAGAGGGAACTTCTTTACTCAGAGAGTGGTGGCTGTGTGGAATGATCTTCCTGCAGAAGTGGTGGAGGCAGGATCGATTTTAACATTTAAAAATAAAGTGGATAGGTATATGGATGGGAAGGGAGTGGAGGGGTATGGTCTGAGTGCAGGTAGATGGGACTAGGGGAAAATAAATGGTCGGCACGGACTGGAAGGGCCGAGAAGGCCTGTTTTCGTGCTGTAATTGTTATATGGTTTATATGGTTATATGGTTATTGCAGATCTCCACTGAACAATATGCCAGAATTGGAGATCAGGTCATTATTACATTGAGTTGAGGGCCATTGCTGAGTACACATTGGTTGGCAGTTCATCTTTTACAGTTTTGCAGCACTGTCACAAAGGATTAAAACTCAAGATTTATTCTTCTCAAAATGTCCATGTAACCAGCCATGGCCAGCTTTGCTTTCTCTGTTTCCATGTGAAACTCGCACTGAATTTTCACCGTCCCGTGCGATTTCCCATGAGATCCTTACTGGTGATTTATGTAACACTCAGATGAAAGGACAAGCCTCAAGCACAGGGAATAGCCCAGGCTGAGAGAAAAGATAACCAACATAATCTTGAACTTGACCAAGGAGTGCAGCTGGTCAAAACGAAGGGATGATTTTAGTTTAGTTTGGACATATAGCGAGGCAACAGGCCATTCGGCCCACTGAGCCCACACGGACCAGCGATCACCACACACTAACACTATCCTACACACACGAGGGACAATTTACAATTGTACTGAAGTCAATTAACCTTCAAACCTGCATATACATCTTTGGAGCATGGGAGGAAACCGGAGCACCTGGAGAAAACCCACGTAGGTCACGGTGAGGACGTACAAACTCTGTACAGACCGCACCCTTACTCAGGATCGAACCTGAATCTCAGGTGCTGTAAGGCAGCAACTGTACCACTGTGCTACTGTGCCATCCCATAATATTCCCCATAACAATAATATTCATAGTTACACATAGTCAAACATACACAAACATACAGCTCAAACCAAGTGACTAGGTCAAAGAGGAGGGGGAAGGGGAGAAATAGATGCATATCCTGGTGGGACAGGGTGAAAGGGGGGCGGATGTGGGGGGAGGAAGGAAAGGCTGTTTGTTGGTGGAGAATAGTAAGATTGAACGAGAACTTACCAGTTCGAAGGTTGATCTTTATTTTATGAGGAGTCGAAGTGAGGGATTTCGTGAAGAGCCCGCCGGCGCGCATGCTCGACATACTTCAAAGTAGCGGCGTGGAATCACAGAACCAACAATAGAAATGACTTCGCATAGTATGATTGAATTGACTAAGATTACCAGATGAAGGTGATTGAGGGTTGGGCGAGGAGGGCACGAAATCCCTCACTTCGACTCCTCATAAAATAAAGATCAACCTTCGAACTGGTAAGTTCTCGTTCAATCTTACTATTTCATTTCGGAGTCACGTGAGTGACTTCGTGAAGACTTCAAAGCTTCTGTGATTACACGCCCTGGACCACGTCCATGCTGACACACCACTACCAGGGATGGATGGGAGGAACAAACTTGCTCAATAGTTCATACTGCAAAACAAGAGCATATTTATTAATAACAAATCAAAAACCCCTCATGCGAGGACATCTCCACGTTCTTGACCTGCATTCAGCACGGCTTCTGCGAACTGTAGAGGAGCAGCAACAGGCTTGTTATAAAAACGCTGGAACACAGCTTCATTCGCCCATCCTGCTGTGGCGAGAATTTGGTCCATGGGCACCTCCATGACCCTCGCCGCTGACGTCGATGCAGCCCTGGTGGAATGAGACTTGAACACATTAGTGTCGATACCTGACTTACCCAAGACGACTCGAAGCCACCTGGATATCGTCTGGACGGTCACTCGATGATGAGGTCTCTTATGAGTGACAAGCAGGTATCTCTCCATTCCTCTGATGCGTGCCGTCACCTTGACATAGTGGCGGATATGTGAGGCTAAACATAGCCTAGCATCTGCGGGGTATGCCGGGAACTTCAGCTGCAGCCCTGTGCACCCAGGTCTATGCTGCTTTAGTAGCTCGTCAATGAAAAAGACTACTTCTGTAGGGGTAGATGTCATTCTGTCGACACGAAGTTTGTGTAGTGTCTGTACCCTCTGAGCTGAAGTCAGCGCTAGTAACATCACCAGCTTCATGGTGAGTTGGTCCAGTTGGAGCCCTTCCATGGGAGACCACGTCCTGAGCAGGGTTAATACGTCCCTGACATCCCAGGTGATATTATAGCGTGGTGTAGGCGGATTCATATTGAATATACCCCGCATGAGTCTGGACACTAGCCTGTTGGATCCTACTCCAATCTTGAGGTAGAATGATAGCGCACTTCTGGCGCTGTTGACGGCACTGTAACTTAAGTGTTCATCATGGTGCAACCCCGCGAGGAATTCCAGGACGTCGGTTATTGTCACGTCATCGTATGTGATGCGAGAGCGGCTGCAGTAGGCTTCCCACTTCTTAATATGCGAGCGGTATCTTCGCCTTGTGGACTCTCGACACGACGCCCCGATGGTATCCATGGTCCGAGCCGAGAGGCCGTATTGGACTAACGGCCTGTTCAGAACCTGCAAGCCAACAAATTTAAATAGCCATGGCAGGGATGTGGCTCCCCTGAGACAGGGGGAGTAACCAATTGTGGGCAACCCTTCAAAAGGACCCAAGGTTCGTTGAGCATGTCAAAGACCACCGGATACCAAGGCTGTGTGGGCCAGTCGGGTATAATAAGGATGGCCTTGGCAGCATCTGCCTGAATCTTTCGCAATACCTGACTGATGAGGCAAAACGGGGGGAAGGCATAGAAAAACCAATTCCCCCAGTCCAGCGAGAATGCATCTAGCGCTATTGCCCCAGGATCTGGTTCCCATGAAACGTAGGCTGGTACCTGATGGTTTAACCGTGACGCAAAAAGGTCAATGTCCGGTTTACCAAATTTGGCTGTGACTTGAGAAAAAATCTCAGGATGCAACATCCATTCGATGTTGTCATTAAATTTGCGTGACCTGGTGTCCGCCACAGTATTAAGCTCACCTGGCAAATAGGTAGCTGAAATCCAAATGCCTCTTTGAACACACCAGAGCCAAATTGAGTTAGCCAATCTGTCACACGAAACTGACCTGGTACCACCCATATGGTTTAAATATGCCACAGCTGTGGTGTTGTCTATTTGGAGACGGACGTGTGCTCCAACAAGCTTGGAACAATATGTACGAAGTCCGTGGAATGCTGCCAGCAACTCCAAATAGTTAATCCCTTGAGTCAACAACATCGATGCCTCAAGGGTGTCCCATCTGCCACCACAACTAGAGCAATTATCAGTAGCTCCCCAGCCATTGGAGCTTGCATCAGTCTGTAAATATACCACCAGATTAGCCTCCCTAACAGGCTTAAATGAGTTGCTAATGTGACACACCCACCATTGCAACTCAGTTATCGCTTCGGACGGCAGCTGCATTGATCGATCGTAATGACCAGCGTTCCGTTTTAACGCAATAATTTTAGCTCTTTGCAAATTCTGATAATGCAAAGGTCCATATCGTGCTGCCGGAAACAAAGCCACTAGCTTGCCAATTACTGTGGCTGTATGCCGAATCGATGGTATATTGGTGCCAATTAAATCTCTGCACACCTGAGTGACTTCCTCAATTTTGTTAATTGGTATAGTTATCCTCATGCTCATTGAGTTCACCGTGAACCCTAGGTAATTAATTACCTGGGCAGGGCAGAACTTCGATTTCTCTGGATGGACAATGAATCCTAATTGTTGAAATATATTGACAGCAGCTGCAACACCCTGTTCAGCCAATTGCAGGGTGTGGCCCACAATAAAGACATCATCTAAATAGGCCATAACTATATGATGTCGTTGTCTCAAATAAGCCATGATTGGCTTCACCAATTTAGTGAACAATCTAGGGGCTGTAGTGAGCCCATTAGGCAAAGCCTTATACTGCCAAAGTTGCCCCATCCAGATAAATTTCAAAAACCTTCTATCATATTTCTGGATGGATACTGAATAATATGCATCCCTCAAATCAATGCATGCCATAAAGCAGCCATGAGAAATCAATGATTTGGCTGTTTCAAACGTATCCTTTTTAAAATGAGTATATGTTACAAACGTATTCAAACGGGTTAGATCAATAATGACACGACAGCCTCCATCCTTCTTAGGTCTAGTAAATATGTTCGAAACAAACTCAATTGGCTCATGCACCGTTTTCTCAATCACCCCCTTCTGTTCCAGACTTAAAATTTCCTTATAACCTGCTGCCTGTTCTGCAGCAGACAATTTGAACGTACGACCAGGCATGTGCTGGGATGGAGGAATGTCGCCACTAATTAACTCAATTTTATGCCCCTGAATATTCCGCAACACATACTCATCACCAGTAAAATTACCCCATGCACCCAAAAACGACCGTAAACGACCACCAACATGGGAAGTTAAACAGAGAGAAAAAAGAGAACCAGACCCCCTCACCTCCGTGGTTACCGGCGGTCCTTGACACGTGTGGGTGGCCGTGGAGGAGCTGGGTTGGCTTGAGGGCGCGGCGTCTTTGATTTCCACAAAGGTCTCTGCCGACCCTGTCCTAAAAAAGACCCTTGGTGCTGGTTCTGGTGCTGTTGTCGTTGTGGAGCTAGAGGGTGAGTCCTCGTTGAGGCACTGGCTGACCCTCGTGAGCGAATGTATGGAGCTTTTGAGCCTGACGGTGTGGGGGCACTCTGAGAGCGCATGATCCCCACCGTTTTGGCTTGTTCGTCAAGCTCTTTGACTCTCTTCGAGAGGTCCTCACCAAAGAGCTGACGGGGCGGCGGCGGCGGCGGTGGTTTGCACAATCCTGCAAACTTCGGGTTCAGTGCTGGGCGGATGCTGTTTTTGCGAAACCCGTTGATTTCGTGCTGGGTCGCGCACAATAAGGCCAGAGCATCTTCCTGGTCCAAATTCAGTTCGTCCCCGTCCACCGACCGCGCAAAGGCGGTAATACCGGCCGTGAGGAGTTTCAGGATCCGCTGCAATTTTAGCTCCTGTTGACGGATAGCCGCACTGATGTTGCCCCATATTGGCGTATTGACCACAGGCACGTTGAGGGAGTTGCAGTTTGATGGAGCCTTGTGACGGCTCATAGCCTGGATGAGGACTTCTTCCTGCAGCACCTGATTATTAAGAAAGTCCACTGTGGATGCCAGCTTTGTATTTAGAGGAAGACCAGCCGTATGTGGGGCCGCGAATTTGGTCGCCACATCCAAGAGTTCCTCCGCTGGCACCTCCAACGGAGGTGGTACAGGCTCCACCAGAACCTCCTCCTCCTGCTGCTCCAGGCTGATAGTAGATGTTGGTGAAGACGCCCTGTGCCTGTTGCTGCCCTGCTGATGTTGACGTTGAAGCAGGAGCTCCAGCAGCCGCTCCATACGGTCAATACGCCCTTCACCCTGAACACTCAGGTGGTCGGAGTCCTCCGGCTCTGAAAAGAAAACCGGGCTCCTGTCATCGGCCCGCACCTCGTCAAGGCCCTGCCGGTGCCGGTAGTTGTCGCTAACAGCCGCCGAGGCGAAACTGCGCGATTCCTGCGCGGGCGTGTTCAACCGCCTCCGTTTAGCGGGAGCTGAAGCCGCTGCCACTAAGGGCACTTGCGGCGAGGTGTCGGCACCAGCCGAAGCATGGCTGCCTGGGGCCCGCGCAGTCTTGCCGGCTGCCCACATCGTGGACGTTGCCGACGCATGGTCTCGCCCACCCATCCATGGGGGGCTCGGCGACCGTGACGAGACCCGACTCGACCGACCCGTCCCGGCGTCGAGAGTCGGGGTGTGCCGGCTGGACCTCACAGCCGCCCCGGGTCTCGCCCTGGAACCTGACCGCTCCTCCGCGGCAGGCAATGCCTTAGCCCTGACAGGGTTAGGCTTCTGGGCTCCTGCCCTCCCCCTTCTCGGAGGGCTGAGTGGAACAGGCCGTGCAACGGCACGTACCCTGCTCGAGGCCGCCAGCGAGCCCGCTGACGACCTGACTGCCATGGCAGGGTCCCCCTGCTCTGGCGGCACACCACACTCCTCCTCGTCGAATTCCTCCGAGCTGTGGTGTGCTGGCGGATCTGGACCTGTGAACACAGGGCTTACCCACATCTCCGCCTGAGTCCCGGCCTGCGCTGCAGGTACTGCCGATGGTAACGGCCCCGGAACTGTTGACCGGCGAACTCGTCCTGACGTCCTCCGGCCCTTCGAACTCCCATCCATGTCCTTGCTGCAAGACATAATCAGACAACAAGGACCACCAACTAAAGGTAGAATACTTACCTCCGTGGCCCCTTATGAAGGGCTGGCGAGGAGCGCGCTCCACCGCCAGCCGTCGCAGCAACGCGGTACGACGATATGTCGAGCATGCGCGCCGGCGGGCTCTTCACGAACTCACTCACGTGACTCCGAAATGAAATTCAATGTTCACACCATTAGGTTAGAAGCTAGCCAATTGGAATGTGAACTGCTGTTCAACAAGTAACTCTCTATGGTAGCCTCTCTGTGGCAAAGGAGGAGGCCCAGGACAGGAGAATCAGACCGAAGGAACAACACTCCATATTTCACTGAGGTGGCTTACAACCCAATAAACATTAGATTGTCTTGTTTTAAGTACCTAACGTACAAACAACCTGTCCTTCCCCATGCCCCACCTTGACAGAGGGAACATGGTCTCAGTACACAGCTCCCTGAAAGTGGCAACATATCGATAGACTGGTAAAGAAGGCATATGGAATACTTGCCTTCAATGGTCAGGGCATTGAGTATAAGAGTCAGGAAGTCACGATGCAGCTTTATTGGACTTTGGTTAGGCTGCATTTGGAGTAATGTGTGGAGTTCTGGCTGCTCTGTTATGGGAAAGATGAGGAGGCTTTGGAACGGGTTGAGAGCGGGTTTACCAGAATGGTGCCTGGATTAGAGGGTAGTGTTACAGGGAGCGATTGATTAGATTTGGTTTGTTTTCTCTGGTACCAGAGGTTGATGGGAAACCTTGTATATAAAACTATGAGAGGCTTAGATAAGGTAGACAATCGGAACCTATATCTTAGGATGGAAATATCAAATACTAGAGGGCTTAACTTTAAGATTGTTTTAGTTTAGTTTGGAGATACAGCATGGGAAAGGCCCTCAGGCCCACTGAGTCTGCGCCGACCAGTAATCGCCGTACACTAGCACTATCTTATGCACTAGGGACAATTTACAATTTTCTGAAGCCAATTAACCCACAAACCTGTAGGCTTTGGAGTTTAGGAAGACATAGAAGCTCCTGGGGTAAACCAGGCTGGTTCCACCAAGATGCAGCACAGAACACCACAGGAGATCATTTTTCCCTGTGGCTATCAAACTGTACAACTCCCCCCCCTTCTGCCCTGCGGTAGACTGACCCTCCCACCCCATCTCTACACGTGCTGCAAGGCAGTGACCCTACTGCTATGCCACCGTGACACCCCATGATGAGGGGGGTGACATTTAAAGGAGATGTTTGTGGCGTTTTAAGTTACACTCAGGGTTGCGGGGACCTGGAACACGCTGCCGGGAGTGATGGTGGAGGCAGGTACAATAGTGGCATTGCAGCAACTTTTGGATAGGCACAGGCTATTCAGAGTATGGAGAGATATGGGTTAAACGTAGGCAGATAGGACATGGTTTTGACATGGTTTAGCATAGACATTGTGGGTCGAAGGGCCTGTTCCTGTACATACTGTTCTGTGTTCTATGTACATCCTGGTCCTCTCCTTACAGGATGTGGCACATTGCGGGAAGGATGGAGAGGATCTGGTGAGGGTGCAGAGGAGATTTACCAGGATGCTGCCCATATTAGTGAGCAGAAGCTATAAGGAGAGGTTGAACAGACTATAATTATTTCCCCTGGAGCATTGGGGTGACTGAGGAGTGACTGATGGAAAACTATGAGTGGCATAGATAGGAGAGATAGTCAGAACCTTTTCCCCACGGTGGAAGTGTCGTTTTGGGTCAAGAAGGGTCTCGACCCAAAACCTCACCCATTCCTTCTCTCCAGAGATGCTGCCTGTCCCGCTGAGTTACACCAGCTTTTAGTGTCTATATTCTCTGTAACACTTTTCATCTTTCCTATAACATGGTGCCCAGAACTAAACACAATACTGTAAATGCGGGCCTCACCAACGTCTTATATAATTGCTAGATGACCTCCCAACTTCTATACTCAATACTGTGGCTGAAGGCCAAATGCCTTTTTGACCACCTTATTACCTGCGACTCCACCTTCAAGGAACCTCCTCGTTAATGTTTGCTTCTCCCCATTATCCAGCTGGACACCATCTTTCCTATAACTTGGCGACTAAAACTGTACACATTACTCTAAATGTGGCCTCACCAATGTTTTATACAATTGTAACATGACCTCCTACATTCAAAGCTTTCTTGACCACCCTAGCTATCTGTGATGCCACTTTCAATGTATCTGCACCTCCAGATCAATCTGCTGTACAACACTACCCAGAGCTCTACCATTCAATGTGTAGGTCCTGCCCTTGTTGGACTGCCCAAAATGCAACACCTCACATTTCTTTGTATTAAATTCCATCAACCATTCCTGAGCCCACCTGGCCAACCGATGAAGATCTTGCTGCAATTTTTGACAACCATTTTTACTATCTACAATACCACCCACTTTTGTGTCATCTGTAAACTTAGTAATCTTGCCATGTATGTTCTCATCCAAATCATTGATGTAAATGACAAACTGTAACGGGCCTAGCACCGAACCCTGAGGAACACCACTAGACACAGACCTCCAGTCTGAAAAACAACCTTCCACCATTACCCTCTGCTTCTTTCCATGAAGCCAATTTTCTATCCAGTGAACTGTCTCTTCTCAGATCCCATGCCACCTAGCCTTCCAGAGCAGCCTACCTTTAGGAACCTTGTTGAATGCGTTGCTGAGATCCATATATGCAATGTCTACAGCTCTGCCCTCATCAAACGTTTTGGTCACATCTTCAGAAAACTCAATCAGATTCATGAGACATGATCTCCCACGTACAAAACTATCTCTAATTACCCCTGAAGATCTAAATACATGTATATTTTGATGCAACAATAACACTGAAGAGTCATTTAGACAGGCACAGGAACATGCTACAGCTAGAAACAGTGAATAAAATGTTATAACTTTAATGGAGCTCCTACATGGCCAATCACACCTCCTAGTCATCCTGCCAGTTCCACTCTTCTCACCCATATATCCCTTTGTTATCATCTCTTCCAACAGCCAGCAATGGACCATTGTGGGCTCCACCTCTCCTTGGTCATTGATACTGGCTCTAATTTGTTCTGGACCTTTTCATACCTCTAGTTTCCCTCCCCTCTGACCTGCATCTCAAGAAGGGTCTCGACCTAAAAGGTCACCTATTCCTTTTCTCAAGCGATGCTGCCGCACCTGCGCATGCAAGCATTTTGTGTCTATCTTCAGTGTAAACCAGCATCTGTAGTTCCTTCCTACACAATCTTGTCTGCTCACGAGTCCTTGTTGTCTGCCTTCTCCCATCTCCTCTCACAGATATGTGTCCACAATGATCAAACCACACCTGATCTTAGCCGAAAGACTGGGAAGCACACTTGGACAGGTACATGGATGGGAAAGGTTTAGAGGGGTATGGGCGGGTGCAGTCAAATAATAATAATAATAATAATAATAATAACAACATCTTTTATTGTCATTACACATAAGTGCAACGAGATTTGGTTTGCAACTTCGAGATTTCGGTTTGCAACCCTCGAGAACAAGGTTTGTAAAAACGAACATTTGACCAGTAACATCAACACAGACTAAAGTGCGAGGCCGGGGGAGACAGTCCATGGGGGTGGGGGAGGGGGGGGGGTGGTACTCAGCAGGGTCGGTTCAGAGCCGCTATAGCTCTGGGAATGAAGCTGTTCCTGAGTCTGGTAGTGCGGGCGTAGAAGGCCTTGTAACGTCTGCCGGAAGGGAGTAGTTCGAACAGTCCATTACAAGGGTGAGAGGAGTCCTTATGTATGCTGATGGCCTTCCTGAGGCACCGTGTGTGGTAGATGCCCTCCAAGGCTGGTAGCGGCGTCCCAATAATCTGTTGCGCTCTGTGGACAACGCGCTGAAGAGCTCTCCTCTCCGCCTCCGTGCAGCTGAAGCGGAGAGGAGATGACACTAGCCTGGATGGGCTATCTTGGGCTGAATGGATGTTGGTCTAAACGGCCTGTTTCCATGCTATGACTCTAATACACTACCATATTTCCTCGATTACAGTAGTGATTAAATATCATGAAGCGTTTTGCCTGTTATCACCTCTTTAGAACATTCCAAGCTTGTGAATTGTGCTAATTGTTCAACCAGATGGGGGTGATGTGCTATAAGCTGCAAAAGGCTGAAAGGCATTTGTATTTTGTGAGCTTTCATGTGTACGGTGCCCATCTGATGGCCAAATCAAACCAGTAAAATGCGTTTGACCTTTGCATGGACTGAGGAGGAAGTGGCTCAGACACCCTACATAAGTTCAACCCAGTCGTCAGACTTGTTAACACCAGGGATACAATCAGGGAAATAGCCACCCAAATAATTCAGCTGGAATGATTGCAACGACCATGTGCACTCGCTATCTCTGCAATTAGATTACTTTAGTTGTCTTGGCAGCAGCTTATTGACTCGTTCAGTCTTCTGTAATTAATTGATTTTCACTTTCCCAGATTTGATTTTCCTCAAGGACCTTAGTAGGAAAACGTATCACCAGACGTAAACAATGCCAAAAGAAAAGAATGTCGATTTGAGTTGATGCTTTCGTTTTTTATTTGCTGATTTTTCATTGGTGGGTTCACCCTGTGACATGAGTGAGGTTCCAGGCCGGGCATATCCTGGGCTTGGAGTTACACGGGGCTGTCATGTTGTCACCGACTGTGTTGTGGGTGTCACCCTCCATTTACACCACCACAGTCTTTTCCTTCATCTTGTGGCTCCAGTTGGTATTGTGAACGTTAGAAAGGAGTGGAAAGAACCAGAGAGTTTCCTGGTCATAGAGTCATGGAGTTATATGGCATAGAAACAAGCCCTTTGGCCCATTTGTCTGCACACTGACCAACGTGTCCCATCTAAACTACTCCCACCTGCCTGCATTTGGCACCATATCCCCCAATATCCCTCGAAAACTGTCCTATACATGTACCTGTCGAAACGTTTCTTAAGGTAGACAAAAGTGCTGGAGAAACTCAGTGGGTGCGGCAGCATCTATGGAGCGAAGGAAATAGGCAATGTTTCGACCCGAAACGTTGTCTATTTCACAAAGAGTGGTGGGTGTATGGAATGACCTGCAGAGGAAATAGTTGAGGCAGGGACTATCGCCATGTTTAAGAAACATTTCAAGAAGGAACTGCAGATGCTGGAAAATCGAAGGTAGAGTTGCGAAGGAAGTGCTGGAGAAACTCAGCGGGTGCGGCAGCATCTGTGGAGCGAAGGAAATAGGCAACGTTTCAGGCCAAAACCATTTCTCCAGTCTGAAGTTACTCCTCAGATTCCTATTAAATCTTTACCCCATCTTAAACCTGTGTCCTCTGCTCCTCGATTCACCTCCTCTGGGCAAGAGACTCTGTGCATCTACCTGATCTATTCCTCTCATGATTTTATACACCTCCATAAGACCACCCCTCATCCTCCTGCACTCCATGGAATAGAGTTTAACCTCATTGATTCAACCTCTCCCTGTAGCTCACACACTCTAGTTCTGGCAACAACGGATGGGCCAGAGCAACAAATTAGCCCTTAATGTTCGCAAGATGAAAGGGTTGGTTATTGCCTTGGAAGTGGGGGAGAGGGAGGGTCATCGAATCATACAGTGTGGAAACGATGAAAGAATGGGTCCTGGGCTTATATTTCCTGGAATTTAGAAGGATGAGAGGGGATCTTGTGGAAACATGTAAAATTCTTAAAGGATTTGACAG
The DNA here is from genome assembly GCA_963514005.1 of Raja brachyura. The sequence goes on from OY740811.1 coordinate 4,800,242, forward strand.
GCTAGATACAGGAAATTTTTTCCCGGTGTTGGGGGAGTCCAGAATCAGGGGTCGCAGTTTAAGAATAAGGGGAAGGCCATTTATGACTGAGATGAGGAAAAATATTTTCACCCAGAGAGTTGTGAATCTGTGGAATTCTCTGCCACAGAAGACAGTGGAGGCCAATTCACTGAATGTTTTCAAGAGAGAGTTAGATTTAGCTCTCGGGGCTAAAGAAATCAGGGGATATGGGGAAAAAGCAGGAATGGGGTACTGATTTTAGATGATCAGCCATGATCAAATTGAATGGCGGTGCTGGCTCGAAGGGCCGAATGGTCTACTCCGGCACCTATTTTTCTATGTTTCTATGTTTTTAAACAGACTCTTTAGCCCAACTTGCCCGCACCGATCAACATGCCCCAGCTCCACTATCCCACCTGCTAGGGATGAACTCAATCCTGTCCTCATTAATGAAGCTGCTATAGAGATGGTTCTGTGGGAAGGAACTGCAGCTGCTGGTTTAAACTGCAGACAGACACAAAAAGCTGGAGTAACTTAGCGGGTCAGGCAGCATCTCTGGAGAAAAGGAATAGGTGACGTTTCTTGTCGAGACTCTCCTTTTACAGCTTCAAGTTCCTTGGCATCCACATCAGCAGCAAGCTAACCCGGTGCCTACATGCTGATGCGATGATCAAGAAAGTACATCACTGTATTTATTTTCTTTGTCATCTACTTCAGCATGTTCACAAGGACCTTCTACAGATGCATCATGGAAAGTATTCTGACAGGATGTATCCCTGCCTGGCATTGAATGGCCTGGTCCTGACTGGCTGCCCCTGTAACGAGTGGTGACGATTGCCCAGCCCCTCACTAGCTCACCCCTTCCTACTTCACCGTGCGTGGCATTGTCCAGTACGTCTCTCACCGTGCCCATTCCCTTCACTCTCTTTTAACTCCTGAGAGAAGATGCAAGTGCTTGAAAGGCTGGACATCCAGACTAAAGAAGAGTTTCTCCTCCACTACAATAAGACTCCTGGACACAACATGCCCCCTTGCAGCAGGCCTGTCACATATTATTCCGCTTAACTACCTCCCTTGGTTATTCCGTTATTGTGCTGCATATTTTTCTGTTCAACTACTTCATGTTGCTCTCCAATCTTGCACCATTCTGCTGATTTGCATTTGTCATTGAATTTCCTGTTATAGAGTCATAAAGTGATACAGTGTGGTAACAGGCCATTTGGCCCAATTTGTCCACACCGGCCAAACTGTCCCAGCTACACTAGTCCCACCTGCCCACGTTTGGTCCACATCCCTCCAAACCTGTCCTATCCATGTACCTGTCTAACTGTTTATTAAATGTTGGGATAGTCCCAGCCTCAACTACCTCCTCTGGCAGCTTGTTCCATACACCCACCACCCTTTGTGTGAACAAGTTACCTCTCAGATTCATATCAAATCTTTTCCCCTTCACATTGAACTTATATCCTCTGATCCCCCATTCACCTACTCTGGGCAAAGGACTGTGTGCATCTACCCGATCTATTCCTCTTATGATTTTATACACCTCAATAAGATCATCCCTCATCCTCCTGCTCTCCAGGGAATAGAGTCCCAGCCTGCTCAACCTCTCCCTATAGCTCACACCCGCTAGCCCTGACAACATCCTTATAAATCCTCTATGTAACCTTTTCAGCTTGACAACATCTTTTCTATAACATGGTGCCCAGAACTGAACACAATTTGGCCTCACCCACTTATATAACTGCAACATGACCTCCCAACTTATATACTCAATACCAATGAAGGCCATTAGCCTTCTTGGCCACCCAATTACCTGCGACTCCACCTTCAGGAACCTCCTCGTTAATGTTCACTTCCCCCCCTTTTCCAGCTGGCCACCATATGTCCACCATAGAGACACTATAACATCGCGACTAAAACTGTACACAGTACTCTAAATGTGGCCTCGCCAATGTCTTGTACAAATCTAACATGACCTCCCAACTTCTACATTCAAAGCCTGCTCGACCACCCTTGCTACCTGTGATGCCACTTTCAACGTATCTGCACCTCCAGATCAATCTGCTCTTCAACACTCCCTAGAGCCCTACTATTCACTGTGTAGGTCCTGCCCATGTTGGACTGCCCAAAATGTTACATTTGTCATTGGCATGTACACTGTTTACTCTGTGAGCTTCATGCGAACAAGGTATTTAATTACATCCTGGTGAACATGGCAATAAACTAATCTGAATCTGAATGTATAAAAATAGATCATGAAATGAATTTAAAATGTAATCTAGGTTGTGCAGACCAACTACTTACCGACCCTAATCTGATTGTACCCAAATGTTATATTGACTTCCTGTGAGAAATGCCTAATACTGTAAAAAAACATCATTATTTTAGTTTTGATGTTAATCAGTACATGGAAGTTGCTGAGTTATTCTTGTCGTGCCACTGTCTCCCAGACTCACGTTGGCAAACACTACTCCATGACATTATTAGCCAAGTTCTTGTGTCTCTGGAATTAATGTGTAACTCACTCCAGTGATAGTGTTTTCCCATTAACTAATGGAGAGTAGCAATACAATACAATACAACACCACTGTTTAAAGACCTTTGCAAACAGGTTGGTCGTTGATTTTGCATTGTGCTACATGTCTATTTTGATAAGTGCAGTGTTGTTTACAATGATGTTTAGAGGACAAGAACTCCACTTAGAAACATACCATCTGGTGCCCTGAACTGTGCTGAGCTAGATCATCTTGAATTGTGAGCAATTTTGGGCACCATATGTGATGAAGGATGTGCTGGCTCTGGAGAAGGTCTAGAGGCAGTTTACACGAATGATCCCAGGAATGAGTGAGTTAACATATGATGAGCGTTTGACAGCACTGGGCCTGTACTCGCTGGAGTTTAGAAGGATGATGGGGGGGGGGGGGCTCATTGAAACCTACCGAATATTGAAAGGCTTGGATAGTGTGGATGTGGTAAGGATGTTTCCATTAGTGGGAGAGTTTCAGAGGCCATAGTTTCAGAATTGAAGGATGTACCTTTAGGAAGGAGATGAGTAGAAATGTATTTAGTCAGAGGGTGGTGAATATGTGGAATTCTTTGCCACAGAAGGCTGTGGAGGTCGTCAATGGATATGTTTTAAGGCAGAGATAGATATATTCTTGATTAGTATGGGTATCAGGGGTTATGGGGAGAAGGCAGGGGAATGGAGTTAGGAGGGAGAGATAAATCAACCATGGCAGCGTAACCTTGATGGGCCGAATGGCCTAATTCCATTCCCATGCCTTTTTGACCTTATCATCAAGATCAAGATGGTGCTGGGTTTGATTTCTATGGCCTAGGGTTGGGGAGAACTGCTTAGCATCAGCCAAAAACATCTTACTATGAATGCACACATGATGTATATGTTGCTTCATGGGAGGTGGGCTCCGTTGCCACATCTGACATTTCAAATTGCCTTTGAACTGAATGCTTGGTTAATTACATTGATGTGGGTTGGGAGTCACATAAGGTTAGTAGACTTCCTACCCATAAAAATATGAGTGAACCAGAAGAATAATTGATATTTGTTTAGTCACCATCCCTTTGGAAGAGGATACATGTGGATATTTAGTAAGTGTTGCTATCATTGATGTGTGGTATTTGCTGGCAGGATCACTATTTATAACGTCTTTCTAATTACCCTGCTAAAGTGGCATTGAACTACCTTTTTGCATTGTTGTAGTCTTGCATTACTATTGGGTAAGCACTATCATTGTCCAGAAATGCAGGAACAGCAATGTTCATCTGTAAAGTAAATGTTGAAAAGGGGATTATCCAGGTGAAGGAACAACTGCCTGCGTCTTTTGTCCATGGAAGATGTGTAAGGGGTAGGTTCGGGAGGTGTAACTCATGAAGCCTATTCCACCAAGCATTTGACTTGGATCTTGCTGTAGGAGCTAATTGGAAAGGCCACGCAGAGTTGGTGTTTGAAGTAACGGGTGATTTATTCAAACCAGAAGGCCAGTCAAAGCTGGTCTAAGTGTAGCTTTGGTATGGTTTTTATATTCTCAAATGTCAAGATTACTCAGACTCTTGACAGTAAAATAATGTCTTAATGATGACTAACAATGAAACGAGGTCTTGCACAAAAACTTTGATTAATGGTAAAACGATTAGGGAGACGTGCCTGCAAGAGGATAAGAGCTGGGAACTGAATATTCAGGGTAATTCCTCCTATCAGAAATACAGAAAGGTGGGCAGAGGAGGTGGGGTAGCTCTGTTCGTTAGGAATGAAATTGAGTCCGTAGCGAGAGGTGACATAGGATCAGAAGATGTAGAGTCCTAGTGTATAGAGCTGAGAAATTATAAGGATAGAAAGACCGTAATGGGAGTTACTTACAGGCCCCCAAACAGTAACCAGGATATAGGATACAAGTTACATTAGGAGATACAAATGGCATGTAAAAAAGGCAATACTACGGTGATCATAGGAGATTTCAACATGCAGGTAGACTGGGAAAATCAGGTTGGTACTGGATCCCAAGAAAGGGAATTTGTAGAGTGCTTCGGAGATGGATTTTTAGAGCAGCTAATAGTGGAGCCTTCCAGAGAAAAGGCATTTCTGGATTTTGCGTTTGATAAGGAAACTCAAGGTAAAGGAACCATTTGGTATCAACCACAACATGATAAGTTTTAACCCGTAATATGAGAGGGAGAAGGTGAAATCACATGTGTTGGTGTTGCAGCTGGGCAAAGGGGACTGAAGAGGCATGAGGGAGGAGCTGGCCAAAGTTGACTGGATAGGGGCCCTAGCAGGGGTGACAGTGGAACAGCAATGGAGGGAATTTCTGGGAATAATCTGGAAGATGCAAAATATTTTCATTCCAAAGAGAAATACAGATTTTAGGGAGAGAAAGGTAACCGTGGCTGACAAGGGAAGTCACGGACAGTATAAAACTAAAAGAGAAGGCGTATAACATAGCAAAGATGCCAGAGAATTGGGAAGCTTTTAAAGAACAACAGAGGATAACTAAAAAGACAATACGGGGAGAAAAGATGAAATACGAAGGAGTGCTAGCCAATAATATAAAAGAGGATAGCAGGAGTTTCTTCAGTTATATAACGAGCAAGAAAGAGGCAAGAGTGGACGTTGGACCGCTGGAGAAATATGCAGGAAAAGTGATAATGGCGAATAAAGAAATGGCAAAGAAGTTGAATAACGTTTGTGCGTCAGCCTTCACATTGGAAGACACCAGCAACGTGCCTCAAATTCAACAGATTCAGGGGGTGGAAGTTAGTGGAGTGGCTATTACCAGGGAGAAAGTGCTTGGGAAGCTGAAAGGGCTGAAGGTGGATAAATAATCTGGGCTGGATGGACTGCACCCCAGGGTTCTGAGAGAGATGGTTTAGATATTGTGGAGGCATTGACAGTAATATTTCAAGAATCATTAGTGACAGGAGAGGTCCCAGATGATTGGAAAGTTGCCAAAATTACCCTGCTGCACAACAAGGGAGCAAAGCAGAATAGTGGAAACTACAGGCCGGTTAGTCTGACTTCGATGGTTGATAAGATTTTAGAATCCATTATAAAAGATGAGGTTACGGAGTCCTTAGAAGTTCACGATAAAATAGGCCAAAGTCAGCACGGTATTGTGAAGGGGAGGTCTTGCTTGATTTCATTGAAGAAGTAAATAGCAGGACAGACAAAGGAGAGTCAGTAGATGTTAAAGAAGGAACTGCAGATGCTGGAAAATCGAGGGTACACAAAATGCTGGAGAAACTCAGTGGGTGCAGCAGCATCTATGGAGTGAAGGAGATAGGCAACGTTTCGGGCTGAAACCCTTCTTCAGTAGATGTTGTTTACTTAGATTTTCAGAAAGCCTTTGATAAGGTGCCACATGTGAGGCTGATTAGGAAGATGAGTGCCCACTAGGATGTTTCCACTAGTGGGAGAGTCTAGGACCAGAGCCCATAGCCTTAGAATTAAAGGACATACCTTTAGAAAGGAGATGAGTAGAAATTTATTTGGTCAGAGGATGTGGAATTAATTGCCACAGACAGCTGTGGAGGCCAAGTCAATGGATGTTTTTAAGGCGGAGATTGACATATTCTTGATTTTGTACGGTGTCAGGTGTTATGGGGACAGGGCAGGAGAACGAGGTTGAGAGGGAAAGATAGATTGAATGGCTTTTCGGTTCACAAAGTTCGCACCGACCAACAATCCCTGCACACCAACATTATCCCACACACTAGGAACAATTTAAAATGATACCAAGCCAATTAGTATACAAACCTGTACGTCTTTGGAGTGTGGGAGGAAACCGGAGCATCCCGAGAAAACCAGTGCAGGTCATGGGGAGAACGTGCAAACTCCAAACCCATAATCAGGATCAAATTTGATTCTGTGGTGCAGTGAGGCAGCAATTCTAATGATGTGCCACAACAAGCCATCGCCCTTTACCAGGGTAATTATCAGCCTGATAGCCGGGGGCCCTCTATTCATTGTGAATGTTGCAACTGGGCAACCATTCAAATCCATGAATGTGCTTGTGCCAACAAAAAGCTATACCTTCAGTGCAGTTATGCCTTTATTGAATAGTAAGACACACCCAACTACCTCAAACAAAAGATCCATCTGCTAACATTAATAACATTTCTAAAAGCAAAGCATGGCAGATAATGGAAATTGGAAATAAAAGATGAAATGGTGAAAATAATAAATAACATTATCAGACTTGGAGAGGTTGGGAGAGAGGGCAGAGAAGTGGCAGATGGAATATAGTGTAGCAAAGTGTGGAGTCATGCATTTTGATAGTGAGAATAAAGGTGTAGACTATTTTCTAAAAGGGGAGAAAATCCAGAAATTGGGGGTGCAGAGGGACTTGGGAGCGCTGGTGTAGGATTCCCAAAAATTAATCTGCAAGTCGAATCGGTAGTAAAGATAGCAAACACAATGCTAGTATTTATTTCAGGAGGGCTTGTATACAAAAACAGGGATGTAATGCTGAATATCGTGAGCAATTTTGGGCACCATATCTGAAGAAGAATGCTGTATCTGGAGAGGGTCCAGAGGAGATTTACAAGAATGATCCCAGGAATGAGTAGATTAACCTATGATGAGCGTTTGTCGGCACTGGGCCTCTACTTGCTGGAGTTTTGAAGGATAAGGGACGACCTGATTGAAACATACAGAAAAGTGCAAGGTTTGGTGGAGTGGATGTGGAGAGGATGTTTCCACTAGTGGGAGAGTCTAGGACTAGAGGTCATAGCCTCAGAATTAAAGGATGTTCCTTTAGGAAGGAGATGAGAATAAATCTCTTTACTCAAAGGGCGGTCTTCTTATCTTCTTATCGAGTCCACATCACAACATTAGATATTGTTCAGCCAGAGTTGAACACTTCTCGGCATCTTCATTGGAGGCAGCCAGATTAGCATCTGTGCATTGGTTTTCCAGTTGAGGGCATTTCAGCAGATGTTCCATTGTTTGTGGTTCAATATCACATTCGCAGGTGACATCGTTGGAGTTATATCCCCACTTGTTTAGAGACATCTTGGCTCTGCCAACACCAGTTCTCAATCGATTGAGGCATTTCCATCCGGCCCAACTTGCGTCTGCACCAGGAAGGGGGAGTTGCCCACTTGACATTGGTCCCATGGTACTTGAGGGAGGTAGAGTGGATATTCTATCACCCCATATGGAGACTCGTGCTTCACTTGTTGTAATGCCAGCCTCAAGAGGAGTCACACAGTTTGGAAAACTTTTCCTCGACTTTAAGCGGCTCTGAAATGGTGTCTGGCCAAATGTTGGATGTGGTTCATCTGCCGCTGATGCTCCTTCATGCTGGCTCCTGCTCTTCTGATGTCTGCCGGGGCTATGTTTGCCATGATGTAGAGGCTGTCAGTACTTGTTGGCTTGAGACAACCTGTGACAAGTCTGCAGGAAGCACTGGAGGCTGGGCCCAGCTCCTTGCCATGGGTGGATATTTCCCATACTGGGCATGCATACTCAGCAACAGATTAAGAGAGGACTAAGGCAGTGAAGCATAGGGTTTGTGGGCTAACACCCCACCTTGTGTTGGTGAGCTGACTAACAACATCGCCTTTGTCTTCTCAATATGGGTCTTGAAGGTAAGACATCGGTCGAGGTAAACCGGATGCTCACAGTGCTCCAATGGTGTTCCAGACCAGTTCAACTGAAGTTGTCTCGTGGCTCCCCTGTTTCTCTAGTGGAAGGCACACATCTGCGCCTTAGATGGGTTTGCACGGAGGTGGTTCTCCTCATAATATGGTGCTACTTGATTGAGAGCAGCGGTCAGTCTTTCCTCGACTCCTGAAAAATCAGTATCTTGGCTGGCAACACCCAGGTCATTAGCATATGCAAAGCACCGAGTTCCATCACTTCTTGGTTGGTCATTAGTGTAGATGTTGAAGGGTAAGGGAGCAAGCACGCTCCCTTGAGGGAGACCGTTCTTCAGCCTACGCCATCTGCTTTGTTTGCCACACAACTCCAACAACAACATCCTGCTCTCCAGCATACTTTCAATCAGCTCTGTGAGACGAATGTCCTTCCTCAGATCCGATCTTTCTAAGCAGACATCTGTGGTCGACTGTGTCATATCCTGCAGATAGATCAATAGACAATAGACAATAGACAATAGGTGCAGGAGGAGGCCATTCGGCCCTTCAATGTTATCATGGCTGATCATCCCCAATCAGTACCACGTTCCTGCCTTCTCCCCATATCCCCTGACTCCGCTATCTTTAAGAGCCCTATCTAGCTCTCTCTTGAAAGTATCCAGAGAACCGGCCTCCACCACCCTCTGAGGCAGAGATTTCCACAGACTCACAACTCTTTGTGAGAAAAAGCGTTTTCTCCACTCCGATCTAAATGGTTTACCCCTTAATCCTAAACTGTTGCCCCTGGTTCTGGAATCCCCCAACATCGGGAACACGTGTCCAAACCCTTAACAATCTTATATGTTTCAATAAGATCCCATCTCATCCTTCTGAACTCCAGAGTGTACAAGCCCATTCTCTCAGCATATGACAGTCCCGTATTCCCGGGAATTAACATTGTAAACCTGCACTGCACTCCCTCAATAGCAAGAATGTCCTTCCTCAAATTAGGGGACCAAAACTGAACACAATACTCCAGGTGTGGTCTCACTAGGGCTCTGTACAACTGCAGAAGGACCTCTTTGTTCCTATACACGACGACTCTTGTTATAAAGGCCAACATGCCATTCGCTTTCTTCACTGCCTGCTGTACCCGCATGCTTACTTTCATAGACTAATGAACAAGGACCACCAGATCCCGTTGTACTTCCCCTTTTCCCAACTTGACGCCATTTAGATAGTAATCTGCCTTCCTGTTTTTGCTACCAAAGTGGATAACCTCACATTTATCCACATTAAACTTCATCTGCCATTCATCTGCCCACTCCCCCAACCTGTCCAAGTCACCCTGCATTCTCATAGCATCCTCCTCACAGTTCACACTGCCACCCAGCTTTGTGTCATCTGCAAATTTACTAATGTTACGTTGAATCCCTTCATCCAAATCATTGATGTATATTGTAAATAGCTGCGGTCCCAGCACCGAGCCTTGCGGTACCCCACTAGTCACTGCCTGCCATTCTGAAAGGGACCCGTTAATCCCTAATCTTTGTTTTTTGTTTGCCAACCAATTTTCTATCCATGTCAGCATTCTACCCCCAATACCATGTGGCCTAATTTTGCCCACTAATCTCCTATGTGGGACCTTATCAAATGCTTTCTGAAAGTCCAGGTACTCTACATCCACTGACTCTCCCTTGTCTATTTTCCTTGTTACATCATCAAAAAATTCCAGAAGCTTAGTCAAGCATCATTTCCCCTTCGTATATCCATGCTGACTCCGGTTACTGATATCCAAATGTGCGGCTATCTTTTATGATTGACTCCAGCATCTTCCCCACCACCGATGTCAGCCTAACGTGTATAATTCCCTGTTTTCTCTCTCCCGCCTTTCTTAAAAAGTGGGATAACATTAGCTACCCTCCAATCCACAGGAACTGATCCTGATCAACAACGACTCCGCCTGTCACCATCCCGTTCTCAAATCCATCTTTGGTGTGTTGTGTGAGATTGAGAACTTGGCTTGTTGTTGACTTTCCAGAGCGGAATCCTGCTTCGAGTCGTAGAGTCATGGAGTGATACAGTGTGGAAACAGCCCCTTCGGCACAACTCGCCCACACCGACCAACATGTCTAGTCCTGGTAAATCTCTTCTGAACCCTTTCAAGCTTGAATATATCTTTCCTATAACATGGTGCCCAGAACTGACACAATATTCTGAATGCGGTCTCACCAACGTCTTATACAACTGCAACATGACCTTCCAACTTCTATACTCTATACTCTGACTGATGAAGGCCAAAGTGCCAAAAGCCTTTTTGACCACCTTATCGACCTTCAAGGAACCAATCACCTGTACTCCTAGATCCCTCTGCTCTAAAACACTCCCCAGAGGCCTACCATTTACTGTGTAGGTCCTGCCCTTGTTCGACGTCCCAAAATGCAACACCTCAAAGTTCTCTGTATTAAATTCCATCAGCCATTCCTCAGCCCACCTGGCCAATCGATCCAGATCCTGCTGCAATCTTTCACAACCATCTTCACTATCTGCAAAACCACTAACTTTAGTATCATCAGCAAACTTGCTAATCTTGCCCTGTATGTTCTCATCCAAATCATTGACATAGATGACAAACAGTAACGGGCCCAGCACCGAACCCTGAGGCACACCACTAGTCACAGGCCTCCAGTTCGAGAAGCAACCTTCCACCATTACCCTCTGCTTCCATCCATGGAGCCAAATTGCTATCCATTCAGCTATCTCTCCTTGGATCCCATGCGATCTAATCTTCCAGAGCAGCTTACCATGCGGAACCTTGTTGAACACCTTACTGAAGTCCATGTACACAACATCTACAGCTCTGCCTTCATTGACCTTTTTGGTCACGTCTTCAAAAACATTAATCAGATTTGTGAGACACGACCTCCCACGTACAAAAATCCATGCTGACTGTCCCGAATCAGCCCTTGCCCATCCAAATGCCCGTATATCCTATCCCTCAGAATACTCTCCAGTAACTTACTAACTACAGATTTTAAGCTCACCGGCCTATAGTTCCCAACATTTTCTCTGCAGCCCTTCTTGAAAAGAGGCACAACATTTGCCACCCTCCAATCCTCTGACACCTCTCCTGTATTTAAGGACGACTCATAAATTTCAACCAGGGCTCCCGCAATTTCCTCCCTAGTTTCCCACAATGTCCTCGGATATATCTGATCAGACCCCGGAGATTTGTCTACCTTCAGACACGACAGTACCTTCAGTACTTCCTCAAAGGTAACCCTGACTGCTCTCATGACACATCCAGTGACTGCTCCAATTTCCTCCGTCCTACTGTCTTTCTCCTCGGTAAATACTCATTGAGGATCTTGCCCATCTCCTGTGGCTCCACACAGAGGTAACTGGTTTTATTCCTGAGAGGTCCCACTCTCTCTCTAGTTAACCCCTTGCCCCCTTATGTATTTATAAAATCTTTTGGGATTGTCTTTTATGCTACCCGCCAGAGCTATCTCCTGGCCCCTTTTTGCCCTTCTGATTTCCTTTTTTATCCCCAAAACTCCTCTAGGGATGCACTTGATCCCAGCTGCCTATCCCTGTCCCATGCATCCATCTTGTGTATCACTAATGCCTCAATTTCTCTCGTCAGCGAAGCTTCCTTATGTGTGCCTGCTTTGCCCTTCACTCTAACGGGGACGTACCTATCCAGAGTTTTCATCAGCACACTTTTAAAAACATCCCACTTGGTCGATGTTCCTTTATCCTCAAATAATCTGCTCCAGTCAACTTGAACGAGACCTTCTCTCATGCCCTCAAAGTTGGCCTTTGCCCAGTTCAGCATTTTAACACGTGGACCCTCTCCGTCCAGATCCATAACTATCTTAAACCTAATCGAACTGAGGTCACTGGTCCCAAAAGGCTCGTCCACACACACTTCATTAACTTGCCCTTCCCAATTTCCCAATACTAGATCCAGCGTTGCCCTCTCACGTGTGGGGGCCTCCACATACTGTTTAAGAAAACTCTCCTGAACACTTCTGAGGATTTGCAACCCATCTAGACCCTTCACGCTATGATTTTCCCAGTCTATACTGGGGACGAGGCGTTCATCTACTGTTGGAGCTATTCTGTTTAGGTTCAGGCATTCAAACGGCTTATAGGTGTGACTAAGAAGTGAGATCGTCCTGTAGCTCTTTGGCATTGATGGATCTTTCCCTGGTTTTAGCAGTGCTATCACATGAGCTTTCCCCCAGATCTTGGGCAGCTTGTTGGTTACTAGGCTGTGAGGGTGATGAATCTGTAGAATTCTTTGCCACAGAAGACTGTGGAGGCCGTCAGTGGATATTTATAAGCCAGAGATAGGTAGATTAGTACAGTGGGGAGAAGGCAGGAGAATGGGTTTAAGTGGGAGATATAGATCAGCCATGATTGAATGGCAGAGTAGACTTAATGAGCCGAATGGCCTAATTCTGGTCCTATCACTTTTGACCTTATGACCTTAACGATGTCTTATTTGCCCTGCACAGAATGGAACTCAAAAAGACTTAATTAGGTGACAAACAGAATGAGATGATTATCCCCAAGAATAACTTCATTGACAGTAGATCCAATTTTCTGACCTAATTATTCTTTACCCTACAACACTTGGCAATGGTTAGTCACGCAAAACAGGACAGTCAGCTCTTGTAGCCATTGTCTTTATGAGACATTTGACACTCGAGTTAATGATGATCCTTCCCTTGCCAAGACTGTGATACTGTCAGATATAAAGGAAAGAATGTGATACAGTTTTCCCCCAGGAGAAGGATGTGGAAGCAAGTGAGTTCAGGGTGATGTGTTGTTAGCCTGAAGCATGTCCGTTTTGAGAGAATAGAGTTACTAGATGTCTTGCAACATGTGAGGGCCGTTTGAAATCAGTGCCCAGGACCTGATGACATTTACCCCAGAATGTTAGGGGAAGAAAGGAAGGTGGTAGCCCACCCCCTGACAGAGCATTTTGCAACTTCATTCGCCGCAGGGAAGATTTCAGAAGACTGGAACCTTTCGTTTTTGGATATATATTAATGACATGAATGTGAATGTAGGAGGTGAGACCAGTTAAACTTTTACAAAACAAAGTGGTGTTATAGATAATTAGTAAAGTTATTGAAGGCTGCACAGGATATAGATCAGAAAGGAAGTTGGGTGGTGCACTGGCAAATAGTATTTAATCTCAACAATAAGTTGTACCCAAAAAGGCAAGGATTACTGGTCTTAATGACTACAGGCCTGTTGCACTCACCCCTGTAATCATGAAGACCCTTGAAAAACTTGTGCTGGCCCACCTGAAAAATATCACAAACCCCCTGCAGTTTGCATACTGGCCCAATAGACCAGTGGATGACGAGTCAACCTAGGCCTGCTCTTCATCCTCCAGCACCTAGACCACCAGGGGATCTATGCAAATATTTTGTTTGTGGATCTTAGCTCTGCATTCAACACCATTGTGCCAGAGCTACTGCACTCCAAACTCTCCCAGTTGACTGTGCCTGAGCCCCTCTGTCAGTGGATCACCAACTTCCTGACAGACAGGAAGCAGCATGTGAGGCTGGGAAAGCACATCTCGGACCTGCTGACCCTCAGCATAGGAACACCGCAAGGCTGCGTACTCTCCACTTTGGCTCTGACAGAGATTGTATGGTCTGGGCTTGCTTTTTCCTGGAGATGAAGACAATTTAAAGGGAGTCTGAGCGGCAAGTTTTTCACACAGAGTGGTTGATATCTGGATTGCACTGCCAACGGAGGTGGTGGAATCATTACTTTTAAGAGGTACTAGACCAAGTGCAGACCCGTTAGGTCTGTTCCCCCAACGCACGGTTGCGAGGGGAGGGGGCGGCCTGAGGCGTCACATGCGTGGGTATTCACCGGGATCTATGGTTTCCTCCCACACTCCAAAGGTGTACAGGTTTGTGGGTTATATGACTTGGTATAATTGTAAAATTGTCCCTAGCGTGTGTAGGACAGAGGTAATATTTGGGAATTGTTGATCGGCATGGACTCTGTGATTCGAAGGGCCTGTTTCCGCGCTGTATCTCAAAACTAAATTAAACTAAACATCGCCGAATGTTAAGGCTAACATCTCCCCCCCCCCCCCCCCCCCCACAGTGGTACTGTCGGTGCATTTATAGGTGCCATTGGAGCTATGCGTAGCTACACAGTCATGGGTATAACGAGAGCCACAGTCACGGAGCTCAGCGCATAGCACTGCAATGCACCTGTGTTGGTGGTCAGTGGTACCAATCTACACTGATTGAGATCTGCCGATGAGGTTGTCAAGGATCCAGTTGCTAAACGAGGTACAGGGGCCCAGGTCTTGCAGCTTGGTAAAGTGATTGGACTGTTGATGGTGTTGAATAGTGAGCTGCAGTCAATGAACCACAGCCTGACGTATGTGTTCCTATTATCCAGTTGGACCAGAGTCGAGTGGAGAGCCAGTGACATGGCATCTCCTGTTGACTTGTTGTTGCGATCGGCAGATTGTAGTGGATCCATGTAATTTCTGAGGTGCGAGTTAACATGTGGCAAAACCAACCTCTAGAAACACTTGATGGTGGTGGATATAAGTGCTATCAGTAATCATTGAGGCTGATCACTGTGCACTTGTTGGGCACCGGCCGGATAGATGTCCTTTGAACACAAATGGGATCCTTAAACCACAGAAATGGGAGGCTGAAGATGTCCTAAATACTCCACTTGTTGTTCTGCATAAGTCTTTAATGTTCAGCCAGATGCACCATCTGAACTCGTGGCATTTTGTGCATTCATCTGCTTGAAGGATGCTCTGATCACATGGCATTCAAGGAAAGATAGCTTAAAGGATAGAAAATTGGCTTCATGGAAGAAAGCAAGGGTGATGGTGGAAGGTTGCATTTTGGACTGGAGGCCTGTGACTAGTGGTGTGTCTTTGGGTTTGGTGCTGGACCCATTACTGTTTGTCATCTACATCAATGATTTGGATGAGAACATTCATGGCAAGATTAACAAGTATGCTGATGATACAAAAGAGGGTGGCATTGCAGATAGTGAAGATGGTTGTGAAAAATTGCAGCAGGATCTTGATCGGTTGGGCAGCTGTGATGAGGAATGGTTGATGGAATTTAACACAGAGAAATGTGAGGTGTTGCATTTTGGAGAGTCTAATATGGGCAGGACCTATACAATGAACGGTAGGGCTCTGGGGAGTGTTGTAGAGCAGAGGGATCTAGAATTGCAGGTACATAATTCCTTGAAGGTGGCGTCGCAGGTAGATGGGGTGATCAAAAAGGCTTTTGGCACATTGGCCTTGATCTGTCAGAGTATTGAGTATAGAAGTTGGGAGGTCATGTTGCAGTTGTATAAGACGTTGGTGAGACCCCATTTAGTGGATTGTGTTCAGTTCTGGGCACAGTGTAATAGGATAGATGTTGTCAAATTGGAAAGGGTGCAGAGAAGACATTAGGATGTTGCCAGGACTTGAAGGCTGAGCGTTAGGGAGAGGTTGAGCAGGCTGGATCTCTCCATGCCAAACAAGATGCCCCATTTACACCAATCCCACATGCTCACATTTGGCCCACCGTTCCAATCCATGTACCTGTCCTTTGTTTGCATGCTATCCAGTCAAATCAACACTTGAGTATAATAGGCATTATAAAGAGAAAAATACCAGAGTGTAGAATATAGTGTTACAATGTTATAGCGTTACATTTCAGTTTACTTTATTGCCACATGAAAAGTTTATGTTGTGTGCTAACCAGTCAGCAGAAAGACAATACATGATTTACAGTGTATAGATATATGATAAGGGAATAACGTTTAGTGCAAGGTAAAGCCAGCAAAGTCTGGTCAAGGATAGTCCGAGGGTCACCAAAGAGGTAGATAGTAATTCAGCACTCCTCGCTGGTTGTGTGATAACAGCTGGGAAGAAACTGTCCCTGAATCTGGGATGTGTGTTTTCACACTTCTATATCTTTGCCGGATAGGAGAGGGGAGAAGAGGGGGTGGCCGGGGTGTGCCGAGGCAGCGTGAGGGATAAATGCAATCCCTGGTTGGTTGGTTTGTGTGATGGTCTGGGCTGCGTCCACAATACGCTGCAATTTCTTGCGATCTTGGATGGAGCTGTTCCAAAACCAAGCTGTGATGCATCCTGATAAAATAATTTCTATGATGCATCTGTAGAAGTTGGTGAGAGTTCTACAGGACTTGCTAAACTTCCTAAGTCTTCTAAGGAAGTATAGGCATTGATATGCTTTCTTGGTTGTTGCTTCAATATGGGTGGTCTAAGAGATGTTGTTGATAATATTTACGCTGAGGAATTTGAAGTATTCAACCATCTCTACTGCAGCACCGTCAATGTAAACTGGGGTATGTGTACCACTTCGCTTCTTGAAGTCGATCACCATCTCCTTTGTCTTACTGACATTGAGAGAAAGGATGTTGCCTCAACACCTGGTCACGAGGTTCTCAATCCCCTTCCTGTACTCCGTCTCATCATTATTTGGTGTCTGGCCCACAATAATGATGACATCTGCAAATTTGACTTAGATTTGTACATGGCTGTGCATTCGTGGGTGTACAAGGACAATAGACAATAGGTGCAGGAGGAGGCCATTTGGCCCTTCGAGCCAGCACCGCCATTCAACGTGATCATGGCTGATCATCCCCAATCAGTACCCCGTTCCTGCCTTCTCCCCATATCCCCTGACTCCGCTATTTTTAAGAGCTCTATCTAGCTCTCTCTTGAAAGCATCCAGAGAACCTGCCTCCACCGCCCTCTGAGGCAGAGAATTCCACAGACTCACCACTCTCTGTGAGAAAAAGTGTTTCCTCGTCTCCGTTCTAAATGGCTTACTCCTTATTCTTAAACTGTGGCCCCTGGTTCTGGACTCCCCCAACATCGGGAACATGTTTCCTGCCTCTAGTGTGTCCAAACCCTTAACAATCTTAACATTGGGGAAAAGGAGTAAAGATGGGGGACAATGCAACCTTGTGGAGTAACAGTGATGAGGACTACCGTTACTGAGAATGAGTAGATAAACAAAAGTGCAAGGTCAGCAATAAATTAGATTGTACTATTGGGACTAGCTTAGAAATTATCTCTTCTTGCACTTCGTGGTCTTCAGGAAGTTGTGCTTGGACCTCCTGTATGACACTAGAT
This sequence comes from Raja brachyura, assembly GCA_963514005.1. The sequence goes on from OY740811.1 coordinate 4,817,508, forward strand.
CACCAGTCTTAAATGTCACAGATCCAGCCCTTCGCAGACTACGGGTCCGCTGCTCGTGCAGGGCTTCTAGTTTCAGAGCTTCAGCAGATGAGGATGGTTGAGGCCAGGACAGCTGAACTCCAGCAAGCACAGCAGTGTATGAGAGACGACCACAGCCGGGAAAAGTTCCCCTTGATTCCCATTATCTTCAGCTTACCAGATCTCCTTAATTCCGCACTTCGCCTAATGCTACAAAGGACAGCCCTTCTCACCTCCCCTCAGTAGTTCATCTCTGGAATTCAGTTATTTGAAGGCTGCAATGTGCTTCTGGCAAAACAAAGTGAGCTTGATTTTATTTTTGTGGTCAGGCAATTTTCCCCAATGTTAGATGAAATCTAGTGTAGCAGTGTGAGAGGCGCTGGGCTGGAGTTCTGGTTCGCTCGTGTTCACAACTATCATCAGCATACAGTTGGGTCACTTGGCCCTTGTTGCCTCCACTGCTGCTAAACATTGCCCGATACCATGCAAGGCAGACTTGCTGTGTTCAGTGAAGGTGTGTCCTCAGAAGGGCGCTGGGATGGAGCATGGAATTGACACTGCCTGGAGGGGTTTGAATGGCCCACATGTGTAGTTGGCCTGACCTGGCTCTGCCATAATTGAGAATGCAGGGATTTGGGGATACAATTGAGGATGTTTTAGGGGGTTTCCTTTTAGTTGTTTAATTGTCCATCATTTGCGAATGGATGCAGCTTAAGTTTTCATGGTAAACGTTCCTGTTTATTCAGATGTCCTCTCGCTATTTCGAGGTGTTTCAGGAGGCCCACACTTCACTTTTAGGCCTGCATGATCGGATGGGTTTAGCGACATATGGGCCAAACGCAGGCAGGTGGCACTAGTGTAGATGGGCCATGTTGGTCGACGTGGGCGAGTTGGGCCGAAGGGCCTGTTTCCTCACTGCGTGATTCTATGACTCTCTATGACTATGATGATGTTTATATGTTGAAGGAATTGTCTCGACCCGAAACGTCACCTAATCCTTCGTCCCAGAGATGCTGCCTCACCTGTTGAATTTGTCCAACATTTTTGTCTACCTTTTATATGTTGAAGAGTGAGTGTGTGATTGAAGTGACCAGAGGATGCAGCATTGAACCAGGATCATTGGTCCACAAAGTCCATGTTGACCATCAATCATTTATTTACACTAGTTCTTTTTATCCCATTTTCTCATCCAATTCCTACACACTGTAGGCAATTTACAGAAGATAATTAACCTATAAACCCACAGGTCTTTGGGATGTGGGAAGTAACCGGAGCACCCGGAGGAAACCCACATGGTCACATTGAGAAGGTACAGTCTTCACACACAAGCACTGAAGGTCAGGATATAACCTGGGTGTCTGGCGCTGTGAGGCAGCAGCTCTACCAGTTGTCACCGTGTTGCCCGAAGCACTGTTGGATATTGTGGCCGTTTGGATGAGTGAGAGGATATGTTTGGATTCAGGGCTAAAGCATGTATTTTTATCCTAGTTGAGTGAGTGTTTATACTTTGCAAATAAGTAGTGAGTAGTGATATGGGCATTACACTCTGGAAATACAGCCCGGAAACAGGCCCTTCGGCCCACCGAGTCTACACCGACCAACGAGCACCCTATTCTCTAGCACTAACCTATACACCAGGGACAATTTACAAAGCCAATGAACCTATAAACCTGCACGTCTTTGGAGCACGGGAGGAAAGCAGAGTGCCCAGGCCGTCTCGGGGAGAGCGTACAAACTCCGTACAGACAACACCCATAGTCAGGATTGAACCTGGGTCTCTGGCACTGTAAGCAGCAACTCTACCGCTGCGCCACCGTGCTGGCTTAGAGAAATTTTGTTCGTGTTTGCACTTGAACTACAACTTTAAGTAATTCAAATTTGGCGCAAGATGCCCCTTTCAGGACTCCAGCATTTAAAAATGACGAGGCACCAACTTGTCACATGGTGTGTATCCTGGGAAGAAACAGTGTGTTTGGAGAGCTGCAGGGAACATCATGCCACAAGGTTGTAAAACATCTATAGATTTGCATCGTCACCACTTGTAGCTAATGGCTGAGTGCTGATGCTGATGTTTGGTGAATGAACACGCACCAACGAGCTTCACACTGGGAACACTGCTTCTATCAGTAAGAAAATCCTTTATCTCACATAACATCCTGTGCATAACCTCACAAAGCCTTTCAAAGAATCTCTGCAAGAATGTTGATTTGTTGGCTTCCCCTCTTCCGTTGCCCTGTGAATGAGCTGTTTTATTTTCTTGTCGCTGGAGTTTGTTAGTGAATGATGTTAGACTGTGCAACAAAGATTACATCTGCGGATTGGATGGTAAATTCCAAAATCCCGTATTTCAACAGGGTCTCATTAGGAAAAGTATTTAATGTTGAATGCTGCCATTGTGTGACCTGACTTCCTTGACGATGTTGGGTCCAGATCTTTCAAAGACTGACTAGCCTCCCCTGCGTTGAATAAGGAAGGCTGTGAAATCCAACCCGCGTCCGCTGTCCCTCAGCTGTGAAGTGATAGGCCTCACGGATTAGTCCAACACTTTGTTTCCACCACTGTTACACAACTTTATGTGTGGTGCTTCTGTCAGTGCTTTAACATAGTGTTTTCTGTGACCGTTGGGACGGGGGAGGGTGGGACAAGTGGGATATGGAGGATTGATATCTTGCTTTGTTTCTTCAGCCCATGTCTCCACTCTCCGTTTCATCTCCTGTCCCTCTAGATCTCAATCCTCAGAACAAAAGAGAAGAGAGGATCAGTGTGGAGCACCACAGCTCTCTGCAGCCCTTGGCCACAGTCAGACTGGCACGCTCTTTGGTATTGGGGGCAATGGTATAGTTATGGCCATGGCAGTGGCTATCTTGCCCACTGAGTTTGCCTGTTGAATGAGGCCAAGTGCAGGGTTAGGAGTAATGAGGTATTTCTGCAGTTGTACAGGACCCTGGTGAGACCACATCTGGAGTATTGTGTACAGTTTTGGTCTTCTAATTTGAGGAAGAACATCCTTGCTATTGAGGCAGTGCAGCGTAGGCTCACGAGGGTAATCCCTGGGATGGCGGGACTGTCATATGAGGAAAGATTGGAAAGACTAGGCTTGTATTCACTGGAATTTAGAACGATGAGAGGGGATCTTACAGAAACGTATACAATTATAAAAGGACTGGACAAGTTAGATTAAGGCCTATTCACTAGATGAATTTAAAAGAGAGTTAGATAGAGCTCCAGGGGCTAGTGGAATCAAGGGATATGGAAAGAAGGCAGGCACGGGTTACTGAGTGAGTATGATTAGTCATGATCACCAATGATGGCGGTGCTGGCTCGAAGGGCCAAACGGCCTCCTCCTGCACCTATTTTCTGTGTATAACTAAAAAGGCAATGCGGGGAGAAAAGATGAGGTACGAAGGTAAGCTAGCCAAGAATATAAAGGAGGATAGTAAAAGCTTCTTTAGGTATGTGAAGAGGAAAAAAATAGTTAAGACAAATCTGGGTCCCTTGAAGATAGAAACAGGTGAATTTATTATGGCGAACAAGGAAATGGCAGACGAGTTGCAAAGGTACTTAGGATCTGTCTTCACTAAGGAAGACACAACCAATCTCCCAGATGTATTAGTGGCCAGAGGACCTATGGTGATGGAAGAACTGAGGGAAATTCACATTAAGCAGGAAATAGTGTTGGGTAGACTGATGGGACTGAAGGCTGATAAATCCCCAGGGTCTGATGGTCTGCATCCCATGGTATTTAAGGAAGTGGCTCCAAAAATCGTGGGTGCATTGGTGATAATTTTCCAATATTCTATAGATTCAGACCAGTTCTTGTGGATTGGAGGGTAGCTAATGTCATTCTACCTTTTAAGAAAGGCGGGAGAGAGAAAACAGAATTATAGACCAGTTAGCCTGACATCGGTGGAGGGAAAGATGCTGGTGTCAATCATAAAAGTTGACATAGCGGCACATTTGGATAGCAGTAACAGGATTGGTACAAGTCAGCATTGATTTACGAAGGGGCAATCATGCTTGACTAATCTTCTGGAATTTTTGAGGGTGTAACTAGGAAAATGGACAAGGGAGAGCCAGTGGATGGAGTATACCTGGACTTTCAGAAAGCCTTTGATAAGGTCCCACATGGAGGATTAGTGGGCAAAATTAGAACACATGGTATTGGGGGTAAGGTACTGACATGGATAGAAAATTGGTTAGCAGACAGAAAACAAAGAGTAAGGATTCACGGGTCCCTTTCAGAATGGCAGGCAGTGGCTAGTTGGGGGAGTTTAAGAATAAGGGGTAGGCCATTTCGAACGGAGATGAGGAAAAACATTTTCACAGTGAATGGCTGTTGTGGCTCGGAGGGCCGAATGGCCTACTCCTGCACCTATTGTCTATTGTCTATTGTTAGACTGGGTGAAGAAAGAACATGATGGGAATGAATGCCCACTGTGCATTAGGTTCTGTGACTCTATTGCCGAGCCTCTGTTTAACGATGTAAAGGCACTTCAGTGCCTTGCTCGCCCCTGCTCACCCCTGCTCACCCCTGCCTCTGACAGCTGCTGATATCAGTGAGTGAATGATAGTGCTTCTCCTGGGTCACAGTTGTCAATGATTTGTATTCTGCAAAGTTTTGTTCCACCAAAGACACTTGGATTTATAAACTGATTAAATGAAGAGGGATCTCAACTCGAAACGTCACCCATTTCCTCTCTCCAGAGATGCTGCCTGTCCCGCTGAGTTACTCCAGCATATTGTGTTGATCTTCAGTTTAAACCAGCATCTGCAGTTCCTTCTTGCACAGTGCTGGACAGATGTTATTGGATTGTCTGGACAAATGATTGGTACAAGAGCAAGCAGCAATTATAACAGTAATACCAATAGACTGCCAATGGTTCAATGATTCTTTATTGGTGTTACTGTTGTACTTGCAGCTTCCACATCCACAAATACACTGTCGCCACAAGTTAGCTGCTGTTAATAAAAAATAAAAAACAGAAAACACAAACAGTCCAAAGTCCAGCCCACATGCTGGAAGTCCTCAGGTGCCCCCGAACCAGGTGAGCCCAGGTAAGCCCAGCAAAATGTTCCTCTCCTCTGCTGACCACTTCTGTGCCCCTTTGTAACTTTGTCAGCACACTTATGTAGCGACTATTTGCAAACCTTGGGTACGCAAGCAGAGAATTTCACTGTGGCTTGTTACATGTGACAATAAACTCATTCATTCATTCAGTCAATCATTCATTCAGCGGCTGCCACATGCGGCTGACCTTGAAGGCGTTGGAGCCAATACCCCAGTCCCTCTCCAACTGTGATCTGTGTAGGTGGTCACACTGCGATGTGCTGTTAATGTGATATTCTGCTGTATAAATTCATTTTTTATCTATCAATGTGCACAATTTCTTACTATGGTTCCCATGGGCATGGATAGGTGATGTTTCGGGTCAAGACCCTTCTGCAGACTAAGTCTGAAGTACATCATTGGAAGAAGGGTCTCGTCCTGAAACGTCACCTATGCATGTTTTCCAGAGATGCTGCCTCACCATCTGAGTTACTCCAGCACTGCGTCCTTTTGTGTATTAACCAGCATCTGCAGTTCTTTGTTTCTATAGAAGGATAAAATAGTAAGATTAAACGAGAACTTACCAGTTCGAAGGTTGATCTTTATTTTATGAGGAGTTGCGATGAGGGATTTCGTGAAGAACCCGCCAGCACGCATGCACGACATACTTCAAAGCAGCGGTGTGGAATCACAGAACCAACAAACAGAGAAATGACTTGTTATAGTAAGATTGAAGAGACTCTAATTACCAGTTGATTTATGATCGAGGGTTGGGAGCGGAGGGCACGAAATCTCTCATCGCAACTCCTCATAAAATAAAGATCAACCTTCGAACTGGTAAGTTCTCGTTTAATCTTACTATTTCATTTCGGAGTCACGTGAGTGACTTCGTGAAGACTTCAAAGCTCTGTGATTCCATGCCCTGGACCACGTCCATGCTGTCACACACCACTTTATAAGGATGGATAGGAGTAATCAACTTTCCAGACTGCTTGTACTGAAAAATAATAACAATATTTATTAACAACAAACAAAGGAAAAAACCCCTCACTGGGGAACATCTGCATGCTCTTGACCTGCATTCAGCACGGCCTCCGCGAACAATACAGGAGCGACAACAGGTTTATTGTAAAACCGCTGGAAGGTGGCTTCGTTCGCCCATCCTGCTGTGGCAAGAATATGGTCCATGGGCACCTCCATGACCCTTGCCGCCAAAGTCGATGCAGCCCTGGTGGAATGGGATTTAAAGACATTAGTGTCAATACCTGCCTCATTCAAGACGATCTTGAGCCACCTGGAGATCGTCTGTACCGTCACTCTATGGTGAGGTTTCTTGTGGCTGATGAGTAGGTATTTCTCCATTCCCCTTAATTTTCTCGTCACTTTGATATAGTGGCGGATATGGGTGGCTAAACATAGCCTTGCATCAGCGGGGTATGCTGGAAACTTCAGCTGCAGCCCTGTGAATCCAGGTCCATGCTGCTTGAGTAATTAATCTATGAAGAAGATTACTTCGCCAGGGGTAGAGATCATCCTGTCGATCTTGACCTTGTGGAGTGTCTGTACCCTCTGCGCTGAAGTCAGTGCCAGTAACATCACCAGCTTCAGGGTGAGTTTGTCCAATTCAAGCCCTTCCATGGGCGACCACGTCCTGAGCAGGGTTAATACCTTCCCAATATCCCAGGTGATGTTGTAACGAGGTCTAGGCGGATTGGAATTAAATATTCCCCGCATGAGTTTGGACACCAGCCTGTTGGTTTCTACCTCAATATTGAGGTAGAATGATAGCGCACTCTTGGCGCCGTTGATGGCACTGTAGCTGAGGTGTTCGTCATGATGCAACCCCGCCAGAAATTCCAGCACGTCGGTGATGGTAACGGAGTCGTATGCAATGTGGGAGCGGCCGCAGTAGATTTCCCATTTCCGGATATGTGTGAGATATTGCGCCTGGTGGACTCCCGGCATGACGCTCCAATGGTATCCATAGTTCTAGATGATAGGCCATACCGCAGTAATGGCCGGTTCAGAACCTGCAAGCCAATAATTTTAGGTGACTGTGGCAGGGATGTGGTTCTCCTGAGACAGGGTTCGTCACCAATTGTGGGCAACCTTCTAAGAGGACCCATGGTTGACTGATCATATCAAGGACCACCGGATACCATGGCTGCGTAGGCCAGTCGGGTATGATAAGAATGCCTTTAGCAGCATCCGACTGGATTTTCCGCAATACCCGACTGATGAGGCAAAATGGAGGAAATGCATAGAAAAACCATTTCCCCCAATCTAGCAAGAACGCGTCCATCGCCATTGCCCCAGGATCTGGCTCCCATGAAACGTATGTTGGTACCTGATGGTTCAACCGTGACGCAAAAAGGTCGATATCCGGTTTACCAAATTTGGCTGTAACCTTAGCGAATATTTGGGGATTTAACATCCACTCAATGTTGTCATTGAATTTGCGTGACCTGGTGTCCGCCACTGTATTGAGCTTACCCGGTAAATAGGTAGCTGAAATCCAAATATTCCGTCGAATACACCAGAGCCAAATTATATTTGCCAATTCATCACATGAAATTGACCTGGTACCGCCCATATGATTTAGATATGCCACCGCAGTGGTATTATCTATTTGGAGACGGACATGAGTGTCAGTAAGGTTAGAACAATAAGCTCGAAGTCCGTGAAATGCTCCTAGCATCTCCAAATAATTTATCCCTTGTGACAACAACAGGGTAGATTCAAGGGTGTCCCATCTGCCTCCACAACTAGAGTAGTTGTCCGTGGCTCCCCAGCCATGGGAGCTTGCGTCTGTTTGTAAGTATACCATTGGATTGGGCAAAATGATGGCTTTAAATGAGTCACAAATATTGCCAATCCACCATTGTAACTCAAATTTTGCCTTTAGAGGCAGCTGCATTGGTCTATCGAAATGTCCAGCGTTCAGTTTTAACGCTAAGATCTTGGCTCTCTGCAAATTTTGATAATGCAAAGGTCCGTATTGGGCAGCTGGAAAAACTGCTACAATTTTGCCAATCACCTTAGCAGTTTGTCTAATTGATGGTATACTAGCGCAGACTAGATTCTTGCATACTTGAATGACATCCCCAACTTTGTTAGTTGGTATGGTGGCCCTCATGCGATTGGAATCCACCGTGAAGCCCAGATAATCCATGACCTGTGAAGGCAGAACTTTGATTTATCTAGATGGATAATGAACCCCATTTAAAAAAAAATTTCCACGGTGGCTGAAACTGCCAGTTTCGCTGATTCCAGGGTGTTCCCAATAATCAGGATATCATCTAGATAGGCCATCACTATGTGATTTAGTCTCCTTAGTGTAGCCAGTATTGGTTTGAGCAATTTAGTAAATAATCTAGGGGCTGTGGTAAGCCCATTTGGCAAAGCTTTGTATTGCCAGAGCTGATCCATCCAGGTAAATTTCAAGAACTTCCTGTGGTGTGTCTGAATGGATACTGAATAGTATGCATCTTTTAAATCAATGCATGCCATAAAGCAGCCCTCAGAAATCAATAACTTGGCTGTTTCGAACGTGTTCATTTTGAAATGGGTATATTTTACAAAAGTATTCAAATGGGTCAGATCAATAATAACCCAACATCCTCCATCCTTCTTGGTTTTTGTAAATACGTTGGATACAAATTCAATTGGTTCGTGTATAGTTCTTTCTATCACGCCTTTCTCTTGTAGCCTTAAAATTTCAGCATAGCCTACTGCCGTTTCTTTGCTGGACAGTGTAAATTTCCGATCTGGCATATGCTGGGATGGAGGGATTTTACCATTGATGAATTCAATCTCATGGCCTTGAATTTGTAAGATAAACTCATCAGAAGTGATGGTTCCTCATGCCTCCGTAAAGAACCGTAGTCTCCCACCAACATGTGAAGTTAAGAATGCAGGTGCATGAAATCCAGACCGCCTTACCTTCATGGTTATCGGCGGTCCCTGATATGTTTGGCGGGACGTGGAGGTGCTGGGTTGAGTTGATAATGCGGCGTCCGCATTTTCCATGCTGGCCGCTGGGGGCCTAGCCCTAAAAAAGGCCTAGGCTGTTGAGGTTGCTGATATTGAAGCGGTGCTGGAGCGTAGGCCCTTGCTGGCCTAATGGCAGGGCCTCGTGGCCTGAAAAACGGCACTTTCCTGGCCGGCTGACTGGTCGAGATATGTGACCTCATGAGTCCCACCGTCTTAGCGTGGTCATCCAGTTCCTTGACCCGCTTCGGGAGGTCCTCCCCGAACAACTGTCTGGGTGGCGGTGTAGGAGGTGCTTTGCATAGTCCCGCAAATTTCGGGTTCAGTGTGGGTTTAATAATGCTCTTCCTAAATGCGTTTATTTCGTACTGTGTGTTGCACAGTAATGCCAGAGCATCCTCCTGCTCGGTGTTCAGATCCACCCCGTCCACCGACCTTGCAAACGCGGTAATCCCAGCAGTGAGCAACTTCAGGATCCGTTGCAACTTCATCTCCTGAGTTCTGATCCCTGGGCTGATGTTGCCCCAAATCGGTGTATTGACAATGGGCACGTTGAGGGAGTTGCAATTCCCTGGGGCCTTGTGCCTATTCATGGCCTCCGTAAGGACCTCCTCCTGAAGCTGGTGGTTCGTCAGGAAGTCAATCGTAGCAACCAGTTTGGAGTTGAGGGGTAGTCCTGATGACTAAATGTGCAAATTTAGTTGCCACATCCAGGAGCTCCTCCTGAGGGGCCTCAGATGTGGATGGTGCATGGACCAAGATGTCCTCATCCTCCGGCTGTCTCATGCTTCCCGCTGATGATGGGGATAAATCCATGTGCCCCCTGGAACTAAATGTTTCCCGCCTCTGGTTTTGTTGCAGGATAAGTTCCAGCATCCTCTCCATCCTGTCAATACGCCCTTCGCCCTGCGAACCCGAGCGGTCGGAGTCCTCATGTTCAACGGAACTCCTGAGGCTCCTGTCATCGGCCTGTACCTCGTCGAGGTAATCTCGGTGCCGGAAAGAACTGTCGCTACCAGCCGCCTCAGCGAAACTGAGCGATTCCCGCGTGGATCTGCTCAAACGCCTCCTTTTGGCGGAGCTCGATCCCGCTGGACCTGGACGGCGTACGGTCCCGTCCTCCCATCCATGGGGGACTCGGTGACAGTGGCGGGACTCCACCTGAATGACTCTTCCTGGTCCTGCTGGTTGGTGAGTCCACATTGGCCCTCTCAGGTCTGCCAGTGGACTTGAGTCCTATCCATATTTATCCATCTTATTCTTCCTATCCATATTTCTGTTGGGAGAAAACACACTTACAACAAGAAACAACCAACTCAAGGTTAGTTACACTTACCTGAGCGGCCCTTATGAAGGGCTGGTGGTGAGCCGCGCTCCCCTCCAACCGTCGACTGCAATGCGTTGTGACGATATGTCGCGCATGCGTGCTGGCGGGTTCTTCACGAAGTCACTCACGTGACTCCGAAATGAAATATTCATTTGCCTGTGATAGTTATATATGGCTGTGAATGATCTTGGATCCAAAAACGTGCAGTTTGACACAGCATCAAATATTAATGTTCTTTTGTCTATAAACACAGAAGCTTCATCTCATCCCCAGAGGGTTGCAGCTACTGTTCCATGTGTCTGCTTCCTTGTGTACTAACAATGTGTCTACTATTGTTAGTACACTAGTCCCACGACCTAGTTTGGCCCATATCCCTCTACATATTTCCTATCCATGTACCTGTCTGAATGTCTTTTAAATGTTGTTATAGTACCTGCGTCAACTACCCTCTCTGGCAGTTCGTTCCTTATACCCACCACCTCTGTGTGAAAAAGTTGCCCCTTAGCTTCCTATTAAATCGTTCCTCTCTCACCTTAAACCTATGTCTTCTAGTTCTTGATTCCGCTACTCCAGGTAAAAGGCTCTGTGCATCTACTCTATTTATTCCCCTCATGACCTTAAGGTCACCCCTCATCCTGCTGCGCTCCAAGGAGTAAAGTTCTAGCCTGTGCAACTTCTACCTTTAGCTCAAGCACTCAAGTCCAGTGTATAAAATCATCAGAGGAATAGATTGGGTAGATTGGCACAGAGTCTCTTGCCCTAAGTATGGGGATCGAGAACCAGAGGACATGGGTTTAAGGTGAAAGGGGAAAAGATTTAACAGGAATCTGAGGGGTAACCTTTTCACACAAAGGGCGGTGGGTTTATGGAACAAGCTGCCAGAGGAGCTAGTTGAGGTGGGACTATCCCAACATTTAAGAAACTTTTAGGAAAGTACATGGATAGGACAGGTTTAGAGGGATACGGACCAAATGCAGGCAGGTGGGACTAGTGTAGATGTGGTATTTTGGCCGGTGTGAGCATGTTGGGCTGAAGGGCCTGTTTCCACACTGTGTCACTCTATGACTCTATGTCCCTGGAATTTTAAGAGGAGGGTGGAGGCTTCATGGAAACATTTCCGGGGTCTGGATGTTGGTGCATCAGGAATGCGAGGAGTTAGTCACATTTATGTATTTTTCATGCGAATGCGAAGGAAACTAGCTTGATGGCCAAAAAGATAAGTACAAAAATAACAGTTTATGTGTAATTTGATTTATCCAGCGATCATTTACAGCCATCAGCTGCTCAATCTTCTGTAACACAATTAATCATTTGATTACTTATAGGTATTCAGATTGGCATAACTGTTTCTGTAAACAAATGGCAATTAGGAGATGTCATAATGGCAAAAATCTGATGGGTATCCATGCGTGAGGCTACTTGCTGGCACTAGAGACTGCTGATGCTGGAGGTACTCAGGGGTCAGGCAGCATCTGTGGAGGGAAATGGGCAGTCGGTGTTTTGAGTTGAGATTCATCGTCGAGACTGAAAGAGTCGGTGAGAATCCTGAAGCCAGTGTAAACAGTAGTGGGAGGGATGGTACAGGAGTGAACAAAGTGTGAATGAATGGATGATACTTTATTGTCACATGTACTCATGTAGCTTGGTACAGCCAAATGCTTTGTTTTGCAAACAACCTGGACAGTACACAACTTTCACCACGTTTTGGTGCCGACAAAGTTAGAAAAGCTCTGAACAGTCCTAACTAGGTATGTTACAATACCTACCTTTAGCAGCGCTGCAGTTCTGCCGCTCCCCGTGTGCGCGACTTTGGCGCCTTTCAGAGGGGGGCGGGTTTAAAATGCCGTTTTTCCCTAGACAGTCCAATTCGATCCATGTCGGGCGATTTCGTCGCTGAAGAGAAATCGCTCCGACATTTCATTCATGAAGGTATTTTTAAACTACGCTAGATTATTTATTAACTAGAGTAGTTTAAAAATCATCTTCTAAACCTCTGAACGGTGACAGCGGAACGGACCTAACGTAGGAGAGAAAATAAAGTGCAGAGTTTATTTTTACATTAAAACGTGGTTTTTAGGAAGGCTTTAATCACATTTTCATGTTGCGAAAAGGGGACAAAAAAAATGTATGAACCGGCTGTATTTTTCATACCAACTTCACCGCAAACTGCAACGTTCTAATCCACCGCGTTCCACTAAAACCCACTCGCTAGTTGATTTAAATGGCCATTAATTTACAGGCATTAAACACTAAATTCCTTCCATTTGGCCTATAAATCCATGAAAATGAGATTTAAAAATGTTATATTGTGGATTATTGTGTGAATGTTATTTGAACACTAAGGCAATTAAAAAAAGTTTATCTTTTCTTAAGAAATGGATAGATGTTTAGATCTAGTAATTGAATTTTGTAATTAGCTACAATTAGATAACTAACTAATTATATGTTTTAATTTCAGGTCATCCAAGTAAGATTGTTTCATATTTGTTTCAGAATGCTTCAATCTATAATAACTGAAAATTTAATTGAGTTCTCTTAATTTTTAAGGAAGTTATGGGCTTTTGACTGTTCTAGATCACAGCTTTTGAGTTAAATCAATGGAATAGGCAATGGGGAACAAGTTGCTAATTTCCGAGTATGAAAATGGCCATAACTTTTTTTATACTGAAGATATGAAAGTGAATTAGGTGTCAAATTAAACTTCTTTTTATGTTTGATCTGATGGGATAAATTACAGACTTGATTTTTAAAATCGCAAAATTTTGTAACATTGCTATCCTAACAGTCTTAACTACTGCCTGCTCCCAGCCCCCTGGTTCTCCCTTCCTTCTCAGCAAATCCCTACCCCGCCCCCCCCCTCTCCCCACCTGCCAGATCCCCCTTTGTTCAGTTTGCTGTTGCCGTCCCTCCGCCACCAGGTCCCCCTCGCTCTCGGTGACCCCCCACCCCCCCCACCCCCGCCCGGTACCCTGCATTGGGAGGATGCTGGTGCAGGGGGATTGAATGGATGGTCATGGTGATGAGGGATGGGTGGGTTAATTGCTGTTAGGTTTCTACCTTCCTGTAAGACTATTAGAATTTCAAGTGGAAAGTAAATTTGAATCTAACAAGTGACTGGATGTCAGGACACCTGATAGCACAGAAATGAGCACATGGAAGCCAAGGGTAGGACAATGAAAGAGTTTGATAGCTCTTTGGATTTGTTATATCAGCACAGGGGCTTATGTTGAGTTGGATAGTTCTTTAACAGGGACAGCAATAACGGGCCAATATCCCCCTCTTATAGTCAACGCAGAGATACCTGACACACGCTGGAGTTGACCAATACAGTTAAACCAACAGTATACGTAGAAGGAACTGCAGATTCAGGTTTATTCTGAAGATAGACACTTCAGCGGATCAGGCAGCATCTCTGGAGAAAAAGGATAGGTGACCTTTTGGGTCGGAACCGTTCTTCAGATTGAAAGTAGAAATGAGGGAGCTGGAGGTAAGTAAAGGCCAGAACAAATTAAGGCAGGCAACAGATGGCCAAAGAAGGATGGAGCCCACAATGGTCCATTGTTGGCTGGGGACAAGTTGATAACAAAGGGATACAAGGATGTGAACCGTGCAACTAGTGGGATGACTAGGATGGGTGAGGGTAGGTGAGGGTGGGTGAGGGGGGACAAGAGAGGGAATGCAGGGGTTACTTGAAATTAGAGAAATCAACATTCATTGTAAGCTGGGGTGTAAGCTGCCCAAGCAAAATATGAGTGCTGTTCGTCCAATTTGCGTTGGGCCAGTCTGACAATGGAGGAGGCCCAGGACTGAAAGGTCAGTGTGGGAATGGGAAGGGCAGTTAAAGTGTTTGGCAACCAGGAGATTACGTAGGCCTCAGTGGACTGAGCGCAGGTGTTAAACCAACGTGTTGGTTCAGTCTCAAAGAAGGAACTGCAGATGCTGGAGAATCGAGGGTTACACAAAAAGCTGGAGAAACTCAGCGGGTGCAGCAACATCTAAGGAGCGAAGGAGATAGGCGACGTTTCGGGTCGAGACCCTTCTTCAGACTGGTTAGGGATCAGGGAAACGAGAGATATAGACGGTGATGTGGAGAGATAAAGAACAATGAATGAAAGATATGCAAAAAAGTATCGATGATAAAGGAAACAGGCCATTGTAAGCTGTTTGTAGTGTGAAAATGAGAAGCTAGTGCGACTTGGGTGGGGGAGAGATAGAGAGAGAGGGAATGCCAGGGCCCGAGGGCTGAGGGAGAGGTGGGAAGGGGAGGAGGCAGCAATGGTTAACAGAAGTGAGAAAATTCAATGTTTAAGCCCAGAGGATGCAGACTCCCCAAGTGGAATATGAGGTGCTGTTCCTCCAACTTGCGGTGTTGCTCACTCTGGCCGTGGATGAGGCCCAGTACCGAGAGGTCGGATACGGAATGGGAGGGGGAGTTGAAGTGCTGAGCCACCGGGAGGTCGGGTTGGTTATTGCGGACCGAGTGGAGGTGTTTGGGTTGGTTCAATCCGTTGGAATGGGACACTCCCTCGGCACTGTCCATGTCAGACCCATCTCTCCCCCTGCATCTCCCCTGGGGCAATCGTTGCTGGAGAACTGGTTGATGAGGAGCAGAAGGCTGCAACACATTCTCACTAATAAAGGTCTTCCTTCCGAAGATAGACACAAAAAGCTGGAGTAACTCAGCAGGACAGGCAGCATCTCTGGAGAGAAGGAATGCGTGACGTTTCAGGTGGAGACCCTTCTTCAGATCCCAAGGTCTTCCTTCCCTCAGCTTCATTGTCACAGAGCCTTGACACCAACAGCCCCAGCCTGTGTGTGTTGATTTATTCTCGGGATGGGGCTGAGGTGGGAAGGGTAGTATTTATTACCCATCCCATTTGAGCCTGAGGTGCTGAGCAAGCTGTATACGTTTAATGTGTAATTCCCAGCCAATGTGAACACCACTGTTCAAACTGAATAGCCATGTGCTTTTGTAGAGAACATTGTTTAATATGGCAAAGGAAAAAATGCTGGCTATAATTGGCCACACAGTCGATACCGACACACATTTATCATATAGATGTTTGTGGGACCCTGGCCTGTGGAACTTGGCAGCGACTTTGTACATCACACCAGTGACCGCACTCAGTAATGTGCTTCATAGTTTATAAGCCCATTGTCGGGTGTCCTGGAGTCTGGAAAACGCATTGTAAATAAAGATGATTCTATTGAATAGGTTTGTAAAGTCTGCAGCCACAATGAGAATGTCAGGGGCTCATGTGTGACAATAAGTATTTATTAAATAGCTGCTAGCTGCTCTTAGAAAACTGCCACTTAGTTCTGCAATGGCGTACCAGGTCCAGGGAGAAGTCTGTAGAAGGGTGTCGACCCGAAACATCACCCATTCCTTCTCTCCAGAGATACTGCCTGTCCCGCTGGATTCCTCCAGCTTTTTGTGTCTATCCAGGGAGTATCATATTTAGCAATGGGGAAAACTCCACCAGCTTTCAGACGGAATCTGGCTTCAGGAACTGGACGATGCCTTAATTCACACCAAATCTGGGAAATTGATGGAGACACAAGAACATGCAGATCCAGACTGAAGAAGGGTCCGGATCTGAAATGCCATCTATCTATTTCCTCTACAAATGCTATCTGACCCACTGAGTTCCTCCCTCCCGCACATTGTGTTTTTGCTGGGGATGTGATCACGCCTCCAAAAGTGCAGCCATTTCTCTTTATGCTTCCCTCACTGAAGGAAGCTCAAGCTCCCACATCCAATTGACTCAGGCCGCCTCACATGCCTCCTCTGTAATGGTTGCTGCACTCCCTCTGATCAATTCGACAATTGTATTACCACAAAGCATTTATATTGTAAAATATTTAAACGGGCAAAATCAAACAAAGGTTGACAACATGACAAGACATTTGATCGGCACAGTGGTGCAGCAGGTGGAGCGGCTTCCTCGCAGCTCCAAAGTCCTGGGTTCAATCATGGCCTTGGGTGCTGTCTGTGTGGAGTTTGCACATTCTGCCCGTGACCACGTGGATTTCCTTCGGGTGCTCCAGTTTCGTCCCAGATCCAAATCACTGGAGGCCAAATCACTGGATGGATTCAAGAGAGAGTTGGATAGAGCTCTAGGGGCTAGTGGAGTCAATGGATGTGGGGAGAAGGCAGGCACGGGTTACTGATAGCGGACGATCAGCCACGATCATAATGAATGGCGGTGCTGGCACGAAGGGCCGAATGGCCTCCTCCTGCACTTATTGTATAGAATCTTCAGCCGTGATGGGCTAGGGAGCGGTGGGGATCATACATAGGTAAATGTGGCATTGCAATATCGATAAAGGAATCCTTTACGGTTTACTTTATACTTTAGAGATACAGTGCAGAAACAGGCCCTTCGGCCCACTGGGTCAATGCCGACCAGCGATCACCGCACACACTAGCACTATCCTACACACTGTGATCAATTTACAATTTTACCGGAGCCAATTAACTTACAAACCTGTACATCTCTCGAGTGTGGGAGGAAACCAGAGCGCCAGAGAAACCACACGCGGTCACGGGGAGAATGTACAAACTCCGTGCAGACAGCCCCCGTAGTCAGGGTTTAATCCAGGCCCATGGCGATGCAAGGCAACAACTCTACCACTGTGCCACCGTGCTGCACTGCAGTGAAATGAGGAAAGATTTTATGGAATGACAACATATGGGTAAGATATAAAAAGGGGAGTCTATAGAAACATTAAAAGTGAACTGCGTACTTTAACAAAGATTTAGAAGGGCAAAGAAGAGGTGCAATACTGTGGATAATCCAAAGGTATTTTATTAAAGACAAGAAAATAACCAGAGGAAGGTATTGAATGGCAATCTGTATGTCTTCAATCAATATTCTCATCAGTCGACACAAAACACTGCAGATGTTGGAATCTAGAGCAAAACACAAAGTGCTGGAAGAACTCAGGGGTCAGGCAGCATCTGTGGAGGGAATGGACAGATGATGCTTCAAGTCAGGCCCCTTCATCAGACTCAACCTCATCTGTGTTCACTATGGAGATGGAGGATGTGGTTGGAGAATTCAGGAAGTGGCAATTAAATCCTAGAACGTGGTGTCATTAAAAAGGGGGTATTAGATGTCTCAGTGGGATCAGGGTGGGTATATGAGATGTGTCCAAGTTTGCTACTGGAGGCAAGGGTGGAGATTGCAGGGTGACAGATTTTTTGCCGGCCACAGTGGAAGTGACAGGAGGATAGAAAATATGATGGTTTTTGAAGATGAGCAGCTGGAACAAGCTTGGGCAGCTTACAACCCAGTGGTATGAATATTGATTTCTCCAACTTTAAGTAACCCTTACATCCCCTCGCTCTCCGTCCCTCCCCCACTCTAGTCATCGTACTAGCTTCACTGTCGTCCAGTTGAGTTTCACTGTCTGTATAACTCGTTATCACCACCACAGCCAACAATGGACCATTCTGGGCTCCACCTTTCCTTGGTCATCGTTGCTTTTTGCATTTCTTTCATTGTCCCTGTCCAAGTGTTTTTTAAATGTTGTTATGGTACCTGGCTCAACCACCTCATCTGGCAGCTCGTTCCATATACCTACCACCCTCTGAGTAAAATAGTGGAGAACACTAATATGAAAGGGCAATTTTGGATAAAGAAGGAGCAGGTCCTCTTCAAGCGCGTTAAGGTGGATAAATCCCCAGGAATAGATGGGATCTAACCCACGTTAATGAGAAAGACAAGAAAGGAGATTGTGGAACCCTTGACTAAGGTCTTTGTGCCATCTCTGGCCAGAAGTGAGGTCCAGGAGGACTGGAGAGTAGCTAATGTTGCTCCTTTATTTAAGACGGGAAGTAGAGAGAATGCAGGGAACCATTGGCTGGCGAGTCTCATGTAGGGAAACTATTGGAGAGGATTCTTCAGGATAGGATTTATTCCCATTTGGAATGGGTTAACTAGGCACAGTCAGCATGACTTTGTACATGGCTGGTCATGTCTTACTAATTTGATCCAATGTTTTGAGGAGGTGATGAAGGTGATCGTTGAGGGGGGGTGGTGATGTTGTCTATCTGGATCCTAGTCAGGCCCCAATGCTAGGCTGGTGCACAAGATGTACGGGACAAATAGTGATGTGGTTGTTTGGATGGGCAGATGTTTGGATATCTGCCTAACTGGGCCTCGGCAGGGATGCTACTGGGGAGGTGTTGCTGCTCGATACCACTTTGATGGACGGTGATGAGAGAGTTTGGATTCATCCCGTGCTTTATGGATGGGAATGTCTGGGTGATCTTCCATGCCGTTGAGTAGATGCCATATAATTCTACTGGAGCAGCTAGACCAGAGGCACAGCCAGTTCAGAGAGCAGTCTTCAGCAGTACATGATAAGGGCCTGTCCCACCAGCATGCAACTCTATGCGATGAGCGCGACCGTCCGGCATCGTGGGGCCGGTCCCACTTCGATCACCGGAGCCGTGCGGAATTGTGCGGAGTTCGTCCCAACATCGCGTGGGGCTCCGAAAAACTGACCATGTTCAAAAATTCCGCGCGGCAACGGCTTGTCGGCTCACAGTCGCCTCGACGCATTACACACCGCCTCGACGTCGTGCCTCCGTGACCATCTCTGTAGGTGCCTCCGTGACCCTCTATGTGTGTGGCTCCGTGGCCCTCTCTGTGTGTGCCTCTGTGCCCCTCTCTGTGTGCCCCTCTCCATCCTGGCGAACTTACCTTTAAGAATTCGCTCCAAGTTCGCCTCACTTTGCGCCGCGTTGCGCCACTCACCCGACCTCCGCGCGGCCCTCGCTGCCGGTTTGGTCGCGCTTGCCGCATGCAGGCGCATGCTGGTGGGACGGGCCCTGTACATGGATCACCCGACCTCCGTGCGGCCCCCGCTTCTAGTTTGATCGCGTTCATCGCATGGAGTCGGATGCTGGTAGGACAGGCCCTTTATCTGGTCCTGTACCTAATGGCTGTCTGCCATTTCATAATGTTGCATGGAATTAGTCAAATTGTGTGGAACAGTGATGTTGGGAACGGGTTTAGAGGGATGTGGGTCAAACACAGGCAGGTGGGACTAGTGTAGATGAGACATGTTGGATGGTGTGGACAAGTTGGGCTGAAGGGCCTGATTCCATGCTGGAAGACTCGATGCCTTTATGACTCTATAACTGCAGGAGGAAGGTGAGACACATCATTTATTTCATGTTGGGTTACACAAAAAGCTGGAGAAACTCAGCGGGTGCAGCAGCATCTAAGGAGTGAAGGAGATAGGCGACGTTTCGGGTCGAGACCCTTCCTCAGACCTGGGTGAATATGGTTGCCAATGCTTCAGCGGGAACGTTAGTAATCTTGTTGGGTTACACAAAAAGCTGGAGAAACTCAGCGGGTGCAGCAGCATCTAAGGGGCGAAGGAGATAGGCGACGTTTCGGGTCGAGACCCTTAGTAATCTTGTTGTTGAGAATGGTCATGTCACCACTCCACTCTGTAGCCTGTGGCACTATTCACTATTCACTATTCACTGACTTTTACACGTTAGATGTACACTAGAGATACAGTGTGGAAACAGGGCTTCTAGCCCACGAGCCTGTGCTGACCAGCGATCGCCCCACACACTAACCTACACACACAACTTACCAAAGGCAAATAACCG
This sequence comes from Raja brachyura, assembly GCA_963514005.1. The sequence goes on from OY740811.1 coordinate 4,837,524, forward strand.
ACAAACCTATACATCTTTGGAATGTGGTAGGAACCAGAGCACCTGGAGAAAACCCACATGGTCATGGGGAAACGTACAAACTCCACACAGCCAGCACCCTCCATTGCCCTAAATGAAGACAATAATTGGGCCAGTCTGGGGAGAGTTGGGACACAGAAACACTCTGTGGATGGTGGTGAGTTTGGGGTACAGGCACAAATGGGTTCAAACATAATATATTGATTCAGTTGTCATGAAAGCATAGCAACACCTAGCAACACCTAGCAACACCTAGCAACACCTAGCAACACCTAGCAACACATAGCAACCTGAGCAAACCTTCCCTCTCAAAGTTGGCAGAGCCGCAGAAATGGCAGGCGTGTGAACGGGAATAGTCTCATTGATGTAATAACGTTGGGCGTGGTGCTTGTCTGAGTTTGAATGGGGTCAAGGCTGAGACAGAATATACTGTAGACCGAGTCTAGAAGCATGTATTGTTGCTCTAGTCAGTTACTCTGGGCCAGATCCCCTGCAGCTCAGGCCGGTTGTTCTGTGAGTACTCCACAGACTCCACACCAACTCACTCACGTGCTGTTATCTTGCATGAGAAGCCAACATCCTCCAATCCCAGGACACGATCCTAGTTACCATTGCCTACAAGAGAAAACAAAGGAGATTATCGTCGACTTCAGGAAAACCCGGCACAGTCCCACACCACTTCACATCAACGACAGCGATGTGGAGGTGGTCAGTAGCACAAAGTTCCTGGGGGTGCAGATCACTAACAGTCTGACCTGGTCGAATAACATCTCATCAACTGTTAAGAGAGCGCAGCAGCGGTTGCACTTTCTGCGCCGGATGAGAAGAGCTCATCTCCCCCATCCCATCCTCACTACTTTCTACAGGGGCACCATAGAGAGTATTCTGACCAGCTGTATCTCTGTCTGGTTTGGGGACTGTAGAGCCTCCGACTGGAAGTCTGTGCAGAGAGTGGTGAGGACAGCGGAGAAAATCATCGGGACCTCTCTCCCCTCAATCGGGGATATTGCGACCAAACGCTGTGTGTCTAAGGCCAGCAGTATTATAAAAGACCCCACACATCTCCATCACGGACTGTTCACTCTGCTGCCCTCGGGAAAAAGATACCGCAGCATAAGGAGCAGAACATCAAGGTTCTGCAACAGCTTCTTCCCACGAGCCATCAGACTCCTGAATGCCATGTAATGGGCTGCCACCATTGTCTATTTATCCTTTTCACCCATGCCTATCCTTCGGTTAATTTATTGTGTTGCACAGGGAGCCAAATGCAACGTAATTTCGTTTGGAACTGCATGTATCAATGTATTTCTAAATGACAATAAGGTTTGTTTGACGTTTGACGTTACATCTGGTGACACACATACTGATGGTTTCCACATCTGGCACTTGCCAACGACTCATTGCTTCTTCATCTCCAATGTGTTTAATTCTGACCTGGAATTGAACCATTTTTTAAATAACTAAATATATTTACTGGTTTTAAAGTGTAAAGGGACTTGCAATTTTGTAATAGGGAGAGGGTGAGGCAGCGTCTATGGAGCGAAGGAAATACGCGATGTTTCGGGTCGAGCTTTCCTCGGAGGAAGGGTCTGAGGAAGGGTCTTGACCTGAAATGTCGCCTATTTCATTCGTTCCATCGATGCTGCCTCACCTGCTGAGTTTCTCCAGTATTTTTGTCTACCTTCGATTTTCCAGCATCTGCAGTTCCTTCTTATGCATTTTCCTAAATGCTTTCCTTGACGTTGAGGCTTTGGAAGTTCATTGCCACAATTTAAAATACACATCAGAATGAAATACTTAACTACATACTCTGTCTGTCTTTATGTCAGTACTGCTTACACCTAGAATGGACATCCTGTCCGTAAACAGCTACTTAATCTTTGTATACACAGGCTATTGGGATGCAGCATGTTATGGTCAAATGTGCCATCATCTTGTAGTTTTAAAAAGTGTAAGAACTAATGGAACTATCATCTATCTATCTATCTATCTATCTATCTATCTATCTATCTATCTATCTATCTATCTATCTATCTATCTATCTATCTATCTATCTATCTATCTATCTATCTATCTATCTATCTATCTATCTATCTATCTATCTATCCTGCTCAGTGCAGTCTGTCTGTCTGTCTGTCTGTCTGTCTGTCTGTCTGTCTGTCTGTCTGTCTGTCTGTCTGTCTGTCTGTCTGTCTGTCTGTCTGTCTGTCTGTCTGTCTGTCTCCATCTCCATCTCTATCTCTATCTCTCTCTCTCTCTCTCTCACACTCTATTTCCCTCTCTCTATTTCTCTCTCTATCTCTATCCCTATCTCTATCCCTATCGCTCCCTGTCTCTATCTCTATCCCTATCCCTACCTATCTCTACGTACCTACCATACTATTACTACAAATTACTAAAACTCTCATCTTGTCCTCTTCCAGTTTGCATTGTTTTTAAATTTGTGCAAAAACGGTACCCTATATTGCTAGCGAATGGAGTGATTTCGTTTGGAACAGTAAGCGTGAGGGATGGGGGACGGTGGGGGGATTGGAGGGGGAGGGGGCGTGAGGGGGAGGGAGCAACAAGAGTACTTTGTCACGTTCATATTGTGCACATTTATATGGAAGGTAATTTGTGCTATCGAGCCTCAAAGCCATCCTGTTCACCTGCACGTGGCCATTACCTGCTCCGACCCTGCAACACCTGGGGATAGCGTACAGTCGCCACGTCACCTCCAACAAGCACATCTTTGGGATGTGGGAGAAAACCACAGCCTCTTGGGGAAACTTATCCGGTCACAGTACAAATACTGCTCACACTGTACCGGAGGTCAGGGTGGAACCCAGCCAACCAGGAGCGGCATTGAAAACTGAGTTCTGATAAAACTAGCTCTTGCGTTTATACAGGTGTTCCATATATGATCGTAGACTGCACTGAGTAGTGCACGTCACCTTTAACAAGATTTCATTGAACCTGTACCTGTAGCTTATCCTATGCTGCTGAGGGTCAGAGATGAAAATCGAGGCATAACTGACAATAATTGGTCAATAATAGTCCAATGACGGATGGACGATATTCAGGCTGGCGGTCTGTGACCAGTGGAGTTCTGGGACCTCTGCTGTTTGTGATAGATATAAAAGACTTGGACATAGAGGCAGGCAGGTTGGTCAGTAGATCTGTAGATGACATCAAGATTGCTGGGGTCGCGATCTGTGAGAATGAACTGCTGATCGTGGATGTCAAAGAATACAGCAGGAGATAGATCAGTTGCAGAAATGGGCAGATGGAGTTTAATCTGAGCAAGTGTAGGGGTGATACAAATGTAAACAAATGTACACTATATAGGTCTGACCCTTAACAGCATTAATGGGCAGAGGATCTTGGGGTCCAAGTCCATAACTCCTTGTCACCCTGGCCACTCCCTCTTCTCCCCTCTCCCATTGGGCAAAAGGTATAACACACACCTCCGGATTCAGGGACAGTTTCTTCCCAGCTCTTATCAGGTGCCTGAACCATCAATCAGTCAATCAATCAGTTTTATTCGTCACTTGCACATAAAGTGCAAGTGAAATAAAGTTGCCAGCAGCGGCACAATGAGAAAAGAAACACTACGAAAACACAATTAAAACATAACACAAACAACAACCAGAGACCAGTGCTGAACCAGTATCTACCTCTTTCGTCACCTTCACACTATCCTTGACCAGACTTTGCTGGCTTTAACTTGCACTAAACGTTATTCCCTAATCATGAACGAGCACGGACCTAGGACCTTCATATATTCTCATTCTCTCTCTCTCTCTCTGTGTCTCTCTCTCTCTCTCTCTCTCTCTCTCTCTCTCTCTCTCTGTCTCTCTCTCTCTGTCTCTGTCTCTCTCTCTCTGTCTGTCTGTCTCTGTCTCTCTCTCTGTCACTCTCTTGCTCTCTCTCTCTCTCTCTCTCTCTCTCTCTGTCTTTCTCTCTGTCTGTCTCTCTCTTGCTCTCTCTGTCTCTCCCTCCCCCCCCCCCACCTCTTTGCTCCAGACAAACAGCAGCAGTAACCGTTAGTAGTTTTCTCTGATGCGGGATCCAAGAACTGTCTTTTGTCAAAGTTGATGGCAAACTGAGTGCAAGGTCTAAATGAATATTGATGTGCTGAATGGGCCTGGATCTAAAGTGAACAGAGCTTTACTGCCACTTGTTGCAGATTGAACAACACAATGTTCATTCCATGGGAAGTCGTAACAGGATGGTGTAAATTCCGATCAGTTCTGTTGGGGTTTAAGGCTCGACACATTTCAGTCTACATTCCTGCTGCTGCTATTTTAATACAAGTACATAAGGGCCCCCTAGATAATAAAACATCATGTCTATGAGTAGGATTTCCTGCCAATATAATAACCGTTTCCTACCTGACCCGCTGAGTTACTCCAGCACTTTGTGTCTTTGTAAACCAGCATCTGCAGTTCCTTGTGTCTATGATAACCTTTGCTCTTTTCCATGTACTTGTTTATTTGACCATGGCAGTGCATAGAAATGGCCTGAATGTTGGACAGAGTCTTTACTGAGCAGCTGCTGACCGACCGTTCCCACATAAAGAGATGTTGGGGAGGGTCAGAGCACTAAGATCCGGACTTGTAGCAGGTAGACAAACGATACAAATCTACAGTATATTAAGATGCCCCCAATCTGCAACAAGGTGGCCTGGTGCACTATGTTGCCCCTGTTGTAGGTGATGTGTACCTTACTGCTGTGCCATTAAGGCACATATAGAGTGGCATTAATTGCCTTTTAACACGTTCTAGCCACATTTGAGATCAGTATGTGCCTCAGATGTGTGAGCTTGTCCTGTGTGTGAGGTGGGCCATATACTACACTGATATTGCAGGATGTCAAAGCACAACAACAAAGTGACATGAGCTCTCTTACTCTGGTGCATGCATCGCACACTGGGCCATGAATCTCTCGCAGTGAGCTGGGCACAACTTAGATATCTCATGGAGGATGGAATTCATAGAAACTTGCCGTTAAAATTAAGATTATATTTACATTTTATCAGATAATCTTTTTCCCTTCATTTAACCTCCATTCCCCACTCTGTCTACAAGACACTGACTTGTGTTGGCATGAAGTTCCATAATAGCAGACAGGGCTACAGTCCCCAGCAATGTTCAACAACGGTGGCACGGTGGTGCAGCGGTAGAGTTGCTGCCTAACAGCACCAGGGACTTGGGTTCGTTCCTGACTACGGGTGCTGTCTGTACGGAGTTTGTACATTCTCCCCGTGACCTGCGTGGGTTTCTTCCCACACTCCAAAGACGTGAGGGGTCGTCTGTCGTTTAATTGGTTTAGTATAATTATAAATTGTCCCGAGTTTGTATAGGGTAGTGTTAGTGTGCGGGGATCGCTGGTGGGCCGAAGAGTCTGTTTCTGCACTGTATCTCTAAATTAAACTAAACTAAATCAAGCAGACAGGGCTACAGTAGCCAGCTAAGCATCCTATTGTTTATCAGGACATCAGGCTTTATGAGCCTGCAGGACAGACACTCACCTGCCCAACCCCTGCCTGCACTGTATTACCCCAATACTATGCATGAACTATTCATGCACATTAACCAAGGACAACATCGGTTCGGGTACTTGATATTATACAACAAGGCTCCAGTTTTTATATTTCATGGATCGATCAACTGAACCTACACAAGAAGAGGGTGAGGGGTCAGGGGTGAGGGGTGAAGGGTGGGGGGTGAAGGTGAGGGTTGAAGGGTGCGGGGTCTGGGGTGAAGGGTGAGAGGTGAAGGATGAGGGGTTAGGGGTCCTTTGTAGAGGGTGAGGGGTGAGAGGGTTCTGACGTGAGGGGTGAACGGTGAAGGGTCTGAGGGTGAAGGGTGAGAGGTGAAGGGTTGGGGTGAGAACATCAATGGCCATTAGTCTTCCTGTTTAAAAACAATAAATAATGCACGGATGGAGTCTGCAGATGCTTCTGACAGGACTTTGTATCTGTCTTTATTCCCCAAGGCACCTATCGCCGCACTAACACACGTACTTCCCCAGTTCCTGAATGTATCAAGTGGAGTCACTGACACATTCTGCGTGTTTAGAATGTTTCTTTGTAAAGGTCCATCTGGCACTCAATCTATTCCCCTTTCTCCAGCCAGAACACACATAATCCATCCCAATAAATGTTGTTCCCATGTTTGGTTTGGTTTATATATCTCCCACATGTGGAGACATTGGAATTTTAACTTGCCAGTTTGGCCACAGTTGGACAATGTGAGGGGGAATGCTGGGACTCGACATTCACAATTGATTGTTGTGTCAACATTGGTTAGGGAGAGGACAAGGATGTTGGGTGAGTTCACAATGTTGAGGAGGGGGCTGCTCGCAGGGGCTGGTCTGGGTTTCCAAGTCTTAACTGTGCTCTGTAAAGCTTTATCCTTTAGTTTAGTTTAGTTTTGAGAAACAGCTCGCAAACAGGCCCTTCAGCCCACCAAGTCTGTGCCAACCAGTGATCCTGACACACTAGCACTATGCCACATGCATTAGGGACAATTTACACTTATACCAAGTCAATTAACCTACAAACCTGTACGTCTTTGGAGTGTGGTAGGAGACTGGAGCACCCGAAGAAAACCCGCGCATTCGCAGGGAGAACGTACAAACTCCGTGCAGACGGCACCCGTAGTCAGGATCGAACCCGGGTCTCTGGCGCTGTAAGGCAACAGCTCTACCGCTGCGCCACCGTGCCCCCTATATCTTTGTGCATTCTGTCCCTGATCTACAGTTATATTTGGGCTTTAAGCTACTTTATTCTGAACCTAGTCGACCAGCCGACTGCTGATTTAGCAGAACCGAACTCCAGATCGAATTCTTCCATTGCTGATCCAGCAGTTAAAACTGATTGTTAAAAATAGAGAATGGTTCCTTTTGCCAATGCTGACACCTCACCTCAGAGCACACAACATTGCCCAAAAACACTTAGCACTTCAACAAATACCACAGCCACGCACAAACAGGCCCCCTCACATTCCAGCCTTTGTGCTTGATGCCATTAGCATTCACAACTGCATCAGAAAACCACAGCAGTGCTTGCAGATAGTGAATGTTGCTTTTCAGTGATGGAGGCAACCTGCAGACAGCCTGTCATCTATGGAAGCTGCAACTAACCGTCCCAGAGAGGTCCCAGGGTGGGATGTGGAGGTGGAGAAACAGAAACATCACAGGGACTCCCTTTGACTATTCAGCTTCCAGACCAGTTTCCCACCTCACATCTGGGAAACGGATTCACGGACCATTTCATGGTATAATCAAACAAACGCAACAAACTGAAGCAAATTCCTTAATTCGCAGCAGTCGTTTCATGGACTTCAGCAAATTATATCTGCGATGCTTTATTAGCTGCTGAAATGTTCATGTGGGTTTCAAATGCCAAAAGAAAAGTCCACGAGAGAAAGCAAATTACTTTCTTCCCTTAACCTTAAACCTTAACGTGGCAGAGGACAGGTCAATGTGAAAGCTGCCTTTGGTGCAGGTGGGGACACAAGGTGCAAAAGTGTCTTGGTGGATGCTCAAAACATAGTGCTTGCGTTCCTCCACAGTCCCTCTGTAACGCAGGGTACTCATGCTAGGATGCCCAGAATTGTCCCAGGCCTGTGACTAGTGGTGTGCCTCAGGGTACAGTGCTGGGTCCATTAAGGGCCTGTCCTACCAGCATCCGACTCCATGCGATGAGCACGATCAAACTAGAAGCGGGGGCCGCGCGGAGGTACTGTGACCCCTGTACAGGGCCGTTCCCACCAGCATGCGCCTGCATGCGGCAAGCGCTACCAAACCGGCAGCGAGGGCCGCGCGGAGGTCGGGTTTTTTCTCGACAGAGAGGGGCACACAGAGAGGGGCACAGAGGCACACACACAGAGGGCAACAGAGCCACACACAGAGAGGGTCAAGGAGGCACGATGTCGAGGCGGTGTGTAATGCGTCGAGGCGACTGCGAGCCGACAAGCCGGTGCCGCGCAGAATTTTTGAACATACTCAGTTTTTCGGAGCGCCGTGCGATGTCGGGACGAACTCCACACAATTCCGCACGGCTCCGGCGATCGAAGTGGGATCGGCCCCGCGACGCCGGACGGCTCAAGCTGGTGGGACAGGCCCTTTACTGTTTGTCATCTATATCAATGATTTGGATGAGAACACACATGGCAAGTTTGCAGATGATACAAAAGTGGGTGGTTTTCCAGATAGTGAAGATGGTTGTGAAAAATTGCAGCAGGATCTTGATTGGTTGGCCAGGTGGGTTGCGGAATGTTTGATGGAATTTATTAGAGAAATGTGAAGTGTTGCATTTTGGAAAGTCTAACATGGGTAGGACCAACACCGTGAATGATGCAGCAGAGGTGATCTAGGACTGCAGGTAACTAGTTCCTTCAAAGTACCATCACAGGTAGACAGGGTGGTCAAAAAGACATTTGACACATTGGCCTTCATCAGTCAGAATATTGAGTATAGAAGTTGGGAGGTCATGTAGGAGTTATATAAGACTTTGGTGAGGCCACATTTACAGTATTGCGTTTTGTTTTGGGCACCTGGTAAAAATGTTGTCAAGCTGGAAAGGGTGCAGAGAAGATTTACGAGGATGTTGCCAGGACTCGAGGGTCTGAGCTATATGGAGAGGTTGAGCAGGCTGGGGCGTTATCCCTTGGAGTGCAGGAGTATGAGGGGTGATCTAGTAAAGGTGTGCAAGACCATGAGAGGAATAGACCAGGTAAACGTACATAGTCTTTTGCCCAGAGTAGGGGAATTGAGAACTAGAAGACATAGCATTAAGGTGAAAGGGGAAAGATTTAATAAGAACCTGAGGGGTAACATTTTGACATAAAGAGTGATGGGTATATGGAATGAGCTGCTGGAGGAGGCAGTTGAGGCAGGTACAATCATGCCGTTTAAGAGACATTTGGACAGGTGCATGAATAGGAAATGTGTAGAGGGATATGGGGCAAACATGGCCAGGTGGAACAAGTGTAGATGGGGCATGTTGGTTGGTGTGGGCAAGTTGGGGCCGAGGGGCCTGTTTCTGTTCAACAGGTGAGGTCCTAGTTAAGAAGTAGAGAGAATCCAGGGAATTATAAGCTGGTGAACCTCATGTCAGTGGTGGGGAAACCACTGGAGAGAGAATTCTTCTGGAAACATTTTTGAAGAGAATGGGTTAATCAGGGACTGACAGCATGGCTTTGTAAACGGCAAGTAATGTTCTACTAACTTGATCGAGGTTTTTGAGGAGGTGATTGATGAGGATAGGGTGGTGGATGTTGTCTACATGGATTTCATTGAGGTATTTGATAAAGTCTGTCATGGCAGGCTGATCCAGAAGATTAGGATGTACACGACTAATAGCAACTTGGTCGTACGGATTCAGAACTGGCTTACTGATAGAAGACAAAGGATTGTGGCAGAAGGATAATATTCAGGCTGGAGATCTGTGACCAGTGGAGTTCTGCAGGGATCTGTGCTGGGAGCACTGCTGTTTGTGAGATATATATATATATATATAAATGACTTGGATGTTAATGTAGATGGGTTGGTTTGTATTTCTGTAGATGACACCAAGATTGCTGGGGTCACGGACAGTGAGGAAGGCTGTCAAAGTGGACAGTGGGCGACTCTTATGTTCAATGCCCCTAGCAATGAGGGCAAACGTACCATCGCCTTCTTCACCACCGTATCTCCATGCTGCCGCCTTCAGTGAACTGTGAACTTGGACTCCAAAATCTCTTTGCACATCAATGCTGTTAAGGGTCTTGTCATTAGCATAGCCAGGCTGAACGTTTTTATTAGAATGGAAATATCAAATACTAGAGGGCATAGCTTTAAGGTGAAAGGGGCTATGAGATGTGCGGGGTAATTTTCAACACAGAGGTGGTGAGTGTTTGGAACGAGCTGCCAGGGGTGGTGATTGAGGCATATACTATTTACCAGTGGTATCTGTTGAAGTGGCATTTAAGAGATTTTTAGACAGCCACATGGATATGCAGGGAATGGAGGGATATGGATAAGGTGCAGCAGGTGCTCTTGCCATCATGTTGGGCACAGACGCTGTGGGTGGTGGGGGGTGTTCCTGTGTTGTGCTGCTCTATGGAAGCAAGAAGATAGTAGGCACTGTGCTAGAGAATGTGGGGGCTGAGAGAAGGGAGCAGAGGACACAGTGAGCAAGGGGTGAGGGACAGGGCGGTGCGGACTGCCAGGGTGGGGTACCAAAGGGCAAGGAATAGTGGAGGGACAAGGGGTCAGAGGTCAGGGTAACAGAGTGCAAGGTGTCCGAGGACATCATGAATTAGATAGAACATAGACACAAGGTAGTACAGAAGATAGATACAAAAAGCTGGAGTAACTTAGCGGGACAGAGAGCCACCCTGGAGAGAAGGAATGGGTAACATCACTGTTTAAACCAGCAGCTGCAGTTCCTTCTTACACAAAGTACAGTACAGCACGGGAACAGGCCCTTCAGCCCACAATGTTTGTACTGAACATGATACCAGGTTAAACTGACTCTACATGATCCACATCCCTCTATTCCATGTGTCTATCTAAATTCTTCTTCAATGCCATTATAGAATATGCCCACACCACACCTGGCCCCACCACTCTGCGAAAAACCTGCCTCCTATCTCCATTCACCCATTCCCCTCTCACCTTATAGCTATGCCCTCTAGTGTTGGACATGTCTGCCCTGGGGAAAAGCTTCTGAATGTCTATCCTATCCATTATGTCGCTCATAATGTTATAATAAACTTCTATCAAGTCTCCCCTCAACCTCTGACATTCTAGAGAAAACAACCCAAGGCTGTCCAACATCTCCCTGCAGCTGAAACCCTCTAATCCAGGCATCATTCCCACACCTCCATCTCTCTCCTGTAATGGGACGAGCAGAAGAGCATGCAATACTCTGAATGGGACTTATCCGGAGTCCTGACTTCCTGTGCCGGAATATATCCTGTGTCATCACTTCCAGTGCTGGAATGTCTGCTGGGATCTTCAGGAAAAGACGGACAGGAAGAAGAGGGTAAAATGATTGGGGATAAGATAGTTGAAATACAGGTTCCATCAAACCACTCTTTGAAATAAACAGCAACATTGGGGAGTGAGTGGAGACTGTGCCTCCCAGCGCAGTGCGAGTCTCCGCCACATCACGCTGCTCTCACCCCTGCAATCAGAGCTGTCATTACTGGAGTACCCCGGCCATAAAGCTGTCCGACTGAGAGCACCAAAGGGCACAATTCATTAAACTCATCATAAATCCACCCGTCTACAATGATACACCTCAACGCGTCTACCCCACAGGCCTGCTCAGTAATGCTCTCTGTCAATAAAAATACCTCCGACCCAACACAGATCGTATTCGGGACAAACACTTCTGACATTCTGTGTGGGAATGAACTGCAGATGCAGGTTTAAACTGAAGATAGACACAAAAAGCTAGAATGCCTCAGCTGGTCAGGCAGCATCTCTGGAGAAACGGAATAGGTGAGCTATGGTGCGGCACTGTGGCGCAGTGGTAGAGTTGCTGCCTCACAGCGCAAGAGGTCTGTGTTGGATACTGACTATGGGTGCTGTCTGTATGGACTTTGTACGTTCTCCCTTTAACTGCATGGGTTTTCTCCGGGTGCTCCAATTTCCTCCCACACTCCAAAGGCTTGCAGGTTTGTACGTTAATTGTCATTGAAAAATTTGTAAATTGTCCCTAGTGTGTGTAGGAAAGTGCTAGTGATCGCTGAACAGTGAGGACTTGGTGGGCCGAAGCGCCTGTTTCTGTGCTTCATTTCTAAAGTAAAGTCGAAAGTATGAAAATCGAGTTGCTAAATGGAATGTATAACGTGTGTGTGGGGGTGGAATCACTCAGATTACTTGTGCCGATCTAGTACAGCTGTATAATCCCTTTGTTCTGTGTGTTACCCACCTGCCCTCATCATGGATCTGTTTGGTTATCGCTGGCACACACGGCCATGGTTTGTCTGTTATATATCACTGGTGGGTAGCTAATAAAATATATAGTGTGTTGAGAATGTTCAATGCTCCTGTGTTATAATGATTGACTTTAGAGATATAGTGTGGAAACAGGCCCTTCAGCCCACCGAGTCTGCGCAGACCAGCGATCACGCTGCACACTAGCACTATCCCACACACTAGGGACAATTTGCAATTTTTACAGAAGACAATTAACCTGCAAACAAGAACGTCATTGCAGTTTGGAAGGAAACCGGAGCAGCTGGAGAAAACCCACGTGGTCACAGGGAGAATGTCCAAACTCCGCACAGACAGCACCCGTAGTCAGGATGGGGTCCCTGGTCACCCTGCTATAAGAAGGGTGTTGTTAAGCTGGAAAGAGTTGGAAGGATGTTGCCAGGATTTGTGTGCCTAGGCTGTAGGGAATGGTTGCCCACTCACTCAACCTGTCCAGGTCACCCTGCAACCTCCTAACACCCTCTTCACAGTTCACACTGCCACCCAACTGAGTATCATCCACAAACTTGCTAGTGTTGCTCCTAATTCCCTCTTCCAAATTAGTAATATATATGGTAAACAGTTGCGGCCCCAACACCGAGCCTTGCGGCACTCCATTCGCCACTGCCTGCCATTCTGAAAAGGACCCGTTCACTCCTACTCTTTGCTTCCAGTCTGCCAACCAATTTTCTATCCACGTTAACATCCTGTGCTCTAATTTTAGTCACCAGTCTCCCGTGCGGGACCTTATCAAAAGCTTTCTGAAAGTCTAGATACACTACATCCACTGGCTCCCCTTCATCCATTTCACTTGTCACATCCTCAAAAAATTCCAGAAGATTAGTCAAGCATGATTTTCCTTACATAAATCCATGTTGACTTGGACTAATCCTTTTACTGCTATCCAAATGCCCCATTATTACCATATAACCATATAACAATTACAGCACGGAAACAGGCGTTCTCGGCCCTTCCAGTCCGTGCCGACATTTATTTTCCCCTAGTCCCATCTACCTGCACTCAGACCATACCCCTCCATTCCCTTCCCGTCCATATACCTATCCACTTTACTTTTAAATGTTAAAATTGATCCTGCCTCCACCACTTCTGCTGGAAGATCATTCCACCCAGCCACCACTCTCTGAGTAAAGAAGTTCCCCCTCATGTTACCCCTAAACTTCTGTCCCTTAATTCTCATGTCATGCCCTCTTTAATAATTGACTCCAGCACCTTTCCCACCACCGAAATCAGGCTAACTGGCCTGTAATTCCCTGTTTTCTCTCTCGCTCCTTACTTGAAAAGTGGGATAACATTAGCTATCGTCCAATCCACACGAACTGATCCTGAATCTATTGAACATTGGAAAATGATCACCAATGCGTCCACTATTTCTAGAGCCACCTCCCTGAGGACCCTGGGATGCAGGCCATCAGGCCCCGGGGATTTATCATCCTTTAGTCCCATTAGCCTACCCAATACTATTTCTCGACTAATGAAAATTTCTTTCAGTTCCTCAACCCACTTAGATCCTCTGTCCTCTAGTACTTCTGGGAGATTGTTTGTGTCTCCCTTAGTGAAGTCAGATCCGAAGTACCTGTTCAACTCTTCTGCCATTTCCTTGTTCCTCATAATAATTTTGCCGGTGTCTGCCTTCAAGGGACCCACATTTGACTTTGCTATTTTTTTTCCCTTAACATAGCTAAAGAAGCTTTTACTGTCCTTCTTTATATTCCTGGCCAGCTTCCCCTCGTACTTCATCTTTTCAGCCTGTATTGCCCGTTTTGTTTCCTTCTGTTGTCCTATGAAAGTTTCCCGATCCTCTGGCTTCCGCCTACTCTTTGCTGTGTTATACATCTTTTCTTTTAGTTTTATTCTATCCCTAACTTCTCTTGTCAGCCGCGGTTGCCTCCTACTCCCCTTAGAATCTTTCTTCCTTTTTGGAATGAAATGATCCTGCGTCTTCCAGATTATGTCCAGAAATTCCTGCCATTGCTGTTCCACCGTCATTGCTGCTAGGATCCCTAGCTAGGATGCCAACCAGCAATCTCCACACACTAACACTATCCTACACACACTAGGGAAAATGTACTCTTACAGTATACAAAGCCAATTCACCTACAAACCTGCATGTCTGGAGTGTGTGCGCATTGTAAAGCAGCAACTCTGCCGCTGCGCCACCGTGCTGCCCTACATTGGGCAAAATCTAATGCAGATTCGATGCTCCTCCCAGCCAGTCGTGCGCCATGCGTTAGACGTATTGACGCGAATGCGGGCTGGCGGGCTTCTTCATGTAGTCGCTCACGTGACTTTGAAATAAAATGGTGTTAGGAGGGAGAGATAGATCAGCCATGATTGAATGGCGGATTATGGGTGAATGGCCTAATCCTACTCCTATCACTTGTGATTTTACGATTTCTGTAGATTGCTATTTGTCAGTACAAGTGCTGCCTCATCTGCTGGCCATTTCCACAATTCCTTTTCAGATTTACAGCAAATGTTCGGTTCCAGTCACGGTTCCAGTATGTGCTTTTAAAAATTCTTTCCAACCGGCCTCATTAATTTATTAACTAGGATAAGTTTACACTCCACATTTTCACAGATATTCCTTTCGGGTCACAGAATGCTGGAGTAACTCACCGGGTCAGGCAGCATCTTTGGAGAACGTGGCTAGGTGATGTTTTGGGTTGGGTCTTCTTCAGACTGATTGTGGTGGGGGTGGGGGTGTGGGGGGGAAGAAAGCTGCAAAGGAGGAGAGGCTGGACAAAGTGTAGACAGTACTAGGTGGAAACAGGCAAGGGGGTCATAGAACGATACAGCGTGGAAACAGGCCCTTCAGCCCAACAGGGCCATACTGGCCAACTTGCCCCAGCTACCTGCGTGCGCTTGGTCTGTCTTATTATCTATCTATCTATCTATCTATCTATCTATCTATCTATCTATCTATCTATCTATCTATCTATCTATCTATCTATCTATCTATCTATCTATCTATCTATCTATCTATCTATCTATCTATCTATCTATCTATCTATCTATCTATCTATCTATCCCCTCATTTTCACCACCAGGTTTGCTTTTAAAAAAAAAATGTGCGCAAAAACTGTACCCTTTACCGGTAGGATTTTCCCCACCTTACTCACTGTTCTCCTCTCCTCCAAGCTGCCCTCCCCCACGCCACCCCCATATATATGTGCGTGCCCTTATGGGTATGTGTATATATACACACTGAACTTTTTTTCTCCCTCGTTTATCATATTGTTTACAGTGTTCTATTTTTACATATTCTGTTGTGCTGCTTTCATTGTTCCATCTGCGACATATGACAATAAAACACTCTTGACTCTTGACTCTCTTGACATGCATGCTTATTATTCTTACTTACATATATACGCACACGCACACACGTAAAATAAATAAACAAACAAACAAACAAACAATAATAGTGCAAAAAGACAAAACCAATGCCACCATTTCTCTGTAGTTCAGAGCCTGTTTGGAGGTTGCAGTATTTAATGTGGGGAAGGGGCTATTCCTGAACCTGGACTTTACAGTTTTCAGGCTCCTAAATCTTCTTCCTGATGGCTGGGGTGAAACGAGTGTGTGGCCAGGGTGGTGTGGGTCTCTGATGATGCTGGCTGCGTTGTTGAGGCAGTGACTCCTGTAAACCTAATAGGCCACAGTGACTCTCACTGGAAGGAGCGATTGAGAATTTGATCATCAGATTGGAATCTGTTGTGGAGAAGGGGGTGCTACCTTTATTGCCTCCATTCTCTGTGTGAAAAATTATTTTCTCATCTCGATCCTAAAAGACTTCCCCCTTATCCTTAAACTGTGACCCCTTGTTCTGGAGTTCCCCAACATCGGGAACAATTTTCCTGCATCTAGCTTGTCCAACCCCTTAAGAATTTTGTAAGTTTCTATAAGATCCCCCCTCAATCTTCTAAATTCCAGCGAGTACAAGCCGAGTCTATCCAGTCTTTCTTCATATGAAGTCCTGCCATCCCAGGAATCAGTCTGGTGAACCTTCTCTGTACTCCCTCTATGGCAAGAATGTCTTTCCTCAGATTAAGAGACCAGAACTGTACGCAATACTCCAGGTGTGGCCTCACCAAGACGCTGTACAACTGCAGTAGAACCTCCCTACTCTTGTATTCAAATCCTTTTGCTATGAATGCCAACATACCATTTGCTTTCTTCACAGCCTGCTGCACCTGCATGCTTACTTTCAATGACTGGTGTACCATAACACTCAGGTCTCGTTGCATCTCCCCTTTTCCTAATCGGCCACCATTCAAATAATAGTCTACCCTTCTGTTTTTGCCACCAAAGTGGATAACCTCACATTTATCCACATTATACTGCATCTGGCATGCATTTGTCCACTCACCCAGCCTATCCAAGTCACCTTGCAGCCTCCTAGCATCCTCCTCACAGCTAACACTGCCCCCCCCCCATCTTCGTGTCATCCGCAAACGTCGAGATGTTGCATTCAATTTCCTCATCCAGATCATTAATGTATATTGTAAATAGGTGGGGTACCAGCACTGAGCCTTGCGGTACCCCACTAGTCACCGCCTGCCATTCTGAAAAGGACCTGTTTACTCCTACTCTTTGCTTGTTGGCCTGTGCAAGTTAAGCCGAAGGTTTTATTTCCGTGTCGGTGTTTTTCGCTTTGTCTCTTTGAGTTGTGGAGTTATCACTTCACGCTGCCTCAGAAAAGCAGCCAACATAATCGAAGACTTGTCCACCCCAGTCATTCTTTCTTCTCCCTGCTCCTGTCAGGCAGAAGGAACAGAAAAACAGAAGAAGGAACAGAAGAAACAGCTCTGATATCAGGCTTCTAAATGATTCGTCCATAAGCTAGGGTACGGTCTGATTCACCTCCACCTCATTATGGACATTGGAGATGTCCATGTAACTGGTGCCCCGCAATGCTGAGAACTATTCTCTGCACTCTGTATCTTCTGCTTTGCTGTTGTAATTTAGTTTAGTTTAGTTTAGAGATACAGTGCCGAAACAGACCCTTCGGCCCATCGAGTCCGTGTCGACCAGCGATCCCTGTACACTAACACTATCCTACACACTGGGGACAATTTACAATTATACCAAGCCAATTAACCTACAAACCTGTCTTTGTCATGTGGGAGGAAACCAGAGCTCCTGAAGAAAGCCCACGCAGGTCACGTGGAGAACGTCCAAACTTCGTACAGACAGGACCCGTAGTCAGGATGGAACCCGGGTCTCTGGTGCTGTGAGGCAGGAACTCTACCGCTGCACCACCCTGCCGCCATCCTTTAGTTTGACAATTGTATTTTTACATTATATTATCTGATTTGTTTTGGATAGCAGGAAAAACAAAGGTGTTTCTGTTCCTCGGTACATGGACAAAACTGTTCCTCGGCATCTGTGACAATAACAAACCTCTCTGTGACCATTTGTGAGCATCTGCTCTCCTCGAGTCCTGACGATTCGATTATAACTCCCTCGCTTTTTAATCTTTTTTACACTGCAGCTTCGTGAGAATTAATATCTTTGAAAATATTACCTCATCCAGCTAGCTGGGTGAGTTCCCTTTATAAGGCTGAATTAGATGATACCATGGTCTCTCCTTATCCACAATCTCTTTTTTTACTGAAGATTACAAATGGAAACTCACGTAATATAATTAATTGTTTTCTTGCCAGTTGACCACCCTCCTTGCACTATCTTCCCCAATTACAGCAAATCCCCAGCACATGTGTAAATGTAAGGAATACACGCAACACAGAACCCTCTCCCATCTTCACTGTGGCTGTCCACAGACTTGAGACAGGGCAATGCTGAGCTAACTCATCCTTCATTGTCCTCTCCCCTCAAACCTTAGAAAACACCTTGTAATTTGGTCCATTTGAGGGCCTTGACTCTTTGACCTGGAAGTGGAATATAAGTTTATACCTATAAACGTTTTGTTATGAAATACACCCTTGGTCTTTCACACTTGGAGTGCATTGTGGATTTTAGTCCTTCACATGTAAGGTGCAGACACCTGTGATCTCAAATCCACAAAATTCAGTAAAGTTACTCCAACATTTTGTGTCATATTCTGGGAAATCTCACCCAAAAAGCTAAAGCGATGAGTTTATCTTGTGCAGTATCTGTTTTATCCGTAAGGGTCTGCAGCCATTATAATGTACTGGCTAATGTTTCTGAATTATACATTTGGTCTGTGGGTAGGGATGGAAAGTACGATGATTTGTGGCTTGGTTAGAAAAAAACGTCGGGGGGGGGGGGGGGGGGAGATCAGTGAGAAGCCGAGGGGATGTGTAGGAAGGAACAAAGAAGGATCTCGATCCGAAATATCACCCATTCCTTCTCTCCAGAGATGCTGCCTGTCCCACGGAGTTACTCCAGCTTTTTGTGTCCATCTTCTAGATAGAGGGGAGATGCTTTTATCAGGGAAAGTTCCGAAGCCTAGGACAGCTGGGAAGGAGCAAAGAGGAGGCAAGGTGCCAGCGAGAGAATGCAGTCTGGATTGGACTTGGTTGTGGAGTGAGGAGCCATTTGTAAAAATAGTAGCAGGACTCGGGCAGTGAGTGGGGAGTGGAGTTGGAGAAACTATGCTGTTTGCTAATTCTGGGTTGTATAATTGAAACAAGTGGGAGCACGGTGACACAGCGGTAGATCTACTACCTTACAGCGTCAGAGTCCCAGCTTCGATCCCGACAATGGGTGCTGTCTGTATGGAGTTTGCACGTTCTCCCCCTGATCTGCGTGGGATTTCTTGAGATCTTGTTTCCTTCAACACTCCAAAGATGTGCAGGTTTGTCGGTTAATTGGCTTGATCTAAGTGTAAATTGTCCCTAGTGTGTATAGGATAGTGCTAGTGCACGGGGATTGCTGGCCGGTGCAGCCTCACTGGGCCGAAGGGCTGTTTCTGCGCTGTTTCTCTAAACTAAACTAAAAAGTGAAACATTTGAAACAAGGATGTAATTAAATTTGCAATGGTTTCCTAAAAATGTCTTTTTTTTCTGCTCCAGCTATTTGCAGCACTGGTGTGTGCTTTAATGGTGGCCGGTGCAATGAGGGCACATCACAGCTGTGTCAGTGTTCACGAGGCTTCCAAGGACCGCGTTGTCAATATGGTGAGTAGCTCTAACTCATCTCTTCTGACCACATGTGGGAGTTATTCTGTTGATGTTGCAGCTTTATCTGTGATGAAGACTATGTCTCAGAATTTAAACCAAGGGGAAGATTGGGAACTGAAGGCAGTCTAGAGGAGTTGGATTGTATAGCATGCAGTAGGCTGTTAATCAGCTTGGCAAGCTTTACATTGTGAATGTTGGTCATGGGAACATAAGAATAAGATCCCAGCATGGGTGAATTCTATTAGATCATTTCTGATCTGTATCTTCACTTTATCTAGTTGCCTTCATTCCATAACTCGTTTTACTCCAGCGTATCTCAATCTGATGAGCCACTGCAGCAGTGAGAACAGAGGACAGATTTCCACCAGCCTCTGTGGGAAGATGTGCTTGTTGCTATCACCCTGGCTGGCATTGTTTGATGATAAGGATGGTGTACACGTTGGTGCTGCAGTGTGGCGACTCTTTACACGCTGGTCACAGAGGTGGATCTATCATCATCCGATACAGTCACTCTACTCTTTTAAAACCCTTTTCTACCTGTAAATCTAGCACCACTTCTAATTGTTCTAATGATCTGAATGCTCCTTCCATAAACTAGGGCCCTGTCTGATTCACTTCTACCCTATTGTGGACATTGGACTTTATCTCTGGAACTGATGCGCTACAATGCTGAAACTATATTTGGCACTCTATATCTGCCCCTTCGCTCTATCTATTGTTCTTGTGTTTGGCGCGATTGTATTGTTGTATGGTATATCTGATCTGTTTGTACAGCACGGTAAACAAAAGCTTTCACTGTACCTTGGTACACGAGACATTGATAGACTCACCTAAATCTAAGCCGCCCACTCCATCTTTCAATCTCTCTCATTCATCAATGCATTGTTCTGTGTTACAACTGATATATTCTTTATGGTTATCTTGTTGAGCAAAGCAGTGCATGTTCATTCTCTCTCAGTTTTACTCTGGACTGTGTTAATCCATTCCGTTTTAACACGGCTGCTGGAGTTTGCTTCACATTTGTTCTTTTCAGAATGTTAATGCCAGTGAAGTCAGAAGCTCTTGCAGTCTTTGGAGGAGACACGTTCCACACTACAACTAAACAGGCCCATATATTGAAACAACATATGGCTGTATTCCTCAACTAAACTGACTGGTAACATGGCACACTATAGCCAGAGCCACTAGCATAAGGCAGACAATAACTACATTGGGTGGTTAATAAGGCACTGTGTAACTTTCTGATCCATGGTGGTGATTGATTATTGATCTGACTGCTCATTTCAGTTGCAGCTTTAAGGGCCTGTCCCACTTACGCAATTTTTTCAGAGTAGTCGTACAAAGAGTCGTACCTTTTTCTGGTCTCCACTTGATTTGCAACATGTTGAAAATTTTCGGCATCCTGCCGTGACTATGGCGGGTGCCGGCAAGTCGCCGAAAAATCACGTAAGTGGGACAGGCCCTTTAGCAGTAATGAGTATGCTGCAGAACAATGAATCACTAACATTTTTCCACTACTCCTGAAAGGGAATGTTGCTTATCATGTATTTTGGGCCCTGGTACATGGTTGCGATACGCTACTTCTAAGCAGCAATTCTGAGCATTGAACTCATTCTGCAATGGTTTTAAGTACTGACTGCTATTGGAGAGCAATTTACAGACCTATTATGCTACTGCAAGTAAGAATTTCATTGTTACATTTCAGTACATATGAAAATTAAACACTCTTGACTATGATCTCATTTGTGGCTTCTGGGCATCGCTGGCACCCATTGCCCCTGACGAGGTGTTTATGAGGTGCCTTGAACTACAGTAGAAGGGTGATGAAGATACTCCTTCAAAGTTACTAGATATGAAGCTGCAGGACTTTAACCCGGCTGTGATAAGTGGGGAGCTCTCAATGTAACAGCCCCTGTCGTCCTTCCAGGCAGCAGAAGGAGTGAGTGGGGAATGGCTTGTTGACACAGTGCATGTTGAAGGTGTTACACATTGTGGCCACAGCGCAGGAGTAGTGGGGGAGCGTGAATATTGAAGGAGGAGGCTGCTGTGTAGGAAGGAACCGCAGATGCTGGTTTAAACAGAAAGACACAAAAAGCTGGAGTAACTCAGCGGCAGCATCTCTAGAGAGAAGGAATTGGGTCGAGATCCTTCTTCAGACTGGTTAGAGATAAGGGAAACGAGAGATATAGACGATGATGTGGAGAGATAAAGAACAAAGAATGAAAGATACGCAAACAAGTTATGATGATGAAGGAAAGTAAGCAATTGTCAGCTGTTTGTAGAGTGAAGGTGAGAAGCTGGTGCGACTTGGGTGAGGGAGGGATAGAGGGAGAGGGAATGCCGGGGCTACCCGACGTGAGAGAAATCAATATTCATACCACTGGGCTGTAGGATGCCCAAGTGAAATGCTGGATGGGATGATCAGACTGCTTTGTTCTGCATGGACCAAGCAATGATCTCAGCCCATCTCTTATATCTCTCAAAAGATGAAGGTGTAGGATGCCAACTCTTCATACTTCAATATGAACACACATTGTAGTCTCAAAATTGTGGACCAGTCCCCTCCCTTCTCCCCTTTAAACATTGCTCTAGCATCAAACAATTTACAAGGTGAATGGAATAATGCTGCTTAAAGTATTGGGTCAAGAGATTTTAGTTTAGGTACAACGCGGAAACAAGCCCTTCAATCTACCAAGTCCGCACCAACAAGCGATCCCTGCACACTTTAGGGACAATTTACAATTTTACTAAGCCAATTAATCTACAATCCTGTCTGTCTTTGGAGTGTGGGAGGAACCTGAGTACCTGGAGAAAACCCATGCAGGTCACGGGGAGAAGGTACAAATTCCTTACAGACAGCACCCGTAGCCAGGATCGAACCCGGGTCTCTGGCGCTGTAAGGCATCAACTCTACCCCTGCGCCACCGTGCCCTCCAGTAGACTTCAGTCTACTTTGGTAGTTCCAAATAAAAGAGGTTGACTGTGCACTCTCAAGGGGAGTGTACAACAGGTATTGCAGTAAATGCCTACATATGCCCTGGAAATCTTTAATCTTGCTGCCTTTTTCTTCTCAGCCCCTTTCCTTTGAGATGATCCCTAAAATGTGCAATGTCTCTATGTGTTAGGTGTTAGCACCCAAATTGAATTTCATAGAATTAAGGCATGGAATTTCTGATAAAGAATGAGCACAGGCATCATGGTGGAGTTGCTGCCTCACAGCGCCAGGGACTTGTGTTCAATACTGACCACAGGTGCTGTCTGTACATAGTTTGTACCTTCTCCCTGTGACCCTGTGGGTTTCCTCCAGGTACCCCGGTTTCCTCTCACACTCCACAGACGTACAGGTTTGTAGGTTAATTTGCTTTAGTAAGTTGTAAAATTGTCCTTTGTGTAGGATAGTGTGTGGGGTTGGCGGGAACTCGGTGGGCCGAAGGGCCTTTTTCTGCGCTGTATTTCTAAAATCTAAAGAACCCATTCATGTGTGAGACCAATGTAGAGGCAGAAAGGAAGGTCAACCCAAGTTAGAAACCCAAAAGTGTTGAGTCTCTGGGGAAACATGGGATGATTGTCGGGTGAATGTTGATTTGAACAAATTGTGACTTGGTGACGAATGATTTGGTGACCAGAGGGCAATGGTCTCAGTTAATTAGTAAAAGAACCAGAGGGGAACCAGAGGGGAGGGGAGAGTTTCTTTTTGCACAATTTCATTGATCTGGACCTCACTTTCAAGAGAGTAAAGTGAAAGTAGATTCAGTCATGACTTTCAAATGGTAAGTCAAGAGTGTTACATCATCATATGTCCTGACTCACAACAGTGACATTTATACTTGCAGCAGCAGAACAGATACGTGAACCTTGTACTCAGTAGACACCATAATAAATAACACAAAGAAGTTTGATTGATACTTTATTGTCACGGTGCAACAAAATTATTGAATACAAACAATACGCAAGTATGCAAAGAGTTGTCACATGAAGAGCGCCGACAACGTTACAGAAGTATTATAGGGCTCTGGTGAGACCACATCTGGAGTATTGTGTACAGTTTTGGTCTCCTAATTTGAGGAAGGACATCTTGTGATCGAGGCAGTGCAGCGCAGGTTCACAAGATTGATCCCTGGGATGGCGGGACTGTCATATGAGGAAAGATTGCAAAGACTAGGCTTGTATTCACTGGAGTTTAGAAAGATGAGGGGGAATCATGTAGAAACATATAAAATTATAAAAGGACTGGACAAGCTAGATGCAGGAAAAATGTTCCCAATCTTGGGTGAGTCCAGAACCAGGGGCCACAGTCTTAGAAGAAAGGGGAGGTCATTTAAGACTGAAGTGAGAAAACACTTTTTTACCCAGAGAGTTGTGAATTTGAGGAATTCCCTGCCACAGAGGGCAGTGGAGGCCAAATTGCTGGATGGATTTAAGAGAGTTAAGGGCCTGCGATTCCATGCGGTGAGCGCGACCAAACTGGCAGCGGGGCCGCGCGGAGGACGGGTGATCCCCTGTACAGGGCCGTTCCCACCAGCATGCGCCTGCATGCGGCAAGCGCGACCAAACCGGCAGCCAGGGCCGCGCGGAGGTCGGGTGAGTGGCGCAACGCGGCACAAAGCGAGGCAAACTTGGAGCGAAGTCTTAAAGGTAAGTTCGCCAGGACAGAGAGGGGCACACAGAGAGGGGCACAGAGGCACACACAGAGAGGGCCACGGAGCCACACACATAGAGGGTCACGGAGGCACCTACAGATAGGTTCACAGAGGCACGACGTCGAGGCGGTGTGTAATGCGTTGAGGCGACAGCGAGCCAACAAGCCGTTGCCGCGCGGAATTTTTGAACATGGTCAGTTTTTCGGAGCCCCGCACGATGTTGGGACGAATTCCGCACAATTCTGCACGGCTCCGGCAATCGAAGTGGGACCGGGCCCGCAACGCCGGACGGCTCAAGCGACCACGTTAGGTCGCGCTCATCGCATGGAGTTGCATGCTGGTGGGACAGTCCCTTTAGATAGAGCTCTAGGGGCTAGTGGAATCAAGGGATATGGGGAGAAGGCAAGCACGGCTTATTGATTGGGGACGATCAGCCATGATCACAATGAATGACGGTGCTGGCTCGAAGGGCCGAATGGCCTCCTCCTGCACCTATTTTCTATCTTTCTATGTTTCTAATATAGTCTCAAATATACCTCTTCCTTCTCATTCCCCCCCCCCACACCGCCACTCCGGGTCCCTCTTTGTTCTCAGGGGCCCGTCCTGGACCAACCGTCCGGACTCAATAATAAGAGTTCAATAATAATTTTAAAAAACAATTCAGGGTTAAAACACAAGCAAGCCCGGAGTCGCTGGTGCAATCAAGTCAGTTTGTAGTTTGGAGTTGATGTGTTGTTCATGATGCCGGCACAGTGGAGGCTGGGCTGGTGTTGCCAGCCACTGTATCAGGGACCGGTGGACACGGCGTTGTACCTGTGCCCCTTCCTGAGCCCTGCGACTGCCTCGCCGCGAGAAATTCCTGACAGTCGGCAGCTCTGTGCTGGCGGGAGATTACAATGGAGCTAATCCATTTAAACGGACCAGCAGCTTGTCAGCTTCAGTTCTGATTTGTGCTGTTTCTTTGTAATATGTAATATGTTTAAAAAAAAATAAAACAAAGCAAGACTTTGGGGAAAGAGCAGAGGAGAATGATGAATTGGACATAAGTATTGGCACTGACATAGTGGGCCAAAAGGAGTCCTCTGTGCTGTTTGATTCTGGGAACAGATGTCTCATGAGAAACAGCCTGGAGGGATAGGCAGCCTTGGCTCAGGGTTGGAGTCACCGATTCTGTCGATACAATAGAGGGTGCTTGGTCCTGCACGAGTGGTTTATGGAGATAATGAAAGACAGTGGGAGACACGAGTTCAAGGCATGATTGTTGAGACCTGCCTGTAAGTTAATTATATAGCTGCAGGGAGCAATGGGCTTCAAGCAGAGATTGAAGAAAGGGAACTCTGAATCTCGAGCCTGAGCTTCCCTGATATACTGTCCTCGTTCACAGCAGCTCTTAGCGAATCATCTCTCACACATTCCAGGTGTCAGAACAAATGCAAACTGCAGATGGAAAACTGGACGCCTACAAATGACCAGATCTGCTCTGTATCCCAATTATGTTCATTTGTTATAAGAAGGAACTGCAGATAGACACACAATGCTGGAGTAACTCAGTGGGACAGGCAGCATCTCTGGAGAAAAGGAATGGGTGACGTTTCGGGTCGAGACCCTTCTTCACATCCTACACAAGGAACTGCAGATACTGCTTTACCTAAGCGATGCTGCCTGGGCCGCTGAGTTACTTCAGCATTTTGTGCCTCTCTCTGTTCATTTGTTGACAGATTGTATTAACGGCTGTGTCATAGTCCGTACTGCAGTTATCAATCCACTCATAGAACCATTGTTGTGAGTAGCAACTGAGCCAGGCACGTGCCGTCAGGGTAGGCAAGGTAGGCACTGCCTACCCTGACTAAAATTATGAAATGGGAATTATTAAATATAAATAGTAAAGGCATGGGAGAATGATGCCTATGTAAGAGACTGATCTCTTAGGTAGGCATAATTCCCTGTGCCTTTCACCCGCAGCGCTTGTGACACGGGAAGCTCTGTGCAGCCCCCGTGCCGTCAGCGCTGCCTGAAGCCGTCAATTTTAATCAGGGCTGAAGGCAGCAGAAATCCTGCCTTTGTAGCACTGCGCATGCGCAGCATCATACTGCGCATGCGCATCAGTCTACCGCGCATGCGCAGCGCAAGTTTATTGGCGGGGTTTTCAACCATGGTTTGTCGTGTCCCAATGATATGGTAAGTACATTTTGTGATTTATTTTTTTTAATACCGTATTTGCCGGGGTGTGGGAGTTGGAGTGGGGAGAGAACTCCTTTCACAGCATGTGGGGAGTCTGGCCCGGGGTAACGTTGCGGGGAGGGCACAAATGTTATGAATGAGGGGTCATGGGCATCCACTTGCGATGCTCCTTGCAAGGGGGCATGAAATGACACTGCTCTGAGGCCGGGGGGGGGGGGAGAGAGAGAGAGTAGCTCGAGCGGCCGCTGGGCCGGACAGCGGAACCAGCTGCCACCTTAGCTCCAGAACCACCCGCCCACCTCTGGCAGCTCTCCATCTAAAAACCTCTCTCCTGCCGCTCGCTGGCCTCACTCATGTCCTTAAATTCCAACAGCGCGATTGAGGTTACTCGGCTGTGGGAATTTAAGGATTTGCAGGAAGCCGCTGACATGAGTGAAGTCGGCGAACGGCAGGTGACAGGTGTTCAGACAGAGAGCACTGCCAAAGGTGAGCGGGCCGGCAGAAGGCGCTGAAGTGCCGGCCAGTTCAGCGGTGGCCACTCTCCGAGCTGCTTCTATCCCCAGCTACAGTCCGTGGCTTCGCACCCGGAGAGCTGCGGCAGCGGTGAGGCAGTGAAGATTCAGCACTTTGTGATAAGTCACTGTTTTTATTTATTTATTTATTTAACGGGGAGAACAATCTGCGCATGCGCGGTTTACATTTTTTTTAAAGTGGACTGAGTGCCTACCCAGAGTAATTACTCACGGCACGTGCCTGAACTGAGCTCATACTTTAAAGGCACTGAAACACATGTAGTTTAGTTGCTGCTGGTGTTTCTCATAACGGGAGCGTTAGAGCGCTATTTATTTCTCATAGAAAAGTTAGTGCAGATAAATGTTTTTGCCCACAAGTTAATCAAGCAGTGCTCATTTTCCCACAGAATGCCCGACCTCACATGTCTGTGCCGAATATGATGCCAGGATAAGCTCCTCTCATCTGCTTACACATGATCCATATCTACCCGTTCCCTGCATATCACGTGCCTATCAAAACTCTTTTAAATGCTACTATCATATCTGTCTCCACCATCACCCCTGGAAATCTGCACCACCCTCTGAGTGAACATATTGGCCCACTCATCTGCATTGTAATTTCCCCCTCTACCTGAAAGCTATGCCCTCTAGTCCTTGACAATTCCACCCTGGGAAAAAGGCTCCGACTGCCTACCCTAACAATGCCTCTCTTAGTTTTATTTACTTCTATGAGATCTCTCTTAACCTCTGATGTGCCAGAGAAAACAATGCACATTTATCCAACCTCTCTCTGCAGCTACTGATCCAGGCATCATTCTGTATCCTCTCCAAAGCCTCCACATCCTTCCTGCAATGGGGCGACCTTGCATCCCTTATGGTGGTGAGGTGAGATGTCCCTGGCTGATCCTTTGTGACCTGTTTAGAAGGATAAGAGGAGACCTCATTAAAACTCACTAGAAACCGACTTTCATTACTAGCTAATGGAATGCTTAAATAGAGTGGATGTTTCCAGTAGCGGGGAATCTAGAATCAGAGGACCTCAGAATAAAAGGACACACATTGAAAATGGAGTTGAGGAGGAATTTCTTTAGCCAAAGGGTGGTGAATCTGTGGAATTCATTGCCACCCACGGCTGTGGAGGCCAAGATATTGGATGGGCCCATGGTGGGCGTCGGTGATCGAGGATGTGCCAGCGGTGGGTGTCGGACACGCCGTCAAGAACGAAGAGGGACCTGATATGGGGGGGGGGGGGGGCGGAGAGAACAATGTGGGGCCAATGGGGACTAAATAGAATAGTTATAACTTTGAAAGATGACGACCAGGGCAATCACTACCTCTTCATTTGACATGCTACGTTGTGGATCAGGTGCGTGGGATCTATCAGGTTTCAAGCTCACTGTCTTCTCTTGTATCATATTGTGACCAGTAATTATGTCAGTTCCATATTTTACAAGGTCCTGTAATATATCTGAAGGTTCCGTATGTCTTCTTCCACCTGCCACATTAAATCACACACAAAGTATTTGGTTTTCATTCCTCTGCCATTTCCTTTGCCAGCCCGTTATGCAGGCGGGGGACAGGGCAAGCGGGGGGAGCACTGCCTGAGTGAAATTGACACGGTACAAAGCCAAGGTGATACAGACACACACCGCGATGAACAGGAAGGTTGGCGCTGTAATTAAGACATTAAAGCACAGTGTCCTTTAAAGGGGGAGGAGAGAGAAAGAGGGAGAAGGAGTGAGATACACGGCTGTGAAGCTCGGCAGACATTAACATTACCGGTTAGTTATCCTTGGTTCTGAAAACTACTGCTTACGTTTTTTTCCCCCAATGAGCTAATGAAATTCACCTGAAGAAGGGTCTCGACCCGAAATGTTGCCTACTTCCTTCGCTCCATAGACACTGCCTCACCCGCTGACTTTCTCCAGCATTTTTGTCTATCTAATGAAATTCACCGGTCAGCACCGGCTACAACTTACAAGAACCTATGAGAACCTTTGACCTCCTGGCAACCCACTATGACCTCCTGGCGACCTACCTACAGCACGAGAATTCTCGCTACTCTCCATGGCGGCTTCATTCTAATCGCCTTCACCTTCAGCTCCCTAATCAAATCCGGTTCATTGCACAGCACCAGATCCAGAATTACCCCTTTCCCCAGTGGGCTGGAATACAAGCTGCTCTAAGAAGCCAACTTGTAAGCATTCCACAACTTACTTCTCGTGCGGTCCAGTCCCAACCTGATCATCCCAGTCTACCTGCATAATGATATGCCCCAAGACCACTGTAACATTGCCTTTCTCACATGCTTTCTCCATCTCAATGTAATTTGTGCCTCACATCAGTTCCTGAATTGTGCTGCATTTAGTGCACTTAATCCTCTCAACATTATCACAGTTGAAGTGTTTTGGAATGAAAATTGATATCAGGTTAACATAATAAAATGTAGTAAGGGAATGTAATGTTAGGCTTAGTCTGAGAATAAAGACATGGCAATGTCCTGCAGTGTCTCATTGTATATTTTATATACAACATATATTTGTTTTGGAAAAAAAAAATTACGTTGATTTCTTTCAAAGAAAGGTGTTGAAATAATGACTGATGAATATTATGGTGCTTGAAGTAAGATTATTTACATAAGGCCCAGAGTACAATTATGAAAATAATGAAACGTATTCTCATTTTGCTGGGATTGTGCGGGCAGGTTTAACCTGACCAGTGTGAATCAGAGACTTTGGGTTGAGTGGCAGTTTCACCTCCACCCTAAAGGAACAAGCACTGAGCTGAGACTGGGAGCAACGTAAAAAAAAACTCTTTGGCAATCTCTCTACTTTTGGTGAGGCAAAGGTTTGGTGTCAAATGCAGATGATGAAATAATTCATTTTTGAAGTGTGAAGAGGGTCTCGTCCAGAAACATAATCTAATTCTTCTCTCCAGTGATGCTGCCTGACCCGCTCGGTTACTGCAGCACTTTGTGTCTATCTTCGGTGTAAACCCGAATCTGCAGTTTCTTCCTGCACATTTTGAAGTCCCTTCACTCATTGGTGGGTGGGAGGGGGGGGGGGGGTGGGGTGTGGAACTGGTAGCAAAGGAACTGATTGGGGCCGGCAACAGATGACCTCAGGCAAGGGGGTTCGCTGATAGGCTGACAGTTGGCCAGGGACAACTAGTCCCACATTTTGCAACTGTTTACCCCTCTTGGGTCACCCCGCTTCCTAGACACCAGGCAGTCTATCAGGGAACCACCTTGTCCGATGTCATCTGATTTGTCCTGTTTGTCCTTCGTTTCCAGTTTTTTCCCAAATGATCCGGTCCTGACCTGAAACGTCACCTGTCCACTTTCTCCAGAGATGCTGCCTGACCTGCTGAGTTACTCTAATATAAACCAGTTCCGATCAGCTTAGTTTATTGTCATATGTACTTTTTCAACTTCTTATCGAGTCCACACACAGGATTAGAAGTTGTTCAGCCAGAGCTGAACACACTTGTCGGCATCTGCATACAATGGTGTCTGTCTTGTCGCTTCTTGTGCTTCTTGTGGGGGAACGACTGGTGGAAACACGGCCGCGATGTGAATCCTCTTTCCTTGACCCCGTCACATGTACTAAGGTGCAGTGAAAAGCTTTTGTTGCGTGCTAACCTGTCAACAGATGGACAATAGATGATTACAATCGATTACAGTCTGAAGAAGGGTCTTCACCCGAAACATCACTCATTCCTTCTCTCCAGGGATGCTGCCTGTCCTGCTGAGTTACTCCAGCTTTTTGTGTCTATCTTCAGTTTTAACCAGTGTCTGCAGTTCCTTCCTACACGTTACAATCGATCCCCAGCATTATTACACTTGGGTTTAATTGATCATCGTTCATTGCGTATTGTGGCCTTATATTAAATCGTCAGTTTACGACCAAGGCGATTGACTTTTTGTGAAGCTGAAGAAGACAAGTGTTTCGGGTAATGAGCACTGATTGTATTAGTGAGATACTCATCTGTTTTCAGTCGGGCCGTTTGGATGTGGGTGTGGACGTTCATGGTTCCTTTCATTCTGATGTTGTGGTGGACTGCAATAAAAACGGAAAGCTGAAAACTGTTGGAGAGGCTCAGTGGGTCAGGCTATATCTGTATACAATGAAACAGCTGATGCATTTGGCCAGGGATCCTTCATCATAACCAGGAAAATGAGAAAAACAAAATAGTTTTCAGTAGGAGATAAGGTGGGGGAGTAAGGGGTAGAGCAATGGAAGTATTTCCCATAGGATGAGTCTAAATGCATTAATGGGCCCATTGTGTGTAATATGTGGTAAATGGTAAAGCTGTGGGACATCCAGGCCAGCCCAAGGCACAGGGACGACTGGGGAGGACTGAAACAGGTAGACAGAACCAGTGAAAGACACAAAATGCTGGAGTAACTCAGTGGGGCAGGCAGCGTCACTGGAGGGAAGGAATGGGTGACGTTTTGGGTTGAGACCCTTCTTCAGAACCAGTGAGCTACCTAAGATTGGAGAATTTCATATTGTATCCAGATGTGTGAGATGTGCCCGGCTTGAGGAAGAAGTTGCTTGTGTTTGTGTTTTGTGGTGACATGCAGCAGGCAGAGAGACCAGAATGGGAAGGTGATGAAGTAATGTGGCAGCAACTGGAAGTATGGGCTCACTTTTGTGATAAACATTGGCCAGGACACGGAATCTATCTCTTTGAAAACGCCCCATGGCATGTTTTACCTTCATCTGAAAGCATAGACAGATCTCATAACGGCATTTAAAAGACACTTGGACAGGCACATGGAGAGGAAAGATTAAGAGGATATGGGCCAAACGTGGGCAATGGGGATTAGCTTGGATGGGTCATCATGGTTGGGCGAAAGGGCCCATTTCTGTGCTGTACGGCTATGATCTTCAGTAGAAAGCCTCAGCTGAAAACTGGTGGGGGAGTAATGTCATTCACACTGACATTAAAGCACTCCCCCAATATTACACCAGAGCACTCATTTGGATGTTGAGTTCAAGTCCTTGAACTTCAATTTAAACCCAAATGCTGACTCTGAAACAAGAGAGCTACTCAATCAGCCAGTTGTATTTTATTGAATGATAGTACATTTCAGGCATTTTATGTAGAACCACGTAACAAACACAAACAAATTTGAACCCTGCACTGGAATGCTTGACCTTTGCACCGATTTCCTCGTGCTGTGGAGTTCTCTTGTTGAGGACAACAAACTATAAATGTAATCCCATACTTTCCCCGCAGAATGTCAGGTACTTCAGTGTCAAACTATGCGACAACAAAGTCCTACAAAGCTGTATCATGACTTCCTGACACTTATCTCAATGCCCTGATCTATGATAGCAAACATGCCACGCGTCTCATACCACCCTATTTACCTATATGGCCACTTTCAGGGAGTTATGGGTTTGGACTCCAAGATCCCTTTGTACATCAATGCTGTTAAGGGTCATGCCATTACTTGATATTTTTTTCCTTATATATTTGACAACCCAAAGTACAACTTTTCCATAACTGGTCTACATCCCACTGTGGACCTTGACAGCCTTCCTCCCAGTCCACGACTCCTGCAATCTTGATGTCATCTGCAATCCATCTGCATTTATGTCCAAGTCATTTATATATATCACAAACTGCAGAGATCCCAGCACAGATCCCTGTTGAACTCCAGTGGTCACAGACCTCCAGCATGAATATTGTCCTTCCAACACAACCCTCTGTCTTCTATCAGTGAGCCAGTTTTGAATGCTTTGGACCAAGTCACTATTAACCCCGTGCATTTTAATATTCTGGATCAGTCTAACATAAGGGACTTTATCAAGTGCCCTCATTGATCACTTTGGTCATCTCCTTAAAAATCTCAATCAAGTTAGAAAGACAGCAGACACCGTCTGTATTAAACCCAGCACCTTGTCCATAAACTTCCAAACCTCATAAAATGTTATAATCCTTAATCACATCTCCTCTTCATTAGCTCCTCCACTCCAGACCCAGCATCTCCTGTCTCTCCTCATAACTGAACTGCTCCACCCCAGGCAATGTCCTGGTGAATCTTCTCCTGTCCCCCTCTGATGTCACCTCCTTCAATGCTTCAAGTGTGATTTTACTTCGGAGTCACGTGAGTGACTACGTGAAGAAGACCCCGCCTGGCGCTGGAACGGCATTACGTCGACGCTATCGGCAGAGGAAGAGCTGCAGAGCGCAGCTCCAGCACAGCGGTAAGGAAACGGCCCGCAGGTAAGTAAAATTATTTTACTTCCAGGGCGTTTTTCTTAAAACTCCGTAGGCTGGTAGGAAACCAGCAGGAGTTTAAATAAAAATAAAAAATAAAATGTTTTAAAAAGAAAATCGCGGGTAAAACGTGCGTCCCGGGGTGTAAAAAGTCGGGACAGCAGACTATTGCGGAGCAGGTTCCGGTACCGGTGGCCGATTGAAATACCCGTTAGGGAGCCTTTAGTTGTTCCACAAACAACACTTGAAAACCCAGTACCTAAAAGTAAAAAGAGGCTTGAAAGGCCTGAGGTTTCTAAAAGATCCTGTAAAGTAAGCCTAAAATTGGCTAAGTATGGATCTAATGGAGGAAATACTCCAAATTATATCAACCAAGGGTCTAAGTACCCAGAATATTCCCAGGCAGCCCCTGAGGGGGTTCCATATCGTGAATATGGTGCCAATTCGAATTGGGAATTTGAAACCCCAGTGCCTGGGTATGGACTGGAGGAAGTCTCCTTGAACGAGTTTCAGGAGTACCAGGGCTGTATGTGACAGACCCTGAAAGTGGTGTTTGTGGTCAGAAGTACCCACCACAATGCAAATCCAGGTGTGTCTGAGGGGCACAAAGTTACTATACCTGGTGGAGGCGGTGAGGCCATGGAAGGAACCTGGCGGCCAATGTTAATTATATGGTCTCTCACCTGCCTCAAGAAGCTGTTATGGTTGAAACAGCAGATTTGCATTTAAACATGTGCTCGCTTCGGCAGCACATATACTAAAATTGGAATAATACAGAATATAATGCATGAAGCATTCTAAAACACCTTTAAGTAGGTACCTGGTAAATCCGGGTTTTAGGCGCCAATGGCAGCAATTATGCGGGCGCAGGAATTACGATTAAAAGAATCCTCAAACTAATTGGCATCACTGTCTTTTAAGACAAGCTGGGAAGTTGTGGAATGACTAAAGTTCAGAATGAAACAAAATATGTTAGGTTTATTCTGCAAACTTATTTGAGTTAAATTATATAAATAGAAGATTGCCATTCGGCCTCTTTTACATCCAAAGATTTACAGGACAAGCAATGTTCAAACTCCTGGTTATTGATTCAGAGAAAATCTGTTTAAGCAAATTAAGTATGGATGAAGGGGAAGAAACTGTTGGTCTTATGAAACCCTTCAGTTGGCCAGTAGGCTGGTCATATGGAAAAGGGATTTGATTTGAGCCGAGGCAGGAGTATGATAAGGAAGAATTTCCAGCCAGCAAATCGTTTCTCGGCTTTTTGGCTAAGATTAAGCATGGTATCTGTTCTTATCAGTTTAAATCTGATACGTCCCTTATCTAGGGACCATATATTAAATAAAATAACGAATGTACACCCACATTTTTGGGTAAGGAGGTAATTTCGTCAAACAGTTGGGGAGGTACAAAACTTAATCCTATTTAAGAAGGATGTTTGGATGAACCTCAGATTGGTGGTAGACTCCAAATGTTGATAATGAAGAGGTATGGATCCATTGGGACACAATAACCTGATCATTCTTCATGTTATAGTCTTGGAATAATTCAAATTGACAAAGACGTGGGAATTTGTGTGAGGAAGGAGGTATTGAGAAACAGGAAAGGATCCACAACAATTGTATCAAATATTTTCCCCAGGCCATAGAAGATGGGGTTGTACAATCATGTTAGATCTCACACAATTAAATATATTGTCCAGTAAAATTTTTTAAAATGGACACATTCAACACTGCAATACAGCAGGTATCAACAGGTGGTTATGGCTGCAATAAATTGAAGAGATGCATATTTCGGTCCCAATTCACCATAATTTCATAGGTAATTAAGTTATGGATGAGACAGTTTGTGGTACTACAAGCTTTGCCTTTGAGGATTAAGCCAGCATTTGCACCGCCTTAGGCACAAAAGTACATCGTTATGGCTTATCTAGATGACATTTAATTGTCAATGCTAATCAGGAGCCAGGTGGAAAATTAGTCAGTAACTACAAGTTGTTTGAGAAGTTGGGTTCCTGATCCATCCAACAAATCTAAGTTACAGCAATCCCAAACCATTGAATATCTGGGGTTTGAGATTAACTCAGTTACCATGTTGGTAACTTTACCAATGGATAAGTGTTGGATTTGACAAATGTGTGTCAAGACCTGATTTACAAACCTTATCCCTCCATCCGAGAGGTTGCCAAGATTATTGGTAAATTGGCAGCAGCATTTCCAGACAGTAGAGTTTGGTCGTCTACATTACCAAAATCTTCAAAGGGCAAAAACTCAAGCGCTTATTCAGCGAGCAAGCCATTTGATAGGCCAATGCAATTGCCTAAGGAAGTTTTATCAGAATTACATTGATGGATTGAGAATGTACCATAAGCTGCTTAGAACTTTTAGTTCATCAGCCAGTAGTGTTTTTGCAAAATGACGAAGTTCTCTCGGATGGGGGGGGGGGGGGGGGTGGGGTACGGATAATGAGACCAGCTGTAGAGGCAGATGGGCTGTCCAAGAGGATTTATTGTTCCAAACATATGGTATTAATTATTTGGAGCTCTTGGTAGCATTTTATGTATTAAAAGCTTATTGCCCTTCATTAAAGGATTTGCATGTCCAAGTACAAATAGATTATACCACAGCTGTGGCATATATTAATCACATGGGTGGTGTTAGATCAATATCATGTGATCATCTGGTAAACCAGATGTGCCAATGGTGTATGGCAAAAAATATTTGGCTTTCAGCTATTTATCTCTCGGGGAGAGACAATGTTGTGACAGATAAAGATCACAAATATTTGAAGACAATACAGAATGGATGTTTAATCCACACAATTTCAAAATATTGTCAGTCGGTATGGAGTGCCGGACATTGATCTGTTTGCATCTAGATTGAATCACCAATTGCTCAAATACGTGTCTTGGGGAACACGATCCAGCGGCAGTAGCGGTGGATGTTTTCTCGCTACACTGGGGAATTTGTTATTTTATGATTTCCCCCATTCTGTCTCATTGGGCAATGTCTCAATAAAAAGCGCAAGACGCTGTCGAATGCAATTTTGGTGGTGTCAGATTGGCCCACGCAGTCATGATTCCCATTGATGCTAATATGATTATTGAACCATGTATGACAATTCCCAGTTGCGGCAATCTGTTGACACAACCAGTAACAAAAGGAATTCATCCATTGCATGATCATATGTATTTGTTAATCTGCAGGTTCTGACCAGACCATTGCAAGAGTTTGTACTGTCGGGCAGGACCATGGATGTTATAGTTGCAGCTTGGAGGAATAGCACTAAAACAATATAAGTCGCATATAAGGAAATGGGAAGTGTACACAGTCAAAGATATCTTATCATACTGCAAACATTTCAAATGTATTACAGTTCCTTGCTGGGTTACACTTGATGAGCATTTGAGTATAGTGCCATTAATTGTGCTCGTAGTGCATTGTCATCCTATTTAGGACAAATTTCAGATCGAGATTCATTGGGTCTCACCCATTAGTATCCCGACTCATGAAAGGAATTTCAATAAAATCATCCCAAGCCCATATATACAGGAATTTGGGATGTTAGCATTGTTCTCACTTTGTTTAAACAATGGACTCCAATTAATTCAATGTCTTTGCAGAAATTAACATTCAAGGTGGTAAAGTTAATGGCATTGGTATCAGCTCAAAAAGAGTACAAGCTTTGCAGTTGTACGGTTGGATTGCATGCATGTGACTGCAGATAACATTATGTTTTATGTTTATGACTTGATCAAACAAAGCAGACCAGGAAGAACTGGAATGAAGGTAATGTTTAAAGCATATCCTATTGATGAAACATTGTGTGTGGTTAAGCATTTAACTCAGTACATTGAGGTAACCAAAATCTCAGAGGTTCTGAGAAAGCGTTATTAATAACACACAAAAAGCCACATACAAAAGGTTCAGTTCAAACCATTTCTGGATGGTTTGTGTCTAGCAAGAATAGACACTGATGTGTTTAAATCTCACTCCACTAGGGCGGCAGCTACGTCCGTGGCAAAGGTACAGGACGTGCCACTCGATAAAATTTTAGACGCCGCAGGGTGGTCTAGAGAAGAGATTTTCAAAGTTCTAGAATAAACCTGTTGTCACAGTGCCAGGATTTAGACACACAGTAATGGGTTCTCTTTAATGCTTGCTTTGTTTTATATTATCGATTTATATTATCGATTTATGTTACCATTGACAACATTTATCAATTTATTATGTAATTTTCCCCTAAGATAGAGGGGTTATTATTAAAAAGTTGTTCTTTTTATGATTAAAGGACTTATTACATAAATTGTAACAATGTCCTAAAATACTATTTACTCACTACTGTTTTGACTAAACAGAGAGTCGTATGAAATGAATTTACGACATGAAAAACACAGAGCTTCAAAATCTTCACGTAGTCACTCACGTGACTCCGAAGTAAAATAGTGAGATTAAACGAGAACTTACCAGTTCGAAGTTTGATCTTTATTTTATGAGGAGTTACGATGAGGGATTACGTGCCCTCCACTCCCAACCCTCATAATGTAAATGATCATCTGGTAGTTCTAGTCTATTTTGAGCCTTACTATTTTACTTCGGCTATTGGTTTCTGTGTTTTTCATGCCGCTGCTTTGAAGTATGCCGTTCCAGCGCCAGGCGGGGTCTTCTTCACGTAATCCCTCATCGTAACTCCTCATAAAATAAAGATCAAACTTCGAACTGGTAAGTTCTCGTTTAATCTCACTATTTATTGTCACACGTGCAAAACACATGGAATTATTTATCAAGCCACCAGATTTGGTGCCGTTTCCAAAGTCCATTGCTGGCGTTAGGTGTTATGGAGTGGGGCCTGAACCAGGTGAGCTCCAGGCTGCTGCAGGGCCTCCAGACGTCGCCATTGTCTGTATCGCTCAGCGGACCGATGTCCCCTCCTCCTTTGTGCCCTGGGGACACCTCCTGTAGCCAACCTTGAGGGTGTGGAAGATACAACCTCAGTTCCCTCTTACCGGCCCTTGCACCTAGCGACCGCCACCACTGGCTCCCTCCTCTCCAGTTCTCTGATGTTCAGGGAACAAACAGGCTTACCCCCCCACTGACCGCATCCCACCGGACCCGTCTGCGTCTGCCCGCGTGGCCCACCGGGTCTGTCTGGGCAGGTTCTGGTTCCACGGCGGGCGGGCTAAGCCCAGTGTGGGGAATGGCCACAGCATCCTTTTGCCGCGTGGCTTGCCGGGATCCTATAATCCCAAACAATCCTTCCCATAATGTGATGACCAGAACCAGGAATCAATGATTTATCGATTTAGGCGATTTTTCAGGCGACTGCCGGCGACTGTCAGAGTGGAAGACACACACACACACACACACACACACACACACACACACACACACACACACACACACACACACACACACACACACACACACACACATCGCTTCCTTCGCCAACCCGTTATGCAGGCGGGGGGCAGGGCAAGCAGGCGGAGTCCTGCCTGAGTGAATTTAACCCGGTGCAAAGCCACGGATGCACAAATACACACACACTGACACACGACAAAGCCACACACACACACCGCGATAAACAGGAAGGTTGGCGCTGTAATTAAGACTGTGAAAGCACAGTGTACGGAAAGAATCACGCAAGTCCTTTAAAAGATGGAGGCAGAGGGAGGAGAAGGAGTGGAGACAACGTTTAAGAAACCAGAGATACACGGCTGTGAAGCTCGGTGGACATTTAACATTACCGGTCGGTTATCCTTGGTTCTGAAAACTACTGCTTATGTTTTTTTTCTCCCAATGAGCCAATGAAATTCACTGGTCAGCACCGCCTACAACTTACGAGAACCTACGACAACCTTCGACCTCCTGGCAACCCAGTAGGACCACCTGGCAACCCACCTACGGCACGAGAATTCTCGCTACTTTCCATGACGGCTTCATCATGGTCGTGAGGAGTTCCTCAAAATTTGCGGCCTCATTCTGGTCGCCGCTAATGTTTCAACATGTTGAAAAATTAGTGGCGACAATAATGAGGCCGCGACCAGATCCCAGAATGCAGGAACTCCTGGACATGACCTACAGCAAGATCGTTACACAGAAGTTACCGGAAGAGAAGGTGGGTGACGATGACGAAGGGAAGGAAGCTTGGAGTACAGGAGACCCCGGGGAATGTACCCCTTGAAAACAGGTTCACCCTCTTGGAAGCTGTCGGGACAGAAGATGCTGCCAGTCTGAGCGGCGGACAGGTGTGCGAGTTAAAACGTGGCGCTGAGGCAAAGCTGGAGAGACGGACGTCAGGCAGAGCCGTGGTAGTCGGGGACTCCATCGTGAGAGGTACAGACACGGGTTTCTGCGGCAACTGGCGGGATTCAAGGATGGTTTGTTGCCTCCCTGGTGCCAGGATCCAGGACGTCACAGACCGATTACAGGGCACCCTCAAGGGTGAAGGTGAGCAGCCGGAAGTGGTAGTGCATGTCGGCACAAATGACGTCGGGAAGAAGAGGAAAGAGATTGTGCAACGTGACTTCCAGTTCCTCGTGCTGGTGAGGGCGGGAATAGGGAGATGGGGGATCTAAATGTGTGGCTGAAGAGCTGGTGCAGGGGGCAGGGGTTTAGATTCTTAGACCACTGGCATCTGTTTTGGGGTAAGGGCGAATTGTACAAAAGGGACAGGTTGCACCTTAACAGGCGGGGGACCAGCATTCTGGCAGGCAGATTTGCCACTGCTACATGGGTGGGTGTAAACTAAATAGTGGGTGGGGGGGGGGAGACAAATTGAAAATACAAGGATGGAGTTAAAGGAACAGATAGTATAGGAAAAGTTATGAAAGACACCAAAATTAACGGGACAGAAAAATCAGTTAGGAGCTTATTTCTTAGAGCAGAAGAGTTGAACAGGAACTTTGGTTCTGTCTTCACTAAGGAAGACACAAACAATCTCACAGATGTACTAGAGGACAGAGGATCTAGGGAGACAGAGGAACTGAAAGAAATTTGCATTAGGCGAGAAATAGTATTTGGTAGACTGATGGGACTGAACGCTGATAAATCCCCATGGCCTGGTGGTCTGCATCCCAGGGTACACAAGAAGGTGGTTTTAGAAATCGTGAACGCATTGGTGATCATTTTCCGATGTTCTATAGATTCAGGATCAGTTCCTATGGATTGGAGGGTAGCTAAAATTATCCCACTGTTCAAGAAATGAGCGAGACAGAAAACGGGGAATTATAGACCAGTTAGCCTGACATCGGTAGTGGGGAAGATGCTGGAGTCAATTATTAAAGAAGTAATAA
The DNA here is from genome assembly GCA_963514005.1 of Raja brachyura. Next base: position 4,877,476 of record OY740811.1, read on the forward strand.
TGGGGCATTTGGATAGCAGTAAAACGATTGGTCCAAGTCAGCATGGATTTATGAAAGGGAAATCCTGCTTGTCTAATCTTCTGGAATTTATTGAGGATGTGAAAGTAAAATGGATGAAGGGGAGCCGGTGGATGTAGTGTATCTGGACTTTCAGAAAGCCTTTGATAAGGTCCCATACAGGAGATTAGTGGGCAAAATTAGAACACATGGTATTGGGGGTAGGGTATTGACATGGATAGAGAATTGGTTGGCAGACAGGAAGCAAAGAGTAGGAATAAACGGGTCCCTATCAGAATGGCAGGCAGTGGCGAGTGGAGTGCCGCAAGGCTCGGTGAAATGATGAAATTAAAAGTAACATTAGCAAATTTACAGATGACACAAAGCTGGGTGGCATTGTGAACTACAAAGAGGAAGCTCGGAGGTTTCAGGGTGACTTGGGCATATTCATGGTAGATGCAGTATAATGTAGATAAATGTGAGGTTATCCACTCTGGGTGGCAAGAACAAGGAAGCAGATTATTATCTCAATGATGTCATATTATGAAAAAGGGAAGTGCAATGAGACCTGGGTGTCCTTGTACAACAATCACTGAAAGTAAACATGCAGATACAGCAGGCAGTGAAGAAAGCTGATGGCATGTTGGCCTTCATAACAAGAGGATTTGAGTACAGGAGTAAAGAGGTCCTTCTGCAGTTGTACAGGGCCTTGTTGAGACCACATCTGGAGTATTGTGATGTGTAGTTTTGTCTCCTAATTTGAGGAAGGACATCCTTGCTATTGAGGGAGTGCAGCGTAGGTTCACGAGATTGATCCCTGGGATGGCAGGACTGTCATATGAGGAAAGATTGAAAAGACTGGGCTTGTATTCACTGGGCATAGAAGGGTGCGGGGGCATCTTATAGATACATGTAACACTAGACTAAGTGGGACTCGTTGGGTCCCATGTTCACACGGGAGGACTGGTCCCCCGATGCAATATTCCACCTCTCCACCAATTCCAGTATTGGTGGCCAGTGGGGGGGGGGGGGGGGGGGGGGGGGGGCGTTCAGGAGCGCTGATATGGGTTCTTGGGGTGGTAGCTCAGTTCCTCAAGCCGGATGTGCTGGCAGCTCATTCATGGCTGGTGGGCTGGCAGTTGACTCATGGCTATTCCTTGAAATTCCATTTCAAGCAGGGTGCAAGGCCACCAAAGTCAATTGCAGTTTCTTACCACTTCAAGCAGGCTGCAAGGCCACCAAATTCAAGTGCAGTTTCTTACCACTTCTAGCAGGGTGCAAGGCCACCGAATTCAAGTGCAGTTTCCTACCACTTCAAGCAGGGTGCAAGGCCACCAAATTCAAGTGCACTTTCATACCACTTCAAGCAGGGTGCAAAGCCACCAAAACAAGTGCAGTTTATACCACTTCAAGCTGGATCCAAGGCCATCAAATTCAAGTGCAGTTTCATACCACTTTCAGCAGGGTGAAACCACTATAAAACCACCATAAAACACCAAACTCACCAAAACACCAAACTCACAGTTCAGTAGACATTCAGTGTGTTCAGTTGATTCACAGCTCAGACAGAGTCATGACCTCTCCCTCCCCCATCATGCAGAGACTGAGCCACACCCACACTTCTGGGTGTTATAACCCTTCCCACCGGAAAAGGTGTGGCCTTCATGGCGTGATTGACAGGAGAGAAATTCTCAACATTTTTTAAACACTAATAGCACTTTTATTTTTCATTGATGGGAAGAATCCTCTGCGCCTGCTGAGTGGAGGGGGACTGAGTAAGATGGCCAAAAATGACAGCCATAAGTGATAGCGTTTTATCTAAAATCAATATACTAAATCTAAATTAGATCAATTATCTAAAATCAGGAAGTTACCCAAAGCACCCAAACCACCATTTGCAGTAGTGCCTATTAACTTCAACCCAAACCACCCAAACCACCATTTGCAGTAGTGCCTTTTAACCTCACCCCCAAAGCACCCAAACCACCATTTGCAGTAGTGCCTTTTTACTTAAACCCAAAGCACCCAAACCACCATTTGAAGTAGTGCCTTTTAACCTCAACCCAAAGCACTCAAACCACAATTTGTAGTGCCTTATTACTTCAACCCAAAGCACCCAAACCACCGTTTGCAGTAGTGTCGTTTTACGTCAACCCAAAGGACCCAGAACACCATTTGCAGTAGTGCCTTTTTTTTCAACCCAAAGCACCCAAACCACCATTTGCAGTAGTACCTTTTTACTTCAACCCAAAGCACCCAAACCACCATTTGCAGGCAGTGCCTTTTTACTTCAAACCAACCATATTTTCATTTTCAAACCACATTAAGGGCACTCACAGTTGAGTAGACATGTGTTCAGTGTTATTCAGAGCTCCGAGAGATGTGACCCTCTGGCTCCCTCGAGAGACTGAGTGAGGCACACCACTTACGGGTTTTATCCCCCTCCCCTCCCACCAGCAGGGGCAGCAGAGAGAATGGCAATTAAAAAAAAAACATTAATATCTCTTTGATTTTTCATCGATGGGAACAATTCTCTGGTCGGAGGGGGGCTCTGAGCGAGGTGGCCAAACATGATGGCCGTAGGTGGTGGCGTTCTCTCTGAAATCACAGCACAGTGAGCCAAAAGCTGTCAAGATAAGACTTTTAGTAATATAGATTATAAAAGGACTGGACAAGCTAGATGCTGGAAAAATGCATCATGTTGGGGGGAGTCCAGAACCAGGGGACACAGTCTAAGAATAAAGGGGAAGCCATTTAAAACTAAGATGAGAGAAAACTTTTTCACCCAGAGAGTTGAGAATTTGTGGAATTCTCTGCCACAAAAGGCAGTAGAGGCTAATTCACTGGATGAATTTAAAAGAGATTTAGATGGAGCTCTAGGGGCTAGCGGAATCAAGGTGTATGGGGAGAAGGCAGGCACGGGTTACTGATTGTGGATGATCAGCCATGATCACAATGAATGGCGGTGCTGGCTCGAAGAGCTGAATGGCCTCATCCTGCACTTATTTTCTATGTTTCTATTTAAGAATATTTTGTATCCAGGTGAAAATGGACAGCAGTTGGACTGGTGCAGATTGTCTTGTGGAGAGATGTGGTTGGAGACGGCTGGGGCACTGGGCAGTTGGGACTCAGGCCACTACATACTGGACAATGGTGCGTGAAGCGTGGGAGAGTCGCTGCCCTCCATAAGGTCATCTCCTTTGGGTGAACTTTTGACCTTTGCATGAATTCTGCCCATTTTCTTCCCACTGGAATTGTCTGACGCTCTGGACAACTTTTATAGGAGGGTTTGAAAGATTTCAAAGGTCACATTCTTCCAAGAATGACTGCAGCAAAATCCAGAAGAATGTAAAGCAATCAACATTAGACTCTTGATGGTGACAGCAATGTATTGGGAATTGTGGAGGGGAAATACTTTCATGGGCCTATTTGTCTCTTAGCTGGGAGCAGGGTTGCTTGAAAGAATTGACAGATGTATTCCTGATAATCTACAGAGACACAGCTGTTGTGTGGGCTGAGAATGTTGAGTTGACTAAACCTTAAATGTGTGGAATGCAAATTGCTTGCACTGTTTGGTTCCAATTGTATTCGAATCCTTATTTTCACACTTGATTCCCTAACTTCACCCTTCTAAGTAAACTCAGGACATTACTGTTAGCTCTGCAATGGCTTACAATAACAGGAGCGATAAGATCAAGTTCACTGGGAAGGACTATTGAATGGAAATGAGAGGATTTTCTTTTAAATACAGGCCAGAAGCTGCTGAGTGAGCCTGGAACCAGGACAAGCTACTGCCAGAGGAGTTGAGGATTTACATTGCGTTGAACACATAATTGTGAGAGATCTTTGCAAATAAATGAGCACAAGATGATGCTTGATGTAAGAAGAGCAGATTCCACTACACGTATAAAACTGTCAGCAGGAGTATTACATAGAGCTGGGGTGAGGGAGTTGCCAGAAAGGATAGTTGGACTTGCGTAAGAGGCAGTAGATGGTGCTCTGGGAGATGGGGGAAAGATGGAGAGAAACTTATCTAGACAGCTGTATTCAAACAAGTTTTAAACAAGTTATGATGACACCGTAAATGACAACAACTGGATGTGACTCTGGGTCAAGCTTTTCCTCCGGAGGGGTTGGCAGCTTCTGGAACTCCATTAATTACAACTTACTTCTCAGCTGCTTACAAAATACTAGGAGGAAATTCATAAGACGTGTTTTTCTTTTTGTTTTAATTACCGTGGAACATTGAAACATAAGAAATAGTAACAGGAGCAGGGCAGTCATCCCTTCATGCATTCTTCACCATTCTGTAAGATCGTAGTCAGACGCATGGAAATATGGCCTTCTGCACATGTTGCCTAGGCCATCCAAAGTGGCATTTAGGGCTAGTCCCATTTGCCTGTATTTGGCTAGAGCTCTCCTAATATTCGTAGCCATATGGAGGGAGGAGATTGATGGTGTATATCATGACATTTGTGGGTTTGCTTATGAGCAACAAGGAGCACCATTCTTGACGTACTAGTAACAGGTCAGAGGCAGGAGGTCCAAGCAGCATGGAACTGTTAGTCGCCAAACACCATTAGCGTGGCATGGTGGCACAGCGGTAGAGTTGCTGCCTTACAGCACCAGAGACCCAGGTCTTTAAATCTTTGCCATTGCATCTCCACTGTGAACCCTTTAAGTATAATTTGCCAGTCTATCCTAACCAATTCCCTTCTCATACCTCAAAAGTCTCCTTTATTCAAGTTCAGTCTCTGAATTAACCATGTCACTCTCCATCCTAATATAGAATTCCACCATATTATGGCCACTGTTGCCCATGGGGCCTTGCACAACAGGATCACTAACTAATCCTTCCTCATTACACAATACCCAGTCTAGGATGGCCTGTCCTCTATTCGGTTTCTCTACATATTGGTTTAAAAATACATTCCAGGAAATGCTCCTCCTTAACACTGTTACCAATTTTGTTGGCCCAATCTAAATGTAGATTAAAGTCACCCATGATTTTACCTTTGCTACACACATCCCTAATTTCCTGCTTGATGCTATCCCCAACCTCCCTACTGCTGTTTAGTGGTCTGTATACAACTCCAACACGCGTTTTCTGACTGTGGCCATTTCGCAGTTCAACCCATGCCGATTCTACTGCATCCAAGGTAATGTCTCTCCTTGCTATTGCATTAATCTCTTTAACCAACAATGCCACCCCACCTCCTTTTCCTTTCTGTATCCTTCCTGAATATTGAACACCCCTGCATGTTTAGCTCCCAGCTTTGGTCACCCTGGAACCATGTCTGCTTAATTCCAACAATATCATATTCCTTAACTACTAACTGCACATTCAATTCATCCACTTATTACGAATGTTCCTCGCATTAAGGCACAAAGCTTTTAGGTTTGTTTTTCTTATCTCCCTTCTACCTTTTGCTTCTGTCCCTCTGTCTCCTTGCATTGGTTCCCACCCCCCTGCCCTGTTAGTTCAAACATGTCCTTTCCTACTCTCTCTTTCACAATAACTGCACGCATGTGCTTCCATGTTGTTGACTCCACCCCCCACTGTTTCGTTTAAACCCACCCGTGTAGCACTAGCAAACCTGCCTGCCAGAATGTCTGTCCCCCTCCAATTAAAATGCAACCGTCACCTTTTGTAAGGGTCACCCCTGCCCCAGAAGAGATTCCAGTGATCTAGAAATCTAAATGCCTGCCCCCTGCACCAACTTCTCAGCCACACGTTCAGATCCACTATTTCCCTGTTCCTACTTTCACTAGCACGAGGTACTGGAAGCAACCTAGAGAAAACCACCCTAGAAGTCCTGCTTTTCAGCCGTCTACCTAGTTCTCTATACTCATGTTGCAGAACCTCCTTCCTCTTCTTACCCACGTCATTTGTGCCTCCATGCACAACTACATCCGGCTGTTCACCTTCCCTCA
>OY740811.1:4888406-5073406 GCA_963514005.1 Raja brachyura
GTACGTCCTTCTTTTTTGAGGATATGGCCTAGACTCTCCCACTAGTGGAAACATCCTCTCCACATCTACTCTATCCAGGCCTTTCACTATTTGTTACGTTTCAATGAGGTGTCCCCTCATCCTTCTAAGCTCCAGCGAGTAGAGGCCTACTGCTAATATTCCTTGCACGTAATCATTGACGTGTTCCTTGGGCAGGGTGGAGAGTGAGCCAGAGCCCTTGCCTGGGTAGATTATTTTCTTTTTCTTTGTTTCTAGAGTCTGGTGATAATGTTTGCCGTGAATTTCATCGGTTACAAATCCAGCACGGGGATTACGTTTCACAGCACCATTGGCATCGAAGCTTCTCATTTGGCTAGTTGGAAGATTCAAAGAGCTGACATTTGACCCCTGACCTTCGAGGGGAGGGGGACCACTTGGGGGAGAATTGCCTAGTGCGGATTGATTTAATGTGGAGCCTTTCACCAAGCCCGCCTGTCTGCATCCAATGACCAAAACTCTGTAGCCCCTGGGAAGGGGAACTGATCGGGTTCCTTGGAGTGCAGGAGGATGAGGGGTGATCTTATAGAGGTGTATAAAATCATGAGAGGAATAGATTGGGTAGATGCACGGTGTCTTGCCCAGAGTAGGTGAATCAAGGACCAGAGGTTTAAGGTGAAGGGGGAAAAATCTAATAAGTAACTTTTTCACACAATGGGTGGGCGTGTGTATGGAACAAGCTGCCAGAGGGGGTAGTTGAGGCAGGGACTATCGCAATGTTTAAGAAACAATTAGACAGGTACATGGATAGCTCAGATTTGGAGGGATAGGGACCAAACGTGGGCAGGTGAGACTAGTGTAGCTGGGACATATTGGTCGGTGTGGGCAAGTTGGGCCGAAGGGCCTGTTTCCACACTGTACGACTCAATGACTATGATGTGTGAGAGAATAAATTTAACATGAACCTGAGCGTAACCTTTTATTTAAAGAGGGTGGGTGTAGGAAATATGCAGCCAGAGGAGGTAGTTGTGGCAGGTACTATAACAACACTTAAAAGACACTTGGACAGGTTCATGGATAGGAAACATTTAGAAGGATATGGGGCAAATGGGACTAGTGTAGATGGACCATCTCAGTCGGCAGGGACAAGTAGGGCCAAAGGGCTTGCTTCTGTGCTGTACGACCCTCTGACTCTGAAGTGGCAGCCTTGCCAATAGTGCCCACATTCTGAAAATAACTATTACAGACATTATCAAATCTGTCAAAACATTTAAGTTGAATATTGTAAACACCGGATTCCATTATAGATCTGTGGAACATTGGAGAAAGTCACCAGTTGGGACTTCCTAACCGATATGCACACACACACACTTGTAAAGAAAAGTTTCAGTTTAAACTATTACAATACATCCACAACAAAGACTCATCGCTTCTGTGCCTGGTGTAGATTTTACTCAAAAATGAAGCCAAGAATATCTTAGGCTTTATATGGAATAGAAACAAAACCTATTTTACAGTCCTCCATTGAGTTAATGATTTTTTTCAAACAGATCACTGCAAACTGAATCGGTGTGTTTCACATTATGAAGTCTCAGTGGTTTTGTTTTCTTAGTGGTGACCGTGTGGAACAGTGTGTGGGGTATTCTGACAGCCGTGCACAGGAGTAGGAGGAGCTCATGTTACCGGGCAGAGAGGAAGTGCTTCTTCCCCGCGGAACTCTGCCGACAAGGATCGTGTCACCTCACTTCTTCACAGGCCAGGGATCTCTGGGGTAACAGTGGCTGCGTTAGTGCCTCCACCAACGCTGCAGAGAAGCGACTCACTGAAGTCCCGCAGGCCCGAGGCTGACACCACAGGGATGAAATGTTCAGTCTGTCGCCCCGATATTTTTAAACCAAAAATAAATGTATTCAATTATTAGCAATAATAATATTTATAAAGAAGACACACACCACCACTATTCTGAATACTAGATATTAAATGATGATATTGCAGTGTTGATCCAGGATGCATTCATTCACCCGCGATGCCCAGCGGTCCTGAAAATCCCCCAGGGTGCCTGTGGACAGTGCGGGTTCTAATACATACCGGGCGCGGATGTAATCCCAGGAAAGGGGCAGGCAGCCGGCTCGGGCCGAGCCCTGTTCCGCCTGGCGCTGTGACACGCGGATGGCCAGCTTGGATAGGCCCAGTAGCAACCCAGCCCATTCCCAACCCAACCCAACCCGGAGACATCCCCTGCTCTACCCCCTCCCCTATGCACTGGATGCCCAAAGTTGAGGATGGTGGGACTGAAGTTCAGCCAGTAAGCAAGGAGCAGCCCCTTCAAATACTCAAACAGGGGCAGCAATCTCACACACTCCATTGAGTACATGGAACGGCCCGGATTGAATTGAATACTTTCATGTCAAGTAAGCCATGTGACAAGTCATAGTGAAATTCTTTGAGTGCCCACCCAAGGTATGTAAATAGTCGCCATGTAGATGGGTTACAAAGTATCCCGCACCAAGTCCTCCTTTGTTTCCCTCTCCCCCCACCCTCACGGTGCCCCCCCTCCCCCTGGGTCCTCAGGTTCCATTGCCCAGGCACCATTCCACGCGGGCTCTGACCGTGGGCTCAGTTGGTCCCAGGGACGTGCCGCGATCTCAGTCACCTCCCGTGCGTGGCCGGCTGTCTCAGAACAAATAATACTGTGGCTCTATGAAACCTTTGGTGTCCTCATACCATGAAAGTGTGAATATAAAAGCAAGACTTTGTTTTCCCCGTGTCGTGGTTTCTATCATCTGCTCGGCCCCTTTGGCTCCTCAGTCGCAGGGGTGTCTTTCAGAAATTGACTGAGCAGAGGGAGTAGGGGAGAATAGGGGAGAGCATGGGTTTTTAAAGAGAAGGAAATTAGTAATTAATGAAAATCATCAGTGGTTTCAAAAATGACCCAGATGGAGCTAGAAACCTGCATTGGACCCAATTTGAATAATAGACAATAGCCAATAGCCAATAGGTGCAGGAGTAGACCATTTGGCCCTTCGAGCCAGCACCTCCATTCAATGTGATCATGGCTGATCATCCTCAATCAGTACCCCGTTCCTGCCTTCTCCCCATATCCCCTGACTCCGCTATCTTTAAAAGCCCTATCTAGCTCTCCCTTGAAAGTATCCAGAGAACCAGCCTCCACCGCCCTCTGAGGCAGAGAATTCCACAGACTCACAACTCTCTGTGTGAAACGGTGTTTCTTCGTCTCCGTTCTAAATGGCTTACTCCTTATTCTTAATCTGTGGCCCCTGGTTCTGGACTCCCCCAACATCGGGAACATGTTAGCTGCCTCGAGCGTGTCGAAACCTTTTATAATCTTATATGTTTCAATAAGATTCCCTCTCATCCTTCTAAATTCCAGAGTGTACAAGCCCAGACGCACCATTCTCTCCTCATATGACAGTCCCGCCATCCTGGGAAATAACCTTATAAACCTGCGCTGCACTCCCTTAATAGCAAGAATGTCCTTCCTCAAATTAGGGGACCAAAATTGCACACAATACTCCAGGTCTCACTACAGAACTGCAGAAGGACCACTTTGATAATAAAGATTACAATTGTTTGCAGTCAGGCACTGACAACCAGGGTAGGTTGTCCTCAGTGACCACCCAACTTGTTGTGCTGCTGTTGACTGTAAAGGGGTGAAACTGAAGCATCATTCACAGCACTTTGCTCACAGGATGATCCCTGCCCATGATTAACCTTCATTCATCAACCTCATGGCCCTTCATTTCAATCCAAGCATTGATGTGTTCTACTATGAGGAAAGCGCTCCAGTTCATTCAGCCTTTGAGTCACTAAAATAGTGAGATTAAACGAGAACTTACGTGTTCGAAGTTTGATCTTTATTTTGTGAGGAGTTACGATGAGGGATTACGTGAAGAAGCCCCGCCTGACGCTGGATCGGCATACTTCAAAGCAGCAGCATGAAAAACACAGAACCAATAGCCGAAGTAAAATAGTAAGGTTCAAAATAGACTAGAACTACCAGATGATCATTTACATTATGAGGGTTGGGAGTGGAGGGCACGTAATCCCTCATCGTAACTCCTCATAAAATAAAGATCAAACTTCGAACTGGTAAGTTCTCGTTTAATCTCACTATTTTACTTGGGAGTCACGTGAGTGACTTCGTGGAGATTTTGAAGCTCTGTGTTTTTTATGTCGTAAATTCATTTCATACAACTCTCTGTTTAGTCAAAACAGTAGTGAGCAAATAGTATTTTAGGACATTGTTACAATTTATGAAATAAGTCCTTTAATCATAAAAAGAACAACTTTTTAATAATAACCCCTCTATCTTAGGGGAAAATTACAAAATAAATTGATAAATGATGTCAATGGTAACATAAATCGATAATATAAATCGATAATATAAAACAAAGCAAGCATTAGAGAGAACCCAGTACTGTGCGTCCAAATCCTGGCACCGTGACAACAGGTTTATTGTAGAACTTTGAAAAATCTCTTCTCTAGACCACCTCTAAAATTTTATCGAGTGGTACGTCCTGTACCTTCGCCACGGACGTAGCTGCCGCCCTAGTGGAGTGAGATTTAAACACATCAGTGTCTATTCTTGCTAGACACAAACCTGTTTTAACCATCCAGAAATGGTTTGAACTGAACCTTTTGTATGTGGCTTTTTGTGTGTTATTAATAACGCTTTCTCAGAACCTCTGAGATTTTGGTTACCTCAATGTATTGAGTTAAATGCTTAACTACACACAATGTTTCATCAATAGGATATGCTTTAAACATTACCTTCATTCCAGTTCTTCCTGGTCTGCTTTGTTTGATCAAGTCATAAACATAAAACATAATGTTATCTGTAGTCACATGCATGCAATCCAACCGTTACAATTGCAAAGCTTGTACTCTTTGAGATGATACCAATGCCATTAACATTATCACCTTGAATGTTAATTTCTGCAAAGACATTGAATTAATTGGAGTCCATTGTTTAAGCAAAGTGAGAACAATGCTTACATCCCAAATTTCTGTATATTCTGAGTGAAATCCAGGTTAGCCGGGAGGTGGTGTTGGGTAAATTGAACGGATTGAAGGCCGATAAATCCCCAGGGCCAGATAGTCTGCATCCCAGAGTACTCAAGGAGGTAGCCACAGAAATAGTGGATGCATTAGTGATAATTTTTCAAAATTCCTTAGATTCTGGAGTAGTTCCTGAGGATTGGAGGGTAGCTAATGTAACCCCACTTTTTAAAAAAGGAGGGAGAGAGAAAGCGGGGAATTACAGACCAGTTAGTCTAACATCGGTAGTGGGGAAACTGCTAGAGTCAGTTATTAAAGATGGGATAGCAGCGCATTTGGAAAGTGGTGAAATCATTGGACAAAGTCAGCATGGATTTACGAAAGGTAAATCATGTCTGACAAATCTGATAGAATTTTTCGAGGATGTAACTAGTAGAGTGGATAAGGGAGAACCAGTGGATGTGTTATATCTAGACTTTCAGAAGGCTTTCGACAAGGTCCCGCATAAGAGATTAGCATACAAACTTAAAGCACACGGTATTGGGGGTTCAGTATTGATGTGGATAGAGAACTGGCTAGCAGACAGGAGGCAAAGGGTAGGAGTAAACGGGTCCTTTTCAAAATGGCAGGCAGTGACTAGTGGGGTGCCGCAAGGCTCAGTGCTGGGACCCCAGCTATTTACAATATATATTAATGATTTGGACGAGGGAATTCAATGCAACATCTCCAAATTTGCAGATGATACCAAGCTGGGGGGTATAGTTAGGTGTGAGGAGGATGCTTGGAGGCTGCAGGGTGATTTGGATAGGCTGAGTGAATGGGCAGATGCATGGCAGATGCAGTATAATGTGGATAAATGTGAGGTTATCCACTTTGGTGGCAAAAACATGAGGGTAGACTATTATCTGAATGGTGGCAGATTAGGTAAGGGGGAGATGCAACGAGACCTGGGTGTCATGGTACACCAGTCATTGAAAGTAGGCATGCAGGTGCAGCAGGCAGTGAAGAAAGCAAATGGTATGTTAGCATTCATAGCGAAAGGATTTGAGTATAGGAGCAGGGAGGTTCTACTGCAGTTGTACAGGGTTTTGGTGAGGCCACACCTGGAGTACTGCGTACAGTTTTGGTCTCCAAATCTGAGGAAAGACATCCTTGCCATAGAGGGGTACAGAGAAGATTCACCAGACTGATTCCTGGGATGTCAGGACTTTCATATGAGGAAAGATTGGATAGACTCGGTTTGTACTCGATGGAATTTAGAAGATTGAGGGGGGATCTTATAGAAACCTACAAAATTCTTAAGGGGTTGGACAAGCTAGATGCTGGAAGATTGTTCCCGATGTTGGGGGAGTCCAGAACAAGGGGTCACAGTCTAAGGATAAGGGGGAATTCCTTTAGGACCGAAATGAGGAAAACATTCTTTACACAGAGAGTGGTGAGTCTCTGGAATTCTCTGCCACAGAAGGTAGTTGAGGCCAGTTCATTGGCTATATTTAAGAGGGCGTTAGATGTGGCACTTGTGGCTAAAGGGATCAGGGGGTATGGAGAGAAGGCAGGTACGGGATACTGAGTTGGATGATCAGCCATGATCACATTGAATGGCGGTGCAGGCTCGAAGGGCCGAATGGCCTACTCCTGCACCTATTTTCTATGTTTCTATATCTGGGCTTGGGAGGATTTTATTGAAAATTCCTTTCATGAATCGGGATACTAATGGGTGAGACCGAACTGAATCCCGATCTGAAATTTGTCCTAAATAGGATGACAATGCACTACGAGCACAATTAATGGCACTATAACTCAAATGCTCATCAAAGTGTAACCCAGCAAGGAACTCCAATACATTTGAAATGTTTGCAGTATGATAAGATATCTTTGACTGTGTACAAAAACTTCCCATTTCCTTATATGCAACATATATTGTTTTAGTGCTATTCCTCCAAGCTGCATCTATAACATCCATGGTCCTGTCCGACAGTTCAAACTCTTGCAATGGTCTGGTCAGAACCTGCAGATTAACAAATTCATATGATCATGCAATGGAAGAATTTCTTTTGTTACTGGTTGTGTCAACAGATTGTCGCAACTGGGAATTGTCATACATGGTTCAATAATCATTTTAGCATCAATGGGGACCATGACTGCGTGGGCCAATGTGGCACCACCAAAAATGCCTTTGGCAGCGTCTTGCGCTATTTTCTTGAGACATTGCCCAATGAGACAGAATGGGGAAAAGCATAAAAGAACGTATTCCCCAGTGTAGCGAGAAAGCATCCACCGCTACTGCCCCTGGATCGTGTTCCCCAAGACACGTATTTGGGCAATTGGTGATTCAATCTAGATGCAAACAGATCAATGTCCGGTACTCCATACCGACTGACAATATTTTTGAAAATTTGTGGATTTAACATCCATTCTGCATTGTCTTTAAATATTCGTGATCTTTTGTCTGCCACAACATTGTCTCTCCCCGAGAGATAAATAGCTGAAAGCCAAATATTTTTGCCAATACACCAATGCCACATCTGGTTTACCAGATGATCACATGATATTGATCTGACACCACCCATGTGATTGATATATGCCACAGCTGTGGTATTATCTATTTGTACTTGGACATGCAAATCTTTTAATGAAGAGCAATAAGATTTTAATCCATAAAATGCTCCCAGTAGCTCCAAATAATTAATACCATATGTTTGGAGCAATAAATCCTCTTGGACAGCCCATCTGCCTCCACAGCTGGTCTCATTATCCGTAGCCCCCCCATCCGAGAGAACTTGCGTCAGTTTGCAAAAACACTACTGGCTGATGAACTAAAATGTTCTTAGCAGCTTGTGGAACATTCTCAATCCACCAATGTAATTCTGATAAAGCTTCCTTAGGCAATTGCATTGGCCTATCAAAATGGCCTGCTCGCTGAATAAGCGCTTGAGTTTTTGCCCTTTGAAGATTTTGGTAATGTAGACGACCAACTCTACTGCTGGAAATGCTGCTGCCAATTTACCAATAACCTTGGCAACCTCTCGGATGGAGGGATAAGGTTTGTTAATCAGGTTCTGACACACATTTGTCAAATCCAACACCTTATCCATTGGTAAAGTTACCAACATGGTAACTGAGTTAATCACAAACCCCAGATAATTTTTCAATGGTTTGGGATTGCTGTAACTTAGATTTGTTGGATGGATCAGGAACCCAACTTCTCAAACAAACTTGTAGTTGCTGAGACTAATTTTCCAGCTGACTCCTGATTAGCATTGACAATTAAATGTCATCTAGATAAGCCATAACGATGTGTTTTTGTGCCCTTAGCAGTGCAAATGCTGGCTTAATCCTTTAGGCCTTAAAGCTTTGTAGCCACAGCTGTCCCATCCATAAACTTTAATTACCTGCGAAATTATGGTGAATTGGGACCGAAATATGCATCCTTCAATCTATTGTAGCCATATAACAACCTGTTGATACCTGCTGCATTGCAGTGTTGAATGTGTCCATTTTAAAAAATGTTTATACTGGACAATGTATTCAATTGTGTGAGATCTAAAATGATTCTAGAACCCCATCTTTCTTCGGTCTGGGGAAAATATTTGATACAATTGTTGTGGATCCTTTCCTGTTTTCTCAATAACTCCTTTCTCACACAAATTCTTAACCTCTTTGTCAATTTGAATTCTTTCAAGACTGCAAACATGAAAGAATGATAAGGTTTATTGTGTCCCAATGGATCCATACCTCCTTATCATTATAAACATTTGGAGTCTACCACCAATCTGAGGTTCATCCAAACATCCTTCTTTAATAGGATAAAGTTTTGTACCTCTCCAACTGTTTGACGAAATGTCTCCTTACCCAATAAATGGGTGTACATTCATTATGGTCCCTAGATAAGGGACGTATCAGATATTAAACTGATAAGAACAGATACTACACTTGATCTTAGCCAAAAAGCCGAGAAGTGATTGCTGTGCTGGCTGGTAATTCTTCCTTATCATACTCCTGCCTCGGCTCAAATCAAATCCCTTTCTCATATGACCAGCCTTCTGGCCAACTGAAGGGTTTCACAAGACCAACAGTTTTTGCCTCTTCATCCATTACTTTAATTTGTTTAAACAGATTTCCTCCGAACAAATAACCAAGAGCTTGAACATTGCTTGTCCTGTAAATCTTGGATGTAAAAGAGGCCGAATGGCAATCTTCCATTTTATATAATTTATCTCAAAATGAGTTGCAGAATAAGCCCAACATACTTTGTTTATTCTGAACTTTGGTCATTCCACAACCTTCCAGCGTGTCTTAAAAGACAGTGATGCCAAAATTAGCTTGAGGATACTTTAATCGTAATTCCTCCACCCGCATAATTGCTGACATTGGCGCCCAAAAACCCGGATTTACCAGGTACCTTCTTAAAGGTGTTTTGGAATGCTTCATGAATTTGCGTCATCCTTGCGCATGCTAATTTTCTTATATTCTGTATAATTCCAATTTTAGTATATGTGCTGCCGAAGCGAGCACTTTTACAATAAATAAGTGTTTAAATCCAAATCTGCTGTCTCAACCATAACAGCTTTCTTGAGGCAGGTGAGAGACCATATAATTAACATTGGCCGCCAGGTTTCCTTCCATGGCCTCACCGCCTCCACCAGGTATAGTAACTTTGTGCCCCTCAGACACACCTGGATTTGTATTGTGGTGGGTACTTCTGACCACAACACCACTTTCAGGGTCAGTCTCATACAGCCCTGGTACTCCTGAAACTTGTTCAAGGAGACTTCCTCCAGCCTAATCCCAGGCACTGGAGTTTCAATTCCCATTTTCAACTGGCACCATATTCATAATATGGAACCCCCTCAGGGGCTGCCTGGGAATATTCTGGGTACTTAGACCCCTGTTTGATATTGTTTGGAGTATTTCCTCCATTAGATCCATACTTAGCCAAAGGCTTTCCTTCAGGATCTTTCAGAAACCTCAGGCCTTTCAAGCTTCTTTTTACATTTTAGGCACTGGGTTTTCAAAGTTTTTGTTTGTGGAGCAACCAAAGGCTCACTAACGGGTATTTCAACGGCCACCGGTATCGGAACCAACTCCGCAATAATCTGCTGTCCCGACTTTTCTACACCCCGGGACGCACGTTTTACCCGCGATTTTTTAAAACATTTTTATTTTTATTTTAACTCCTCCTGGTTTACCCACCAGCCTACGGAGTTTTTAGAAAACACCCTGGAAGTAAAATAATTTTACTTACCTGCGGGCCGTTTCCTTACCGCTGTGTTGGAGCTGCGCTCTGCAGCTCTTCCTCTGCCGATAGCGTCGACGTAATGCCGATCCAGCGCCAGGCGGGGCTTCTTCATAAAGTCACTCACGTGACTCCGAAGTAAAATTCCCATTGTCTGTTCCCTTTAAGGGGCTGTCCTACTTGGGTGACCTAATTGGCGAGTTTAGAAGAGTTTAGGAGAGTTTGAAAACATTTCATGTTGAAGACCTCCTTCGACTATGTAGAAGACCAACTTCAACTAGCTTCGGGAAAATTGGACACCGAATAGTGGAGAGTGAAGACGACTTCCTTCGATCTCCCTTCGACCTCCCTTCGACTATGATGAAGCTCCGAAGCTCTAAAGTCGGGTCGCAGACGCACGTCACCATAGACATAGAAACATAGAAAATAGGTGCAGGAGTAGGCCATTCGGCCCTTCGAGCCTGCACCGCCATTCAATGTGATCATGGCTGATCATCCAACTCAGTATCCCGTACCTGCCTTCTCTCCATACCCCCTGATCCCTTTAGCCACAAGTGCCACATCTAACGCCCTCTTAAATATAGCCAATGAACTGGCCTCAACTACCTTCCCGTTCTTCCCACAGCTCTTCCCGTTCCGAAAATGGCCAGCTCCGCGATGGCAGGTCCGCAGGCTCCGCGTCTGGAGCCATCAGATTGGTTCCGGCTGCAGGCTGCCGCCGACTCCACGATGTTAGGCCCAACGACATTGGAGACCCGACAGGGAAAAAGTCATGTCCCCCGTACAGGGAAGAGATGAAACGGTTTCCCCACGGTGATGTGGAGAGATAAACAACAATGAATGAAAGATATGCAAAAAAGTAACGATGATAAAGAAAACAGGTCATTGTTATCTGTTTGCTGGGTGAAAGCAAGAAGCAAGTCCGACTTGGGTGGGGGAAGGATAGAGAGAGAGGGAATGCTGGGGTTACTTGAAGTTATAGAAATCAATATGCATACAGTATCACTGGGCTGTGAGCTTCCCAGGCAAAATATGACATGCTGTTGCTCCAATTTGCATTTTGGCTCACTCTGACGAGGACACAAAGGTCTGAGTGGGAATCAGGAGTATTAAAGTGTTTAGCAACTGGGAGATCATGTAGGCCCAGGAGGACTGAGCGAAGGTGTTCAGCGAAATGATCGGCCAGTCTACGTTTGGTCTCGCCGATGTATACGAGTCCACATCTTGAACATCGGATACAGTAGATGAGGTTGGAGGAGGTGCAAGTGAACCACTGCCTAACCTGAAAAGACTGTCGGTGTCCTTGGATAGTCGAGGGAGGAGGTATAGGGCAGGCACGTGCCATGAGTAATTATTCAGGGTAGACATTAGGCAGTCAATCGAATTTTCAAAATCATAAAACACGTGCATGCGCAGATAGGTCCTGTAGGCAGTCAGTCGACTTTTAAAAATCTTAAAAACCGTGAATGTGGAGCGCGCAGTCCATGGTGGAAAGGCAGGATTTCAGCTGCCTTTATTGCCCATTGTAAGTGAAGGCTTGAAGCAGCGCCATGGCTCGTGAGTTGAACAGAGTTACGTGTATTACACGTACTGCGGATGAAAGACACGGGAGAATTATGCCTACCTAAGATCGATTATTAAAATAATAACCATTCAATATTAAATACAGAATTTAGTAGATGAATTGGAAATCTTTACTATTTATATGTAATAATTACCTTTTTATAATTTTAGTCAGGGTAGGCACTGCCTACCTTGCCTACCCTGACGGCATATGCCGGGTATAGGGACAGGTGTTGCATCTCCTTGGGACAGGAGCTGCAGGGGAAGGTGCCTGGGGAGGGGGTGGTTTGGGTGGGAAGGGATGAGTTAACCAGGGACTTGTGGAGGGAACAGTCTCCGCGGAAGACAGAAAGGGGAGGAGATGGGAAGATGTGACAAGTGGTGGCATCCCTTTGGAGGTGGCAAAAATGTTGGAGGATTATGTGTTGTGTGCGACGGCTATAAGGGGTGAAAGATAAGAACTAAGAGGACTGTCTCTGTAGCGACTAAGGGGAGGGTGAGCAAGGGTGGAGCTGCGGGGTATTGAGGAGACACGAGTGAGGGTCTCATCTATGATGGCAGAGGGGAACCCCCGTTCCCTACTAAATGAGGACATCTCGGATGTCCTGGTATGGAACACCTCATGGTTTATAAATTGTGGTTTATAAAAGAAGACACAAAGTGCTAGAGTAACTCAGTAGGCCAGGCAGCATTTCTGAAGGGCATGACTAGGTGATGTTTTGGGTTGGGACCCTTCTTCAGACTGGACACAGATGTCCGAAGAAAAGTCCTGACCTTTAACATCACCTATCCATGTTCTCCAGTAATGCGGCCGGACATAGTAGGTTACTCCAGCACTTTGTGTCCAATCTGTTCCTTCTTTTTCAACAAAGGTCTTATGTCAGCAGCCCCTTGACACTGTGCTTAAGAGGCAAAGTGGACTGGAAAATGAAATGAGAGTGGTAGCTGCAACCAAATGGTGGCCTTGTTAGACGGTTAAATCCAATCTGAGTGGAATAGTTGAACACCAGTCAACAATGATTGTTGGTGCACGAAATGTCACGGCATCATTGAACTCTTTCCACCCTTTTGATTTGTAAAACTATCCAGACCCCAAGGATTAACCTCAGATGATAAATTAGGACTTTTATCCATGTGGAATATGTTTGAGGAAGTTGAAAGAGAGTCTGACACTCTTGGAAATACAGAGAGACTGGATTGTTGCTGAACTCTGAACAAAGTTCAAACAAATGTTGTGCAATGAACATGTAAATTTGGTTTGGCTCATGCTCATGCTCACTGGAATTAAGAATGAGAAACATTTCATTGAGACATAAAACTCAGACAGGAAGTGCCTGAGCCTGGACTGTTTAGAGCTACGGGTATCATAGAGTCAGAGTGTCATCGAGTCGTACAGCGTGGAAACAGGCTCTTCGGCCCAACTTGCCCACATCGACCAACCATCTACACTAGTCCCATTTGCCCGCGTTTGACCCATATCCCTCTAAACCTGTCCTACCTATCTAATTGATTCTTAAACGTTGCGATAGTCCCAGCCTCAACTAACACCTCCGGCAGCTTGTTCCATACACCCACCACCCTTTGTGTGAAAAAGTTACCCCTCAGATTCCTATCAAATCTTTTTTCTTGTCCCTATGTCCTCTGGTTCTCAAATCCCACACTCTGGGCAAGCGTGCTCTGTGCATCAACCCAATCTATTCTTCTGATTGTATACACCTCTATAACATCACCTCTCAACCTCCTACACTCCAGGGAATAGAATCCCAGCCTTCTCCCTATAGCTCAGACCCTCAGGTCCTGGCAACATCCTTATAAATCTTCTCTATATCCTTTCCAGCTTGACAACATCTTTCCTATAACATGGTACCCTGAACTGAACACAATACTCTAAATGTAGCCTAACGAACAAATTATTCAACTGCAACATGACCTCCCAACTTCTATACTCAATATTCTGACTGATGAAGACGAGGAAAGGGGCCAACTATTAAAGATTCATTTAGTTTCCTTTAGTTTGGGTTAGTTTATTGTCACATGTACTGAGGTACAGTGAAAAGCTTTTTTTTTATGGCATGCTACACAGTCAGCGGAAAGATATGATTACAATCTGTACAACGTACAGGTACAAGATAAAGGGGATGACACTTAGTGCAAGATAAAGTCATCAGTCCCATCTGATGCCACCTTCTTAAGTCTGACATACACTTCCTGTTTTCTTCCTGACCAAGTTTACAACCTCCTTGGTCATCCATGGCTCCGTGACTTTGCCATCCGTATCCTCCCTTCTGACAGGAACATGCTGATCCTGCACTTGCATCAGCTGGCCTTTAAATGACTCTCACATGTCATCTGTGGACATGCCCAATAACAACTTCTCCCCAATCTACCTCCGCTAGTTCCTCCCTAATGACATTTTAATCTGTCTTGCCCCAATTAAGTACCTTCTTCCAACATCCAGACATGTTCCTATTCAAAACAATCTCAAAACATGGAATAGATAATAAGATAATAAAAAGGAACTGCAGATGCTGGATTAAATTGAAGATAGACACAGAATGCTGGAGTAACTCAGCGGGTCAGGCAGCATCACTGGAGCAAATGGACAGGTGATGTTTGGGGGCAGGACCCTTGTTCAGCCTGATTGGAGGAGGGTGGAACTGGAAACAAAAAACAACCAGGACAAATCAGGGCTGGCGAAAGATGAACTCAGACAAGGAGGTTCCCTGGTTGGTCAGTAGTTGGCTAGGGATGGTGTGATCTCAAGAGGGATATATCATTGCAAAGTGCGGGTCTTGTTAACTGACTTTTAATGGGGGGGGGGGGGGGGGGGGGGGAGGGGAGGGGAAAGGGGATTGTTTGTGTCGGTCACCTAAAGTTAGAATTTTAAATTAATTAGAAATTTATAATTAAAATTAAAACTGATGGAAGGTAGACACAAAATGCTGATGTAACTGAGCGGAACAGGCAGCGTCTCTGGAGGAAGGAATAGTGACATTTCGGACGTCACCTATTCCTTCTCTCCAGAGATGCCGCCTGTCCCGCTGAGTAACTCCAGCATTTTGTGTCTATCTTCAATTTGAACCAGCATCTGCAGTTCTTTCCTACACATTAAAATTGATGGAGTTGTGACCACCATCTCCAAATTCCCCTTCCATCACAGCATTTCCATGTCAGCTGGCCAGGCTCGTTTCCCAGTACAAGCTCCAGTAAGGTTTCTCCTCGACTCGGACTATCCACATACCGTTTCAGGAAACCACTTTGAATGCACTTATCAAATTCTGCCCAATCTATCCTCTTGCCCTGAGTTAGTCCCAGTCAATGTCAGGGAAGTTAATGTCACCCACTACAACCCTGTGGTTCTTGAATCCTTCCGTAATCTGTCTACATCTCTGATCCTCTATCTCCCGCTGACTATTGGGTGTCAATATAATCCCATTACAGTGATTGCTCCTTTCTTATTTCTGAGCTGTACCGGTGATGCCGCAATAGGCGTACGCTCCAGTATGGACCTCTCTGAAAGCCCCTGAGTCATTCTCCCTGATCAGTAAAGCCCTGTGCCACTCTCTACATGGCCCAAGTAGATGCTAACATGTGCTACTGGACCTGTGCAATGCTGGACCTTTCCTTCATGGAAGCACAACTTTCTGCGAGAAGGGCTGAGCCAGTCTTAATCAAGGGAATGAAATCACCCCAGTGGTATGGATATTAATTACTCTAACTTCAAGCAACCCTTGCTTTCCCTCTCCCTCCGTCCCTCCCCCACCCTAGTTCTCCCACTAGTTTTACTGTATGCCTCCTAGTCACATTCCCTCTCAGCTAACAATGAACCATTCTACATTTCGTTATCATCGTCTACTTCGATCTGTAGTTTTCACAGTTACCCTTCCACATCTTTAGACTCCCCTGAGTCTGAAGAAAGGTCTTGCCCCAGAAACGTCACCCATTCCTGCTCTCCAGAGATACTGCCTGCCCGCTGAGTTACGCCAGCATTTTGTGTGTATCTTTGGTGTAAACCAGTATCTGCAGTTCCTCCCACACAAATGATCTGAAATCTTTGATGATATTGCACAAGTTGTCCTTCCCATTGTTTATCTTGCTCAGTGGACTTTGTACATTAATCTTCTGATGTGTTCTTCTGAACTAGCAACGACTGCAACTAGAACCACAATTGTTTATTTTGTATTTAGTTTCATTTCTATTCTGTGTCTGATAAAATGACTGCATAATACATGGAGCAAAAACACTGGGATAAAAATCCCTTCACTTTGTGTGAAAATCTTTGTGCAGTAGAGGAAGGAATTAGATGTAAATCCCAAACTCTGAACACAATGGAATGCTTTTGTTGATGGATGAGACGCTTCGTGATGCTTTGTCGGGGTCGTGCGTGTACATCACATCACATCCGGACGTACGCTCGGATTTCAAACTATGCGCAAAGTACATTTTGATATTATTGTTCAAAATCCAGTTTCATGTCATAATCCTGTTTAGAGATCAGCCACGCACACTGGTCTTAACAAGAGGCTGAAACTATCTTCTGTATTGGATGAAGGGGACTGGCCTGACCTGATCTACTCTCAGGTAAGCGACACTTAGTACTGGAGCAACTCAGCAGGTCAGGCAGCATCTCTGGAGTACAAAATACTCCCTGGTAAGTCCTGCTTTAACATTTGCTCCTGTCCTATGCATGCTCCACCATCGCTCTTTTCTCCAGGGATTCTGTCAGACCTACTGAGTTACTCCAGCTTTTGTGTCTATCTTTCAAAACCAGCATCTGCAGATCTTTCCCACATGTTTTCTCTGCTGGTCATCTGATTGTTTCTCCAACCCACTCATCTTCCTCTTCATTTACCGCTCGCCTGGTTCTTTCACTGACCACAACACTTGGTGCATCTTTGACCCCGAATGCAGTGAGCTACCCTCACTTGCTCCTTCCCCAAGCCGCTGCCTCTCTCAGATCCACCTGACCTACCTATTTTCTTTCAATAGCACCAGAAAGTCTCACTTAGCGGTGAAGAAGCCCATGGCATCTCAGTGCATCTTGGGCTTAGAGCGGATCTTTGGGAGGTTCTGCAGACGAGTGAGAGTCTGCCCACCCCACTGTGCCATCCCTCCCCTTGCTGTATAGTCATAGTCATAGAGTGGTACAGTCTGGAAACAGGCCCTTCAGCCCAAATTGCCCATACCAGCCAACATGTCCCATCTACATTAGTCCCACTTGCCTGCGTTTGGCCCAAACCCCTCAAAACCTGTCCTATCCATGTACCTGTCTAATTGCTTCTTAAACGTTGCGATAGTCCCAGCCTCAACTACTTCTTTCGGCAGCTCGTTCTGTACACCCACCACCCTTTGGGTTGAAAATGTTACCTTAGATTCCTATAAAATATTTCCCCCCTCATCTTAAACGCATGGCCTCTGGTTCTTGATTCCCTTACTCTGGGCAAGAGACTGTGTGCATCTACCCAATCTATTCCTCTCATGATTTTATACTCCACTATAAGATCACCCCTCATGCTCCTGCACTCCAGGGAATAGCGTCCCAGCTTGCTCAACCTCTCCCTATAGCTCAGACCCTCGAGTCCTTTGTGAATTTTCTCTGCACCCTTTCCAACTTGACAACATGGTGACCACTATCGTCACCAACATCTTATACAACTGCAGCTGGTTAACCTGCTCCTGGAGGTGCAGATGAACTGTCAGGACTCTGATTGAAGCTGATTCTGCAGCTGATTCCAGCTGGGTGCATTGAGCAAAGTCTGCATTTATATAGAATCCTTAACATCCCAGGGCATTTAGCAGGACCGTCATCGAAGAAGATTTTACTCCAAGCCACATGACGTTTACTTCAATTGTCTGATTGCACCCCTGATAGCCAAGGTTTCAGCTTCGAAAGCATCACGCTCTGGAATCCCTTCACTGATGGTCCCTTATCTCATTTAGGGTCTTCCTTTATAAGTTGCTGCTTTCACCAGTCACCTGCTCTAAAATCCTCTGGGGCTTCCTGCTGCTGAAGAATAGGTGTATTTCTGACTTTTCCCTACACTTACGAGGATGTTGCCAGGACTCGAGGGTCTGAGCTGTAGGGAGAGGTTGAGCAGGCTAGGACTGTGTTCTCTGGAGTGCAGCAGGATGCAGGGTGATCTTATAGAGGTGCAAGAAATCATGAGAGGAGTGGATCGAGTAGACGCACCATCTCTTGCCCAGAGTAGGGGAATCGAGAACCAGAGGACATAGGTTTAACGTGGAGGGGGAAAGATATAATAAGAATCTATGGGGTAACTTTTTTCACACAAGGGTGGTGGGTGTATGGAACAAGCTGCCAGATGAGGTAGTTGAGGCTGGGACTGTCGCAACATTTGGGAAGCTATTAGACAGGTACATGGATAGGACAGGTTTAGAGGGATATGGGCAAACGCAGATCAGTGAAACTAGTGTATTTGGGACATGGTGGCCGATGTGAGCAAGGGCCTGTTTCCACACTGTATCACTCTATGACTATGACTTAAAGGTGTTATCAAATGCTGATTGTATTGCTCATGTGATCGGTGTAAAGGCTGTGCTTACGTTGGAGTGTAGCTGAGTGGACACATGTATAGAACGTACAAACTTGGAACAGACAACACCATGGTCAGGATCGAACCTGGGTCTCTGGCCCAACTCAACTGCTGCGCCACCGTGCTGCCACAGTACTTTAATACTACTGGGCAAACACTGACTGGAGAAACCTCCTGAGTCCTCACTTGTTACAACAGCCAGCCCCTGCGCCTGGGAGCACGGAGTGAATTTCTTTCTCTTATGCTTCTTTCTTTCTGAACAGCAAACTGAAATACTTGTCACAACAAGGCTGGCCATTTGCCTGAGGCTTGACTTGTGGATTAGTGGTCTTGCGAGGAGCTTTGGACAAAGGAATGTGGGGTGGGAAGGAGTTACGAAGTAGGATTTGCTGCCAGTGTGGTTTACGTTCTATTGAAACTAGTGGCTTGTTGAACATGTTGTTATCCTGGGTGAACCAGTTGTCTTCCTGTCCGTCGTTTCGGCTCCGTGTTCAGTGCAGCACCTCCTATTAGTTTAGAGATACAGTGCGGAAACAGGCCCTTCCGCCCACCGAGTCCGCCCCACACATAAACACTATCCTACACACACTAGGGACAATTTTCAATTATACTAAGCCAATTAACCTACAAACCTATACATCTTTGGAGTGTGGGAAGAAACTGGACCCGGAGAAAACCCATGCTGTCATGGGAGAATGTACAAACTCCGTACGGACAGCATCCATAGCTGGGAATGAACCCGGGTCTCTGGCGCTGTGAGGCAGCAACTCTACCGCTGCGCCACTGTGCCGTCCTATTCCTCACTGAATACAGATAAAATTCACAGCATAGGAAGAGGCCTCTTGCCCATTGAGAAAGAGTTACTCAGTCTGCACCACTTACAGCACAATATCTGTAGTCCGCTGGTCACAAGGTGATGAGACGTCTGCCTCCACTCCCCCTCCAGGCACTCCCACCACTCTCTGGATGAAATATGTTCCCATCGTTCTTCTTTCAATTCCAGTAAATTTATGCCACTTTCCTGCCACACAAATAGAGTGAATCAAATAGACCCATCTAGACTTCCGTCATTTTAAACATCTGTTACCTGCCACTGCCATTCTACAGAACAATCCATGCTCCTCCTGACTTGTGTCCTCACTGTGGTCTGGTAAATCTCTGCACTCTCTCCAGCACAATAACTAAGCACGTGGCCAGCAAGTGACACGACATGCTGAGGTTCTACCTGTCCCCGGTGTTGCGAAGGATGGGCCTGGTGCAGATGCCACGCAAGGTGCCAGTCAGCTGGACATTGCTGCACTATCTGTCATTCCTGGAAAGGTTCTTCCGGACCAACAAATTTGACCACAAGTCCATCGGGCAGTGAACGTCCGGCAGGCACCGCAGGGGAATGACTCCATGGATCCTGTGGCGGTTTCAATGCTGTATGACTATAACTAACTCACTCAGTCCAAGCATGTACATTATAACAGTGCAAAGAGTATGAATTTACACACTGCCTTTAACACCTGGGCGAAGAAAGGCACTATATAAATGCAAACTCCTCTTTCCAGCGGCGGAAAACACAGGGGGGCCAGAGGGGACATGTCCCCCCCATGTTTTGAGAGGTGGGGGACATTCCCCCCAAGTTTTTGTAATCCAGATTTTAAAATCTCCGCTTTTCGCTTTTCGAGTGGAGGTGGGACTGCTGATCGAGGGCACCGATAGGGCGAGAGAGACGTCGGTCAGCAGGCAATGGGGGCGGGACATGATGATTCAGCGCGATGATTGGAGAAGGGAGACGTGGCACAGACCTGCGCCTCATCCACATCCAGGATCGATCCCGGCCGGATCTGCGGTGCTGTCCCGTCCCCAGCCGAGTGCCCCCCCCCCCTCGGAGGGCCAGAGACGTCGGGAGTCAGGTGCGACCTTTACCCCCAGGTCCACAGCCAGCGCAGAGAAGCAGCGCTAAACCCAGCTGACTCTGCCTGGTTAACCTGCCTGGGCTTGCGGGAAATATGGGCAGCGTGGAGAAGCAGCGCTGGTGTCCCGTCAGTCCAGTCAGGGCTGTAGTTAACCCGGCGACACAGGCAGAGTTGAGCTGCATTTAGCACCAAAGATACTAGCAATTTATTATTTGGTCAAACATGTCAAATGAACGAAAAAAATGGTTTACTTTAATTGCCTGTTCGAACTTTTTAACTCGATTCGGATGCAAAACACAATTGGCTTGCGAATGTTTCAGGGCTTCGGCTCCTCGAGTATCTTTGTTTAGTGCTGGATTGAGCCTCCGAAGCCTCGCGCATGTGTGTGTGAGTGTGCGTATGCGCGCGCGGCTGCCAAAACATTCTGTCCCCCGTCCCCTCCACGTTTAGAAAGCGAGTTCCGCTCTTGCCTTTTTCCACTGACTTGGCTAACATCTTCCACAGTCACACAGTTTCAGGCAGCAACATTAGCCGTGTCTGATTGCTGACTGTGGACTACCCAAGCCGTTCCCTGATGTCTGACACCTTACACCAGATGGCCTAGATCATTGGGCAAGAAATATCGAGTTATTGTGGGCAGAAGGATTTAAGATGCAGATCAGTGAGACAATACTGAATAGTCAAGCACTAACTAGCTAACTCTTCATTCCATGTTCAGATTAGTGCAGTTAAAACAGCGGATGGGTATGGAGACACAAGGAAGTGCAGATGCTAGTTTACAAAAAAAGACACAAAGTGCTGGAGTAATTCTTCAGACTCTTAAGACTCTTCTCCAAGTCTGAAGACAGGACCCAACCCAAAACTTCACCTATCCATGTGCCTGATCTGCTGAGTTTCTCCAGCGCTGTGTGTGTTTGGCTGGTTTGGATATGTTGGCTACCTGACTAGTGTTACAGCCTATGATCATTGAAGCAGTTTAAAAGCATGTGAAGTTAATGCTTTGTGTTCAATACCTCTTACTCTAGCCAATTACACTGAGTGAGAACGGATGGAATACAAACACAACCCTTTGCAACAGAACCTAGGCAGGCAAAATGATCCAGGGGATAAATATATTTAAAATTGAGAGAAGTGGCAAGGAATGTTGTGACTTCATTTTGAGCAAAGCTTTGAAGTTAGGGGTGTGTATCGATGGAGGGAAACCGATCCAATCTTCTCAATAGAGCACAAAGCTCTCAGGAACTGCTTGTTGTGGTCCGTTAAGGAACTGAGGAATTTGTAAAGCCAGCTGCACTTTGATGATGTTACCCAAACTCCAGAATTCCAAATCCCCACCCTCCTTTAAAACAAGCAGTTGGTTGTAATCTTCACCCTGTGAACATTGCAGGTTAAGGAATTTAATGAGCATTCCTTTTGTTTTAATATCAAAAACCTCCAAGATTTCCCAGATGGAAGCAACATTGGTTTTCAAAATGCAAGTTAGGATCATTGTGCAAATAAACCCTTCGGCCCAGCTTGCCCACACTGACCAACATGTCCCAGCTACAACTGTCACACCTGCCCACTTTTGGCCCATATCCCTCCAAACCTGTGCTGTCCATGTTTCTTACGTTCCTTTAAGTTCCTTAAGTGGAGCAACTACTGACTCAATGCGACTTGGGTACAGAGTAGGTTTGGTCCAAGTGATTTCATGGGACGGGGAGCTCTGCAGAAGCTCATCAATGCCTGTCATAGAAACATAGAGACATAGAAAATAGGTGCAGGAGCTGTCCTAACAGTTCCTTATGTTCATCGATGTCAAATTACATTTGACATCACTTGTGTGAAGCATCGGGAGTTGCAAGTGTTTCTTACAGTAATGTCCATTAGATCTTCCCCTCGTCTAAGAACTTCTTTGAGGATGAGGAATTCTTTGAGGAAAACCAACTACATTGCACATGGAGTTTGAAGACCTAAAACATCACCTCTTCATGTTCTCCAGAGATGCTGCCTGGCCCGCTGAGTTACTCCTGCACTTTGTGTCTGCATATTGAACATGGGATGGGCATGGAGATGGAAGGAGCAGAGTTTGATGATGGAGATAGGTTTCAAGGAGAAACTTAGGAGAGAGAGGGATGGGGCAAGACAGCTTAAAGAAAGGCTGCCACTTGTAGAGTGATGACAATCAGGGACCTATAGTGCATCACCACTGATTATTTGATATATGAAAGAGTTCCTGCTAAAAACTAAGTAGTGGTAAACATTGGACTGCAACCGTTTCAAATACTGTGCATTTCGCTTTGAAAAATTTCAAAGCCTAAAAGGCCTGTCCCACGGTGCGAGTTGTCCCACGAGGTACCCCGAGTTTTCACTCGCGGTAATCCCGTACAATCAACGTAGTGGGAACGTCGGAACTCGCTCGAGCAACTTAGCGACTCGTCGCGCTAACGGCAGGTACCCGTGAAACTTGTTAACTCGTGAAAAAAATCATGTTTGATATTTTCCACAAGTCAAATTTACTGTTCAAGTTAAAAATTGAAACTTTTAAACTCGTTGTAATAACGTAGTGGCCCGTGCGTTTACCATAGTGATTCGTGAGTCTACCGTGGGAACTCTTTAACTCAGCGGGCAGGCAGCATCTTTGGAGAGAAGGAATGGGTGACGGGATGACTTTTCCAAATTTCTCCAGCCCCATGTGTTCACTTTTTGTCAACCAGCATCTGCCCTTTCTTGTGTATGACATTATTTGTATCCGTGGCGGTTGATTGTCGCTCCCTCCTGTTTCCCAGGGGGTCGGGATGGGACTGGACGTGGGAGGGAAAGGTGGGGGGCAGGGGGGTAGTGTTTCACTAAATGCTTAAAAAAAACTTTAAGTTCTAGATTATGGACAATTTAAAGTTGAGTATGGACAAATCCAACGAACCACACTACAGTATTCTTGAATAGATAACTTTGAATTCGTGATTTTTTAAAAAGGAACCAACATCTACAGTGCCTTGTGTCTTGGCAATTCATGATTCTCCACACTGGGCAGAGAATGGGATTTGTAAGCGACTAACTTCATTCTAAAACTTGGAATGTCACATTGGCGGCGCAGCGGTAGAGTTGCTGCCTCACAGCGCCAGAGACCCGAGTTCAATCCTGACGACTGGTGCTGTCCGTACGGAGTTTGTACGCTCTCCCAGTGACCACGTAGACTTTTTCCGGGTGCTCCAGTTTCTTCCCACATTCCAAAGACGTGCAGGTTTGTATGTTAATTGTTGTCTGTTAATTGCCCCGCAGTGTGTAGGATGGAACTAGTGTCCGGGTGATTGAGGTCAGCACGGGCTCGGTGGGCCGAAGGGCCTGTTTCCACACTGTATCTAAAATAAACAAAATACCCTGAAGAAGAGTCCCGACCCGAAACGTCAACTACCCATTTTCTCCAGAGATGCTGCCTGACCCGTAGAGTTATTCCAACATTTTGTGACCTTTTGTGATAAGTTAATGCTTCAACCCTTTCTCGAGGAATGGGAATTAGGAGAAGCAGTAGGAAATATGTTGCTCGGCATTTAAAATAAATAGATTAGTCAGTACAGGACGAGGGTTTGTTTGATGCCCAACACAAAATGCTGGAGTACCTTGGCGGGTCAGGCAGCAACTCTGGAGACAAGGAACTTTTCGGGTCGAGATCCTTCTTCAGAAGACGAGCCCTTATCCGAAACGTCACCTATCCACATTTTCCAGAGATGTTACCTGGCCCGCGTTGTTACCCCAGCTGTTAAAGAAGGAACTGCAGATGCTGGAAAATCGAGGGTACACAAAAGGCTGGAGAAACTCAGCGGGTGCAGCAGCATCTAAGGAGCGAAGCAGATAGTTAACGCTTTGGGCCGAAACATTGCCTATCTCCTTCGCTCCTTAGATGCTGCTGCACCCGCTGAGTTTCTCCAGCCTTTTGTGTACCCTTGTTACCCCAGCCTCCGTCTAAAGCCTTGGGATCATCGCCGACGTGAAGACGGTGCGAAGCCCCCGTGCCCGGTGCAATGGGCGGGGAGCTGGAGAGGGGAGGGAAGGGGTCACACACATGGCCGGGAAGCAGAGGGGTGGGTGTGGGGGTGACGACAGACAGGGTCAACAATGAGATGGAGAAAGACAGAAACACCGACGTGCAAAGGGGACCTACAATAGCGCATGATCTCTCTCGCGTTATGGCGGGTGATTGTCGCCTGCCCGCTGTTTCTGACCCTAAAGCCTTGGGCTCGTTGCCCTTTGTGTTGGCGTGGAGGGGGAGGGGGGTATTGTGCTGTTTGATTGCCCCCTGCTATCCCAGGGACAGGGAGACATAGCGGCTTTTGAGACTGGTGGGCAATCACTACCGAAGTGTCTGCCCACACAGTCAGTACACCTCTCCTACACATGTCTCCAGCACAAAGATCATCCCACAGAGAATGATCCAAGCCTAACCCAAGAGCCTTGTCACCCCAGACCGATGCAGCCCAGGAGGCGAACCCTGAGCTCCGTCTCCCAACAATCTGATGTGTAACTGATATGAAAGAACAGCGGCTGTGGCCGGCCGGCCGCCTGCCACCTGGCATGGACTTCTCACACCCTCACACATTACCTTCATTCACGGTTGGCTCGAGAGTAACGGGAGAGGAACTTGGTAACTCGGGAGAGCACCTAGGAACATCGCAGAAATGACATACCCGTGGGAACTCGGTTAAACACTTGACCATAAACTTTGAATCTCGTGCATAACCACAAGTCTGTTTTTTTTTCTTTCACTCGTGGGTGGACTCGCACCGTGAGACAAGGCCTTAATTGAAAGAGAACGGGAGAGATTTGACAAGAGTGGTACTGGGGGATAGGGAACTAGTTGTTTGGTAAAACTGTGATTGTTCTTTCCTGAGTGAGAAGTTGGCAGGGCAGTTAATAAGAGGTGTTTCATATTGTGTGGTGTTTAGCAAAGAAATTGTTTCATCTACCAAGCGTATTGGCAAAACCAAAAGACACAAAAATATTTAACAAAAAGAGGTAATATGAAAAAAGTTATAAATTAGAGTTAGGAGTTGTGAACTGGAATGCACTGCTTGGAAGGCAGTGGAGCAGATTTGCTGTGATTTGATCTACACTTGAAAAGGCAACATTTACAGGGCCTTTGGGATAAGAGCAGTGAATGGGGCTAGTTGGAGTTCCTGGCTTGGGGATAATGGGAAGAATGAATTCCTTCTGTAGTATAAAGTTGTCTGACTTAACTTTCTCCTCCCAACTTGCAAGTTTTGCCTTGGATAATCCAAGAATCCATGTTTCGGCTCGGCTGGCATTACTCTGATCCACTGTAGCAGTTCATTTTATGTAGGAAGGAACTGCAGATGCTGGTTTAAACCAAAGATAGACACAAAAACTTGGAGTAACTCAGCGGGGCAGGCAGCAACTCTGTAGAAAAGGAATGGGTGACATTTCGGCTCGATAGCTTTCTTCAGACTAATCTGAAGAAGGGTCTCGACCCGAAGCAGCACCCATTAGTTCTCTCCTGAGATACTGCGTGTCCCGCTGAGTTACTCCAGCTTTTTGTGTCTATCTGCAGTTGTTTTTATGTTCCAGGTAGATACTTGTCACTGTGTCGGGACACAGGGAGTTGAGAGCATGCAGTGCAGTGAGGGTGTGGATGAGGAACGTCCATTCATCAGGCATCAGCGCTGCCAAGGGTGCATGACTGGCAAGGGTGCATGACTGGCATGCTGGGTGCATGACTGGCAAGGGCGCATGACTGGCAAGGGTGCATGCTGCCCTACAGCACGGTGGCATGGTGGCACAGGTGGTAGAGTTGCTGCCTCACAGCGCCAAATACCCGGGTTCCATCCTGATTCGGTGCTGTCCATATGGTGTTTGCACCCATGACCTGCATGAGTTTTCGCCGGGATCTTCGGTTTTTCCCACACTCCAAAGACCTACTGGTTTGTAGGCTTGGTATAACTGTAAATTGTCCCTAGTGTGTGTAGGATGGTGTTAGTGTGCGGGGATTGCTGGTCGGAATGGATGCGGTGGGCCGAAGGGCCTGTTTCCGCGCTGTACCTCTAAACTAAACTATGTGTGCTATGTAGAATGCCTGATATTATTCATCATATATTTTTATTTTTATCGACTGCTGATCAACTTTTCATGTTGAAATGGAATAGTAGTCTGTCCAACTACTGCTGACTATAAAAACACTTTACAAAATATACTTTTAAAAAGAGTGTCTGGATTCTGCACTGCCACGATGAACAAAACAGGATTGTTCCCACTGCATCTGTAAAAATAGGTGAGCAAGCCAAAAATACCCTCTGTGTGGCGTGCCTGAGACTGTGGTTGAGTGTGTGCCACTTGGCCTGTGGACTTCACCGGAAAACTTCCTTCATTCGTAAGTGAGTAGGCATGTTGGCGGCATTAGGTATGATCTTGGTCTTCCAAACTTAGGATAGGACAGGTTCAGAGGGATATGGGCCAAACGCAGGCAGGGCGGGGAATAGTGTAGATGGGACATGTTGGTCGGTGTGGGGAAGATGGGCCGAAGGGCCTGTATAACTCTATGACTATGAATATTACTTAAATCTATCTAAAATTGCCAGTCAAGAAAGAGGAAAATATACTTTTCTACACCTCTCTTTACCTCGATTACCTTTGGAGTGCAGTGACTGGTGGAACTTCTACAAATTATAGGTTAAATATTTTTGACATCTTGGTTGAAGGATAAATATTTTGGCCAGACTTTAAAAAACAGGAGAAGAGTCCAGACCCACAGCGTCGCCGATCCATGTTCTCCAGGGATGCTGCCTAACCCGCTGAGTTACTCCAGCACACTGTCTTATCATGGAGCAACACTCCTGGTCTTCTTTGTATGTCCCCATCAGATCCTTCAACGGATGGATGTGATCATAATATCTCAACTGAAAGTTTACTTTAGTTTAGTTTAGAGATAGACCATGGAAAAAGGCCCTTCAGCCCATCGAATCCATGCTGACCACCGATCACTTGTTCACACTAGTTCTATGCTATCCCACTTTTACATCCATTCTCTACACACAACGGGCAATTTTACACAGTCAAAGTAATCTGCACGGGTGCACGGTGCCGCAGAGGTACAGTTGCTGCCTTACAGCGCTTGCAGCGATGACTACCCGGGTTTAATCCCGACTATGGGCGCTGTCTGTACGGAGTTTGTACATTCTCCTGGTGACCTGCGCGGGTTTTCTCCAAGCTCTTCGGTTTCCTCCCATATTCCCAATGTGTACAGGTTTGTAGGTAAATTGGCTTGGTAAATGGAATAATTATCCCTAGTGTGTGTAAGATTGTGTTAATATGTGGGGATCGCTGGTCGGCACGGATTCCATGGGCCACAGGGCCCTTTGCCGTGCTTATCTCTGTATCTCTAAACTAAACTAAACCTGCACGTCTTTGGGATGTGGGAGGAAACCAGAGCACCTGGAGGAAAACTACATGGTCAGAGGCAGAATGTGTAAACTCCACACAGACAGCACCCGAGGTCAGGATCGAACCCGGAACCCTGGAGCTGTCCGGAAGTCTTGCATCAGCTTCTGCCAACCTGTTGGATACTTGAAGGTAACGTCAAAGTATCCATGGCCCGGGAAGTCCTGGAGGCAGAATATGTCCTTGGCCTTGAATTTGCAGACCTCCAGCAAGACCTTCCTCATGATCAGGTCCCGTGAGAAGGGAGGCCCCTCGCTGAGGTCCTTCACACTGACTCGCAGGGTATTGCGGATACCCTGTACTCCCGCTCCAGTTGCTGCTGCCATTGTGACTGGATGAGGTGTTAGGTTGGTTACCCAACCAGCATGGATCCACCTCTAAACCAGGAACTGACAGACTCCTCATCACCAACTTGACCTCCAACTTCAATCCGTCCGAGATCCATGACCCATGACCCACGCTCCTGGGAAGACCACCAGAGCTGTTCTGATAAGAACAGACAATCTCTTTTACTCAAGTAGCAACAGATACTACACTTGATCTTAACCAAAAGGCCTAGAAGCACGAAGTTCTCCCACGCTCCTGGGAGAACCGCCTTTTTGATCACGGTCTCTCCCTTTCTCTGACCACTGCTTCCTTCAGGCATCCTGTCACCTACATGAGGACCGGAAGGCAGGCAGAGGGACATGGAAGTTAAATGTGAAGCTGTTGACCCCAGAGAACGTTGAGGAGTTAAAGAGGGATTACGCATGTTGGAGAACGGTGAAGCCCCTCTTTGACTCCCCGACACACTGGCTGGAAGCAACCAAGGAGAACGTTAAGAGGTTCTTCATATTCTTCAGAGGGAATTGTGCCAACTCCTGACAGATTTGCAGCAACTGCTCCTTCTGCAGTCGAGAGGGGTGGATGTGAGGGAGGAACTTAGAGAGGTGAAGGACCGGCAAGCTCGGCTCTTTACCTCTGAATCCTCCAAGATCTTCTTCCGATCCAGGGTCCGCCATGTGGAGCAGGATGAGACGTGCTCACGTTTCTTCTTGCATAAGGTTCACAAGGGGAGCTCTGTGATGAACAGCCTTAGGGAGGAGGACAGCTCGGTGGCATCCTTGCAGACGGACATGCTGAGGATCTGCAAATCCTTTTATATGGGTTTGTACAACTGAAAGGCCACAGACAACACTGCCATCCTGAACTTCCTGTCCTCGATCACGGAGGTCTTGGAGGACAACAAGCGGGAGAGTCTGGACCAACCACTGACCCTAGAGGAGCTGACTGGCTCCATCCGTTCTTTTGACTCGAATAAAACTCCCGGAAGCGATGGCTTACCGGCCGAGTTGTATTCGCCTCAGTGGGACTGGGTGGGCCCGGATCTGCTGGAAGTGTACAACGACATGCTTCTAGTTGGCAGCGTGTCAGACTCCATGAGGAAGGGCATCACCACCCTAATCTTCAAGCAGAAGGGGGAGATGAAGGATGTAAGAACTTGGAGACCCATCCTATTGTTGAATGTAGACTACAAGATCCTGTCTAAGGCCATTGCCAGCCGGGTCAAGTTTGCTCTAGACCCCCCTCCAGACTGCAGGAGTAAGTGCTGACGGATGCACTGAAGCTCGGTGCAGCCAACGGCAAAGCTCTGTGAGGGAGGACCACATTCTAGGTTCTTTCGTAGAATATTGCTCTTCTGTCAGTCAGCGCCACACACATTGGTCTTCTCTCCTGTCAGTCACCGCAACGGTCGTGATGGCGATGCCCCTTCCAGCACCACGGCCTCTCCCTCCTCACTCACAAACTCCTCTCTGCCCTCCTCACAGTAACTTGTCTGCCGTCTCGACCACCACCGGCGGCGGCTGCGGGGGGTGGGGGGGTTCAGTGGAGACCCTGGTCCAGTCTCTCTCTCCTTAACTCACCTCTCTCCCTCACCCGCTCTCTGCGGCAATGGTGGTCCCGTCTACCTGTCCCCCCGGGAGAATGGCCGAGACTGTCCATCGCCTCCGCCGCCGCTGCGGTAACTCATCCTCACGGCCCTCTCGGAGGAGATCTTCTCCACTAGCCCGTCGAAACTCCTGGTGCCCACCGTGACGAACACCAACCGCATTCCCCCCGCGGCATGGCAGTGGCAGCAGCAGGCAGGCAGGCAGGCGGGTGGGCCGGGCGGGGATGGGCCGAGCGGCAGCAGCGGGCATGCAGGATGGGGATGGGCCGAGCAGTGACTAAGCTGGAGTGGGCAGAGGGAGGGAGGGAGGGAGGGTCGGGTTGCAGGGTGGCCGAGCAGTTTGCGCGGCGTTTGAGTAACACACACACACACACACACACACACACACACACACACACACACACACACACACACACACACACACACACACACACACACACACACACACACACACACACACACACACACAATGCAAACTGGTCCATTCGTCAAGCCATTGGGATCTAAACCACAGCTAACAATGAATGACCTGCGGAGGAAGGAACTGCCGATGCTACTTTTTATGGAGGTAGGGGAAAGGAGCGGGAGGGAGAGGTGAGGGAGGGATTGGGGGAGGGGAGGAGGAGAGGGAAGCAGTTGGGGGCTATGCGTGAGTGGTGGAATATTGCGTTAGAGGAGCAGACCCAACGGGTCTGCACTTAGTCCAGTAAAATTATAAAATTCAAATCTGAGGAGAGAAATTAGCCGAGGAGAGAAATCTTGGATTTCTAATAACAAAGGAGGAATTTAGTGAAGTGCTGCCGGGCAGGAAATATTTCCTAGTTTTCATTATGTGATTCAAGTAATATAAAACTCCATAATCCTGTTACATTTTCATTACTCTTCTGATATTTTATACACCATATATCAACAGTTAATTGAGTCAAATCCCCAGATGAAAGATCTTTTCAGTGAGTCTTGGATCAAGTTCCATCTTGCTCTGGTCTCTGTGCGCGAGTCTATATTGTGACTGGGATTCTGTGACTGTTTGATATGGATCCAAGATTACTCACTTCAGGTGCCTGAAGCTACAAAACAGGGACATAAGGAATTGTTTAGTAGATTTGTGCTTTTTACTAATGTCAATTTAGAATTTAATTAGTACCAAAATAAACTGGAGGAGCACAATGCATCTTCTAAATTGTTGGCATCAGTAACTAGTCCTCTCCATGCTTTGAATGAACTCTTAAAGAGTCATCGCAGTTCTGTCCTTTCAGTCGTGGGCTACCCGTACATTGTTGCCTTGAAGCCTCCAGCTTTCTCCCCCATCTCCTCTCCAGCAATGATGTTCCACGATGAGGAATGATTTGGCAGGCACTTGTGTCTGGCATTACCACCCAGGAGCCCCATGCAGACACAGTGATTCCCCACCGGGATGTGAGATACTTGCAGCTCCTCATCATCCTGCCCAGGCCACTGACAATAACTCATCCGTAGGCTCTTTCTTGCAGGATTCACAAGATGTCACAAGTGAAAGTGTATAATTCATGCTGGTGGGTCACCGTGAGAGTGCGGCACTGTTAGAACCACTGTTTTTCCAATGAGACCTTAAACCCTGTGTGGTCCCTTTGCAGATCCTTGAGTATTATTTTGGAGAGTGTATTTTAGAGATAGAACATGGAAACAGACCCTTCGGCCCACCGAATCCATGTTGACCATCTATCACCCATTCACACTAGTTTTATGTTACCCCACTCTCATCCACACCCTACACACTCGGGGCAATTTACAGCGGTCAATTAACCCACAAACCTGCATGTCTTTGGGACGAGGGAGGAATGCAAACTCCACATAGACAGTGCCTGAGGTCAGGATCGAATCTGGCTGTCTTGCGCTGTGAGGAAGCAGCTCCACTATTGTGCCTGAATAATACTCAAGCTCAACTGACAATCTGGTTATTCAGCCGTTTAGCGTAGATACATTGCCTGAATTTACAACAGTGCGTGCATGTTTGAAGTATTCCATGGACTGTACAGTGCTTGACATGAGGTTCAGAGTTGTGAAAGATGCTAGATAACTGCTGATTCTTTCTCCTTTCTTTAGCTTCTGAATTGCGGCCTTGAGTAATGATTGCTAATGTGATACAAGCTGTGATATTGATGCTCAGCTCTACCCTCTCTGCCTGTCTCAGCACCTTAGTAAACATTGTTATATCCCTTTTGTGAAACAAATGGACACGTTTAGCATCGTTCATTGGAGTTAGAGAATAGAGAGCCTCTCCATCAACTTTCTCTCCTTCTAATCCTTCTGTGCGGCACAGTGGTGCAGTAGTAGTTGCTGCCTGACAGCATCAGAGAACCAGGGTCAATCCTGACTCCAGCTGCTATCTGTACAGAGTTTGCATGTTCTCCCTGTGACTGCGTGGGTTTTCTCCGGGTGCTCCAGTTCCCTCGCACACTCCAAATACATTTCAGTTAATTGGTTTCTGTAAA
Source organism: Raja brachyura (assembly GCA_963514005.1). Next base: position 4,920,488 of record OY740811.1, read on the forward strand.
TTGTAAATTGTCCCTAGTGTGTAAGATAGTGCTAGTGTATGGGGTGATTGCTGGTCGGCGCGGACTCGGTGGACCAAAGTGTCTGTTCCCGTGCTGTATCTCTAAAGTCTAAAGTATAAATCAATAGATGCCCGACCCAGGATCTTGTTTCAACGACATTGCAGAGCTGTGAATTGGGAACGTGTGAAAGGCAAGTGGTTAACAAGTAAATCTAAAACCTTTGGGCTGGGAAGCACTTTGCAGCCCCAGGGGGACTATGCTTGGGAAGTGTTCCTCTTCTGAGTGAAGACGTTGCAGCACTGAGCTCTTTCATCCCGTCCCTTTTTATATTTCCTCTGAGTATTTTGTTAACTTCTGACCTTTGGCCAGATGTAAAAGTGCATGTGAATCTTGCTCACCTCTCCCTGCTCCTTCCTGCATGACGACAATCAGATGCTCTCAATGTTTCCTCTCTGGCGGGAACGTCAACGCAAGCTTCCATAAAAGGCCCACAAAACTCAGGGAGAACATTGTTGAAGTTTCACTCTCCAACATAATTATACATCGCTATCACTCCAATTTGAACTCTGGAGGTTTACAAACAAAAGTTTTGGTGGACACTACAATGCAGAACAGAAAGAGTGCTACATTGTTGAAAATGCACTCTCTGGTGCGTGTATGTGTTCCAGTCACACCCTTTTGAAAGAAAGCAGTGTTTGGATGCAGCTCGATAGGCTGCATTTAGAGTATTGCTTGCAGTTCTGGTCGCCCCATTATAGGAAAGATGTGGAGGCTTTGGAAAGAGCGCAGAGAAGGCTTTCCAGAATGATGCCTGGAATAAGACGCATTAGTTACAGAAAGAGGTTGGACAGACTTGGATGCGGGAAGACCTGATAGAAGTATATTTATGAGAGGCATAGGTTAGGTGGGCTGGAAAAATCAAATACTCACCTTTAAGGTGAGAGGGGCAAAGTTTAAAGTAGATGTCGAAGACCAAGGTTTCTTGATCAGATGGTGGTGAGTGCTTGGAATGAGCTGCTGTAGTTGGTGGTTGGGGCCGATACAATAGTGATATTTAGAGTGATGGAGTCATACAGTACAGAAGCTGGCCCTGCTGCTCAAAATGCCCATGCTAACTAAAATGCCTAATCTACACTAGTCCCCCCTGCCTGCATTTCACCCATATCCCTCTAACACCTTCCTATCCATGTACCTGTCCAAATGTATTTTAACTGTTCTAGTACTTGTCTCAACTATCCCCCTCTGGCAGCTTGTTCCATACACCCACCACCCTCAGTCACTGTGAAGAAGCTGCTATCCCCTCTGGTTCCTATTTAATTTTTCCCCTCTCACTTTCAACCTATGTCCTCTGGTTCTTGATTTCCCCATCTCTGGGTAAAAGACTGTGCATTCACCCTATAAATTCACCTCATTATCTTGTACACCTCTCTAAGTTCACCCCTCATACACCTATGCTCCAAGGAATAAAGTCATAACCTGCCCAATCTATCTCTTATAGCTCAGCCTCTCAAGTCCTGACTCTTCTCTGCACTCTTTCCAGCTTAAGAGACCTTTGGCTAGGAACATGGATATTCATGGAATGGAGGGATATGGATTATGTGCATTCTCTAAAGATCCCGTCTTGTCATCATGTTTGGCACAGATATTGTGGGCCGAAGGGCCTGTTCTTGTGCTGTACTGTTCAATGTTCTATGCTATACCAGCTACTAGTAAGATTAAATGAGAACTTACCAGTTTGAAATTTGATCTTTATTTTATGAGGAGTTACGATGTGGGATTACGTGAAGACCCCGCCAGCACGCATGCGCGACATTCTTCAAGGCAGTGGTGTGAAATCACAGATACCAGAGTTGACTAACATAGTACGATAAGAGAACTAGCATACCAGTTGACCTTTAAAATAGAGGGTTTGAGAGCGGAGGGCACGTAATCCCTCATCGTAACGCCTCATAAAATAAAGATCAAACTTCAAACTGGTAAGTTCTCATTTCATTTTACTATTTTACTTCGGAGTCACATGAGTGACTACGTGAAGATTTCAAAGCTCTGTGATTTCATGCCCTGGAACGAGTCCATGCTCACAAACTGCCATTATGAGAAATGGAGGAAGTATGTTAACGTATTTCAGACATGAAACTGTGCTGAAAAACAAAAGGGTATTTATTTAACAATACCAAATAATAATACCCCTTCATCGGGGAAATTATAATGCAGAACTTAATATTCTGTTGGCAAATGTCTCAGGCGCGGCTGAGGCTTTTTCATTTGTCTAACCTGCCGTTGCAAGGATGTGGTCCATTGGAACTTCCAACATCCTTGTCACCGACGTGGATGCAGCCCTGGTGGAGTGAGATTTAAACACATTAGTGTCCACCCCTGCTGCACCCAATACCACCCTTAACCATCTTGAAATGGTTTGCATGGTAAGCAAAGCCCTCTCCGTGCCACCGAGACCCTTGGTGACCTCCATGTAGTGTAAAAGGTGGGTCACTATGCAAAAATGGCTGCCTACGGGGTAGGCCAGGAAATCCAACTTTTGGCCAGATGATCCAGGCCTGTATTGTTTGAGTAACCCCTGTATAAAGAAAGTTACTTTGCTGTTGGTTATGACCATGGCGTCCATACTTAACTTGTGTAGGGACTGGACCCATCAGCGTGACCATTTTGTAGGTCAGTTTGTCCAATGAAAGAGACGTTATTGGTGCCCACTCTCGGAGCATGGTTAGTACAATGGCGATATCCCAAGTCTGGGAATATCTAGGCCTGGGGGGATTTGAATTAAATATTCCCTTCATTAGTTTTGGCACCAAAAGGTGAGACCCCACTGTTAAGTGATCGCAACCTCGTCCGAGATAATTGGATAGGGCACTCCTGGCACTGTTGATGGCACTGTAGCTCAAACCTTCATCAAAATGAAGGCTAGCCAGGAACTCCAGCACTTCCGTGATGGTGGCTGTGTCATATGTGGTGTTCGTTTTACATAGAAACATAGAAATTAGGTGCAGGAGTAGGCTATTCGTCCCTTCGAGCCTGCACCGCCATTCAATATGATCATGGCTGATCATCCAACTCAGTATCCCGTACCTGCCTTCTCTCCATACCCTCTGATCCCCTTAGCCACAAGGGCCACATCTAACTCCCTCTTAAATATAGCCAATGAACTGGCCTCAACTACCCTCTGTGGCAGAGAGTTCCAGAGACCCACCACTCTCTGTGTGAAAAAATTCCTTCTCATCTCGGTCCTAAAGGATTTCCCCCTTATCCTTAAGCTGTGACCCCTTGTCCTGGACCTCCCCAACATCGGGAACAATCTTCCTGGTTTTGGTGCAGAACACCTCCCATTTCTTCACGTAAGTGAGGTACTGTCTCCTGGTCGACTCCCTGCACGATGTTGTGATGATATTGATTGTTCGGTCCGAGAGTCCATAATCCAGAAGTGGCCTTTTCAAATCCTGCAAACCAATAGGTTTATACGGTCATGGCATGGGTGACTCTTCCCTGTCACAGGATGTACCAATAAACTCGGACGTTTGGGTATTGGAATGCATGGTTCTGTGGCCATGTCCAGTACCACAGGGAACCATGGTTAAGTAGGCCAGTTGGGCACAACTAGAATACCCGATGAGGAGTTTTGTTGAATTTTTTGAAAGACCCAACTGATGAGGCAGAAGGGGGGAAATGCATAGAAAAACAAATCTCCCCAGTGTAGCGAGAAAGTGTCCATCGCTACTGCCCCAGGGTCTGGGTCCCATGCAACATATGTTGATATTTGGTGATTGAGTCTGCATGCAAAAAGATATCTGCGTGTTCCATACCGTTCTACAATGTCGGCAAACACTTTGCGGTCCCACATCCATTCGGTGTTGTCATTAAACTTGCGTGACCTGGTGTCCACCACTGTATTTAGCCTACCTGGAAGGTAAGTGGCTGATATCCAAATGCTCCTTTCTAGGCACCAGTGCCAGATTGTATTGACCAATTCGTCACAGGATATCGACTTTATTCCACCCATATGATTGATATAAGTCAGCACAGTGGTATTGTCAATCTATAAACGTACGTGCAGATGGTGCATGTCCGAACAGTAAGCCAGGAGTCCATGAAATGCTACCAGCATTTCTAGATAGTTAATTCCTAGTGCCGGAAGTAGGTTAATTCATGTGCACTCCATTTACCACCACAACTGGAGGTGCTATTGGTTGCTCCCCAACCTTTTGCGCTGGCATCAGTTTGTAGTATAACCGAGGGATTTGTGATTGTGATGGGGTTAGAACAATGTTGAGCATTGTCTATCCACCATTGTAATTCCAATTTTGCTTTCCCTGGTAATTGCATTGGCCTGTCAAAATGGCCTGCATGGTGCTTGAGTGCTGCTATTTTTGCCCTTTGTAGGTTTTGGTAATGTAGTGGGCCAAATTGTGTGGCTGGGAAAGCAGCCACAAGCTTCCCAATCACCCTGGCTACTTGCCGAATAGATGGTTTCCTGATGCCAGTAAGGCTGTTGCATGCTTCTATCAAGTCTGATGCTTTGTTCGGTGGCAAAGTGACAGACATATGAACAGTCAATTGTAACACCCAAATAGTCCCTAGTGGTAGAAGGCATCAATTTTGATTTACCTGGATGAATGACAAATCCCAGCTTTTGAAATAAGTGCTCGGTGGCTGAGACGGCCAGTTTGGCCAACTCCAAGGTTTTTCCCACGATTAAAATATCATCGAGGTAAGCCATAACAATATATTTTTTTTCCTGAGACACACTAAAGCTGGTTTTAATAATTTGGTAAACAGTCTGGGTGCAGATGACAATCCATTAGGTAGTGCTTTGTACTGCCAGAGCTGCCCCATCCAGACAAATTTCAAATATCTACGATGATCCTTGTCTATTGGTACTGAATAGTATGCATCCTTTAGATCGATGCAAGCCATGAAGTACCTTTTGGAAACTAGTTGTTTGGCCATGACAAAGTTTTCCATTTTGAAATGGGCATACTGCACGAAAGTATTCAGTTCAGTCAAATCAATAATGATGTGGCATCCGCCATCTTTTTTATTTTTAGTGATAATGTTCGATAATAACTCATGAGACTCTCTTTTGGTTTTCTCAATTACCCCTTTTGAATTTAGTCTTAAGAGTTCAGCATGACCTTCTGTCTTTTCTTTCTGTGAAAGTACAAACTTCCGACTAGGTGTATGCAGAACAGGAAAGGGGAGTTTGTGAACAAATTCAATTTTATATCCCTGAATACTTTCCAGTATGAAAGGACCAGAGGTTAAAGTACTCCATGCATCCTGAAACAAGTGCAACCGTCCCCGAACCCGTGAGGAGTTTAAACATGCGATGTTCATGAGGCAACCAGACCCACCTACCTCCATGGTTACCGGCGGTGCTGTGTTGGTTGCCTCTGTCCTTGTGTCTTGTGATGTGGAGGCGCTGTGGTGTGGGGTTGACGCATCTTCCAAGAAGGCCGTGCTGGGCCATGGTCTAAAAAAGACCGTTGAGCAGGTTGTCTAGCCTTCGAGCTTTCACCAGCAGGTGGTCTATCGCTGTAGCGTTGTCGGCTGGCGGATGCATAGGGGTGTTGCCGCCGCTGGTATGAAGACTTGGTGGCAGCCGGCACCTTAATCATGCCAATTGCCTTTGCCTCTTCATCGAGGTCTATGACCTGTTTAGGCAGGTTTGTCCCCGAATAGCAATGTTGGCAGCTGTGCACTGCTGGGTCTGCACAACCCCGCGAACTTGGGGTTGAGTGCAGGCCTGATGACACTCTTCCTGTAACTGTTGATCTCATATTGAGTGTTACACAGGAGAGCTAGCGCGTCCTGCAGCTGCTCCGGCATTTCCACTCCGTCCACTGACCTGGCAACGGCCGTAATCCCAGCAGCCAGTAGTTTGAGGATCTTCTGGAGTTTGACTTCGTGGCTCCTGATGCCAGGGCTCATGTTACCCCAAATGGGGTTGTTAACAGCAGGCACATTGAGGGAGACGCAATTCTCCGGAGCTAAGTACTTGGCTGCCGTGTCATTGATGGCTTGCTCTTGCAGTTGGTTTGTTGCCATGTAATTGATACTGGCTGCCCTTTTTGGGTAGGCATCGCAAATTTCGTGACCATTCCCAATAGTTCCTCTTCTGGCACCCCTAGCATAGATGTATCTTCAGCCATGCTCCCCTCTTCAGAGTCAGCCCAGTTCTGACTCCTAATGCTCCCCTGCAAGGAGGGTGAGACATTTGGCAGCCCTGTAAAGGATGCTGCCGTGGGTCTGCGAGGAGACCCACTGTGACCATACCTCTGCTGCAGTAGGTCACGTTGAAGCAACTGCTCCACCATCTGCTCCATGCGGGCCAGTCAACCGCCGTCGCTTCCCGCGAGCAGGGTGTGCTCCGGTCCGGACTCAGCCGAGTCAGCGGACCTGCCCGACTTCCGGGTGGTTTTGCCGCCAGTCCGAGGGGCACCTGCGGGCTGTAGTGGCGTGAAGTCGGGGGCTGCGGATTGAACCAGCAGCTCAGGGGAACTCGACCACTGCTGGCTGCCTCCTTCGCGGTCCTCAGCAGCAACTTTGGCAGCGGCTCTTTTGGACTTTGTCCTGGACTCCATGGTGCGCTCTGAAACACAACAACACACAGAGCCGACAAACGACCTCAGGAATGGTAAGTACTTACCTGCGGCCCGTTTTTAAACTTACACTGGAGGAGCGGCGCTCTCCTGCCTGTCGCTTCTCAAAGCGTTCGACGATATGTCACGCATGCGTGCTGGCGGGGTTCTCATGTAGTCACTCACGTGACTCCGAAGTAAAATCTGCCTCTATTTATCCCTCAATCCACAATTCTTTAAGGAAAAACATATTAATTAGTAATTTAAGTCTTCATAAGCAGCATCCAGTCTGTTGGAGCGGAGACTTCCAGAAGTAGGAGGTTCATGTTCATAAGTTATTGGAGCAGAATTTAGCCGTTCGGCCCAAGGCAGTTATCAGTGGCAGTAGTTCTATCATCATTGCACAGAAATGTCACGGCATTTCGCAGGAGTATATTCCAGCCGCAAACGCCTCCGTTGCCTTGCTGTGAGAACGGAGAGGTTGAGAAGCAGTTTCTTCCCAGAGGCCATTAGTAAACTCCTGCCTCACCAGGGACTAACTTTACTGAACCATTCTACTGTTTTTTTAAAATTACAGTTTTTTTTCCTTTTTCCTTCCTCCCACAATATGCAATATGTAAAATAATATGTGATTCTGTTCCATTCTGTTTGTAGTTTGTAGTTTGTTTGTTTGTTTTTTGCACAAAGTGCGCGAGCATTGCCACTTTTCATTTCACTGCACATCTCGTATAAACTTGACTGGACTTGACTTGAGGCAAAAGCTGATATTGATACCAAAAGATACCGAACAATGTGGCTATGAATATTGATTTATCTAACTTCAAGTAACCCCTGCATTCTCTCTCTCTCCATCCGTTCCCCACACAAGTCACACCAGCTTTCCATTCTCACCTAGTAAACCGCTAACAATGTTTAAGAAAGAACTGCAGATGCAGGTAAAATCGTAGATGCTGCCTCACCTGCTGAGTTTCTCCAGCATTTTGTGTCTACAAACAGCTACCAGTGCCCTGCTTCCTTTATCATTGTTTGTTCCTCTTTTGCATATCTTTCATTCATTTGTTCAATCTCTCTCTACATCCTCGTCTCTACCTCTCATTTCTCTTTCCCGTGACTTTCAGTCTGAAGAAGGGTCTCCACCCAAAACTTCACCCTTTCCTCGCTCCAGAGATGCTGCCTGTCGCGCTGAGTTACTCCAGCATTTTGTGTCTATCGTGGTTATGAAGGTAGGTTTTACAAAGACAATAATCTGGATATGTGGGTAGGTTTTACTGAGCTAACAGTGTGGTTATGAAGATAGGTTTAAAATAGTTCATTTAGGAAAATAGCTAAGCAACTAGATTTAGGAAGGAATTCTTGAACCAGGATGAACCAAGGGAGTGAGGAATGGTAAAAGTTCCAGAGGAATGTAGCAGAGTGTTTTACTTGTAGTTCTCAACGGGACAAGATAACAGCGGGAAACAGTCTGTGGTTCTTTCATCAAATTTGCAATGTTCGAGCAAGGAGATGTTCCTATTGATTATCTAACATTCCAAGTCCCTTCCTTCTCTCCAGAGACGCCGCCTGACCCGCTGAGTTACTCCAGCATTTTGTGTCTACAGTCCAAGTTCCAGTACATGTGGATCATCTGTTATTTATAGTCATTCCTTTTACTTCAACTGAGATCTCTAAATTAGTGACGCAATGTGCTGACAAGTTTGACTCTCGCAGTCATTCACCAGTTGTTTGTGAGCTCTATCGGACAATGTGTGTGATTACACATGCTGAACTCATCATTTTATAGGGGGCTGGAGGTAAAGAGAAGCTGCCAGTATCTGGGAAGATGAGTGCTGGAGTGAATGAAGATGGCAGTATTTGAGGACAACGTGGGGATGAGAGGACACCTTCTCAATGTTGTGTTAACCTAATGATCACCTGATGATCACCATGCCCCTCGAGACGAGAAGATAGACACAAAAACCTGGAGTAACTCAGCAGCTCAGACAGCATCTCTGGAAAAAAGGAATAGGTGAAGTTTCGGGTCGAGACCCTTCTTCAGACTGACAGTAGGGGAAAGGGAAACAAGAGATATAGATGGTGATGTAGAGAGATATAGAACAAATGAATGAAAGATATGCAAAAAAGTAACAATGATAAGGGAAACAGGCCATTATTAGCTGTGGCCTAGGTGAAAATGAGTAGACACAATGAGACTCAACAAGATGACTTTGAAGCTGGTACGACTAGGGAGGGAATGCATGGGTTAGTTGAAGTTAGGAAAATCAATATTCATACGATTGGATAGTAAGCTGCCCAAGCAAAATATCAGATGCTGTTCTTCCAATTTGCATTGACACTCTGAAAATGGAGGAGGCCTTGGTCTGAAAGATCAGTGTGGGAATGGGAAGGGGAATAGTAAGATTGAACGAGAACTTACCAAGTTTGAAGGTTGATCTTTATTTCATGAGGAGTTGCGGTGAGGGATTTCGTGAAGAGCCCGCCGGCACGCATGCGCGACATTCTTCAAAGCAGCGGTGTGGAATCACAGAAACAACAACAGAAATGACTTGGCATAGTAAGATTTAAAGAGACTCTGATTACCAGCTGAAGATGATCGAGGGTTGGGAGCGGAGGGCACGAAATCCCTCACCGCAACTCCTCATGAAATAAAGATCAACCTTCAAACTTGGTAAGTTCTCGTTCAATCTTACTATTTCATTTCGGAGTCACGTGAGTGACTTCGTGAAGACTTCAAAGCTTCTGTGATTACACGCCCTGGACAACGTCCATGCGGACACACCACTAGCAAGGATGGATTGGAGTAAACAAGTTGACGAAACGAGGTTATACTGAAACAAAAAGAAGATTTGTTAATAACACAACAAATAACACCCTTTTAATCAGGGACATCCCCACGTTCACACCCGGCGTTCAGCACGGCCTCTGCGAACTGAAGGGGAGCAGCAACAGGCTTATTATAGAATCGCTGGAACACAGCTTCATTCGCCCATCCTGCTGTGGCGAGGATATGGTCCATGGGTACCTCCATGACTCTCGCTGCCGACGTAGATGCAGCCCTGGTGGAGTGGGATGTAAACACATTAGTGTCAATACCTGCCTTATTCAGGACGATCCGGAGCCACCTGGATATCGTGTCGACTGTCACTCGATGGTGAGGTCTTTTGTGAGTGACAAGCAGGTACAACTCCATTCCTCTGATGCTCCTCGTCACCTTGATGTAGTAACGGATGTGAGTGGCTAAACATAGCCGAGCATCTGCAGGGTATGCCGGGAACTTCAGCTGCAGCCCTGTGCACCCAGGTCTATGCTGCTTAAGCAGCTCATCGATGAAAAAGACTACTTCTCCTGGGGTCGACGTCATCCTGTCAATACGTAGTTTGTGGAGCGTCTGAACCCGCTGTGCTGAAGTCAGCGCTAGTAACATCACCAATTTCATAGTGAGTTGGTCCAGCTGTAACCCTTCCATGGGTGACCACGACCTGAGCAGGGTAAGTACATCCCTGACATCCCAGGTGATGTTGTAGCGTGGTGTAGGCGGATTCAGATTGAATATTCCCTGCATAAGCCTGGACACTAGCCTGTTCGATCCTACCTCGATGTTGAGGTAGAATGATAGCGCACTCCTGGCGCTGTTGATGGCACTATAACTCAAGTGCTCATCATGGTGCAACCCCGCGAGTAATTCCAGGACGTCGGCTATGGAGACATCATCACAGGTGATGTGAGAGCGACTGCAGTAGGCTTCCCACTTGGTGATGTGGGAGAGATATCTCCGCCTGGTTGACTCTCGACATGATGCTCCAATGGTGTTCATGGTCCGGGTGGTAAGGCCATACTGCATCCATGGCCTGGTCAGAACCTGCAAGCCAGTAATTTTAGATAGGCATGGCAGGGGTGTAACTCCCCTGAGACAGGGTGAGAAACCAAATGTGGGCAACCCTCTAGAGGGACCCAAGGTTGACTAATCATGTCAGAGACCACCGGATACTAAGGCTGTGTAGGCCAGTCGGGTATGACAAGAATGCCTCTGGCAGAATCCATCCTGATTTTTTTGTAATACCCGACTGATGAGGCAAAACGGGGGGAATGCATAGAAAAACCACTTCCCCCAGTCTAGCGAGAATGCATCAATCGCTAATGCCCCAGGGTCTGGTTCCCATGAAACATATGTCGGTACCTGATGGTTCAACCGGGACGCAAAAAGGTCGATATCCGGTTGGCCAAATTTGGCTGTAATTTGGGCAAATATTTGAGGATGCAGCATCCACTCAAACTATCATTGAATTTGCGTGACCTGGTGTCTGCCACAGTATTAAGCCTACCTGGCAAATAGGTAGCTGAAATCCAAATATCTCGATCAATACACCAGCACCAAATAGTATTAGCCAATTTGTCACAAGAGACTGACCTGGTACCGCCCATATGGTTTAAATATGCCACCGCTGTAGTGTTGTCTATTTGGAGACGGACATGAGTACCACTAAGATTAGCACAATATGCCCGCAGTCCGTGAAATGCTGCAAGCAGCTTCAAATAGTTAATCCCTTGTATTAGCAACATGCTAGCTTCAAGGGGATCCCACCTGCCTCCACAACTAGAAGAGCTGTCCGCAGCTCCCCAGCCTAGAGAGCTTGCGTCAGTTTGCAAATATACCACCGGATTGGGCACAACAATGGGTTTGAATGCCTTGCCAATATTGGACACCCACCATTGTAGCTCAACCTTAGCATCGGAAGGCAGCCCCATAGGTCTGTCAAAATGACCAGCGTTCTTTTTTAACGCAGCAATCTTGGCCCTTTGCAGATTTTGATAATGCAAAGGCCCAAACCGGGCTGCCGGAAATAAAGCTACGATTTTCCCAATCATCTTAGCTGTATGCCGAATAGATGGTATACTGGCGGATGCAAGATCCTGACATGCAAGGGAAACATCCTCCACCTTGTGAAATGGAATGTTGGCCCTCATTAGAATAGAGTCCACCGTGAAACCCAAATAATCCATAACCTGGGATGGGTGAAACTTCGATTTTTCTGGATGGACTATAAACCCCAGCTGCTGAAATATAGTAACAGTTGCTGAAACAGCGCTTTCAGCTGCTTCCAGAGTGTTGCCAATAATCAGAATATCATCTAAATAAGCCATTACAATATGATGTTGCATACGTAATTTGGCCATAATAGGTTTGAGTAATTTAGTAAAGACTAGGGCGGTAGTAAGCCCATTTGGTAAGGCCCGATATTGCCAGAGCTGATCCATCCAGACAAATTTCAAAAATTTCCGGTGATGTTTCCGGATGGACACTGAATAGCATGCATCTTTCAAATCAATACATGCCATAAAGCAACCATGCGAAAGCAGTGATTTGGCTGTCTCAAAAGGTGTCCATTTTAAAATGTGTATATGTTACAAAGGTATTCAACTGGTCAAGTCAATAATCACCCGACAACCTCCATCCTTTTTTGGCCTAGTAAAAATATGGGAGACTAATTCAATGGGCTCGTGAATAGTTTTCTCTATCACGCCTTTTGTTCCGACGAAAAATTTCAGCCGTGCCTGCTGCCTGCTCAACGGCAGACAGCGTAAACTTCCGTTGAGGCATATGCTGGGATGGAGGACCCCGAATATCCTTCCCTCTTGGAGAAGTCTTCCCCGAAATTTTTTGATTCTGCTGCAGGAGGGGCTCCAATATCCGCTCCATCCTGGCCAATACGCCCCTTGAGCTAAAACTCGGGCGGCCGAAGTCCTCATGTTCTGCTGAACTGCTGGGGCTTCGTCCATCGGCCCACACCTCATCGAGGTGAACCTGGTGCCGGAAAGTTGTCGCCGGTAGCCGCTGCAGCGAAGCTGAGCGATTCCCGCGCGGGAGGTACTCTCAAACGCCTCCTCGGCGGAGCTTGGTCTCGCTGCCTCGGAGGGCAAATGCGATGGGAAGTCGGCACCTGACTTAGCATGGAGATCCGACGCCCGCGCGGGCTTGCCGGCTGCCCATATCATGGACCTAGCCGACGCATAGTATCGTCCTCCCATCCATGGGGGACTCGGCGACCGTGGCGTATGGGCTCGTTGAAGGGAGGAGCAGTTCGCTGGGCTTAGTGTCTGCTGACGGTTCTCAACTTCTGCTGACGGCGGTTAACCTCCCTGTGCCTACTGGAGCTGGATGGCTCCTCTCCAGTAGCCGCGTCATGCGGCCATACGCCCTTCACCCTGAACACTGGGGTGGTCGGAGACCTCCGGCTCAGAAAGATTGCCGGGGCTCCTTTCATCGGCCCGCACCTCTGTGAAGTGATCTCGGTGCCGGAAGTTGTCGCTATCGGCCGCTGCAGCGAACCGCGCGATTCCCGCGCGGGAAAGGTGTTCAACCGTCTCCGTTTAACGGGAGCGGAAGCCGTTGCCACAAAGGGCCCTGACGGCTTGGGGTCGACTCCAGCAGAAGCATGGAGCGACGCCCGCGCGGGCTTGCCGGCTGTCCACATCGTGGACCTTGCCGACGCACGGTCTCGTCCCCCCCATCGACAGGGGACTCGGCGACCGAGGCGGGACCGTACCCAAGCCCCCCGTCCCAGCGGCGGGGTTTGGGAGTTGGATAGCAGATCTCACAGACCCAGGTCCCGCCGTTGCACCAGACCGCACCATGGCGGCTGGTGGAGCCTTGGCCCGAACCGGGTTTAGGCTTACGGGCTCCTCCCCTGCCCTTCAACGAAGGGCTAGCGGAGGGGGGTCGGGCCGCAGCACAACCCCTTCCCCGTGGTCGCCAATGGCGAACTTGTGGCAGGGTCCCCCCTTTCGAGAGGCACCCCGTTCTCGGCTCCTGGAATCAGCATTGGAGCTGCTGCTCCTCGAATCAGCACAGGAGCTCCTGCTCCTTGAATCAGCACTGGAGCTCCTGCTCCTGGAACCAGCACTGGAGCTCCTGCTCCTTGAATCAGCACTGGAGCTCCCGCTCCTCGAATCAGCACTGGAGCTCCTGCTCCTTAAATCAGCACTGGAGCTCCTGCTCCTCGAATCAGCACTGGAGCTCCTGCTCCTTAAATCAGCACTGGAGCTCCTGCTCCTTGAATCAGCACTGGAGCTCCTGCTCCTCGAATCAGCACTGGAGCTCCTGCTCCTTAATCCAGCACTGGAGCTCCTGATCCTTGAATCAGCACTGGAGCTCCTGCTCCTCGAATCAGCACTGGAGCTCCTGCTCCTTAATCCAGCACTGGAGCTCCTGCTCCTGAACCAGCACTGGAGCTCCTGCTCCTCAAATCAACACTGGAGCACCTGCTCCTTGAATCGGCACTGGAGCTCCTGCATAGCGGCGGGTCGGGCCCGGTAACAACAGGGCTCCCCGACATCCACGTCTATTTCCCCACGTACCTGCAGGGAGAGAACATAATATACACCCGCCACAACAAGACACCAACTCACACTGGAGCTCCGATGTATCGGCGGGTCGGGCCCTGTACCAACAGGGCTCCCCGACACCACGCCTGTTTCCCGGCCCGACTCGCAGGTGAGCCGCTGAGAAAGGCTCCGGGATAAGTGCCGGCGACTCCAAATCCACGTTCCTGTAGGGAGAGAACACACTGCTCCCCCCCCCAACAGGAAACACCAACTCTAGGGGCTTAGCCTTACCTGAGTCGGCCCTCTGAAGGGCTGGTCGGGAGCCGCGCTCCCGACCAGCCGTCGGCAGCAATGCGATGCGACGATATGTCGCGCATGCGTGCCGGCGGGCTCTTCACGAAGTCACTCACGTGACTCCGAAATGAAATTAAAGTGCTTGACAATCAGATCAGGTGGGTCCAGGGAGACTTCAGTGAAATGATCGCTCAATCTACGTTTGGACTTGCCGATGTATACGTGTCCACAGCAGTAGATGAGGTTGGCAAGTGAACCTCTGACTAACCTGAAAGGACTGTCGGGGACCCTGGCCAGAGTCTGTCCTCCAGTGAAAGCAGGCACAACCTGAACAATCTACCTTTAAAAAGACCCTTTCATTCCAGGAATCATGTATTGTCTTTGTATTGTTAAACAAGTTAGGTCTTTATTCTTTGGAGCGCAGAAGGTTAAGGGGGGACTTGATTGAGGTCTTTAAAATGATGAAAGGGATAGACAGAGTTGACGTGGATAAGCTTTTCCCATTGAGGGTAGGGAAGATTCAAACAAGAGGGCATGACATGAGAATTAAGGGACAGAAGTTTAGGGGTAACATGAGGTGGAACTTCTTTACTCAGAGAGTGGTGGCTGTGTGGAATGATCTTCCAGCAGAAGTGGTGGAGGCAGGATCGATTTTAACATTTAAAAGTAAAGTGGATGGGTATATGGACGGGAAGGGAATGGAGGGGTATGGTCTGAGTGCAGGTAGATGGGACTAGGGGAAAATAAATGGTCGGCATGGACTGGAAGGGCCGAGAGGGCCTGTTTCCGTTCTGTAATTGTTATATGGTTATATGGTCTTTCTGCTGACTGGTTAGCACACAACACAAGCGTTGTGCTGCACGTGACAATAAACTAAAATAAACTGCACTCAACTGAATCAGTCTCATGAACCTTTGTCTACAAAACAAGAATATCTCTTGTAAAGAAGCCAAAACTGTACTGAGCTCTCCAGGTATGTTCCTGCATATCAACGTTCCCTTCCATTTATACTTTATCCCCTTTGGAAAAAAGGCCTACATTCCAATTACCTCTAAATTACTTGCTGTAGCTGCATGCTAACACTCTGCATTTTGTGAACAAAGAAAGGCACTAATATTCTGTAGCTTCTCTTCACTTAGTCATTATTCTACTTTCTTATGTTTCTTTCCAAAATGGGTAACCTTGCATCTTACATTATACTTCATCTGCCAAATGTTTGCTACTTACTTAACCTGTCAAAATCCGTTTGCATCCTCACCACAGCTTGGTTTTTCACGGGTATTATTAACACATTTGGCCACAATGCCATTGGATCCTTCAGTAAGTCATTAATGTTGATTGTAAACAGTTGAGCTTTGGCACTGATCCCTCTGGCATCCAACTAGTTACAGTCGATCAACCCCAAAATTGATGCATTTATCCTGACTGGTTGTGATTCTTCCAACAGTGCATACATTGTGAAATGCAGACTGCATCTCTATTCCTCTCTATTCCAAGAAATTATTGTAGTCAACATTTATAGAGTCACACCGCTTGGAAACTAGCCCTTGGGTCCAACTGGTCCATACCAACCAAGATGCCCCATCTAAGTAAGTCCCATTTAACATAGAACAAAGGCAGCACAGCACAGGAAAAATGTTGCAACGTTAAATTGATCTCATTTACTTGTGCATGATCCATGTCCATCTATTCCTTGCATTTCCATGTGCCTGTCTAACGCCTCTGAAATGCCACTATTGCATCTGCCTCCACCGTCACCCGTGGCAATGTGTTTCAAGTCCCCACCACTCTGTGTAAAAATACTTGCTCTGTACTTCTCCCTTAAACTTCCCCCCCCCCACCCTATTGCTAATTCTTCTACTGTTGAACATTTCCACCCAGGAACAAAGGTTCTGACTGTCTACCCTTTCTACACCACCTATAATATGACTCATCATTGCTAGATATTCATCCAACAATGGTGGCGTTGATGACAGATTTAAAGATGGCTTTGGAATTGTGTCCGGCTACACAGTTATGGGTATTGTAGTGGGTCGAGGTTCTTGTTGAGGCAAGAGTTGATATGCGCCACAACCGAGCTGCAAAGTACTTCATCACCATGGGAGTTAGTGCCACTGGTCGATAGTTGTTGAGGCACATCACCTTACTCTTTTTGGGCAACAGTATTATTGATGCCCATTTCAAGCAGGTGGGAATCTCAGAGGTTGAAGAAATTCCAGCCAGTTGGACTGTGCAGCTTTTTAAAATGTGACCAGGTACGCCATCGGGTCCAGACACTCTTCGAAGGTTCACCCTCATGAAATATCTTCAGCCTCGATGACCGAGGTTACAATGCCACCAGGAGCAATGGGGCCTGATAAGACACATCAGTGCGTAGTTTAATGTAGTTGAGATGCAACGTGGAAACTGGCCCATTCGCCCACCGAGCCAGCGCCGACCAGCGATCCCTTCACACAAGAGGGACAATTTATAATTATACCGAGCCAATTAACCTACAGACCTGGTGTAGGTCTTTGGGGTGTTGGAGGAAAGCAGAGCATCCAGAGAAACCCCACGCAGGCCACGGGGAGAACATACCAACACACAAAGAGTCGTTCCTCTGCCTCCCCTAACCAGCTCTGTGCAGTCCTCACTGTTGGCACCGTGGTCTTCACTCACTGTCTATATGCAGGAAGGAAGAGCACAGCTAGGTGGTCGGAGTTCCCAAAGTGAGGGCGAGGGAAGGAGCGACCGGCATCTTTCATGGTGGAATTACAGTGGTGAAGGGTGTTCATTCCAAAGCGCACACAATGATGAGAGTGCATCACCTACTAGGAAGGAGAGCCCAGCATCTTCTCATGGTGACTCAATATGTTAAAGTGCTTCACACGGATGCTTTATAATGGACTAAGTAGTCCGGCAGCAGTTTTACACAGAGTATGATGTGATGAGCCGCTACTAAATGATAAAGAGCAAGAAAGCAAGAAAAACAAATGTGACAAAAAGGGCAACTGACAAACAAATATATGTTGTATTGCTCTGGAATAGATAATAATTTAGTAAATGATCATTACTGTTCTTCTCCAGAAGGGTCCCAATCTGCTTCCTATCGGTGACCCTCAGAACTTTATAAACTGGACAAGGTATCATTAAGAATAAACCCAGCCTATCCAATCTCTCTGTATAAGTACAGGCCTTCAGTTTCATGCATCACCCAGGTTTCCAATGCCACATGTGTTTCCTGTTGTATGGTGACCAGAACTGTACACAATACTCTGCGTCAGGCACGTGCCGTCAGGGTAGGCAAGGTAGGCACTGCCTACCCTGACTAAAATTATGAAATGGCAATTTTTAAATATAAATAGTAAAGGCATGGGAGAATTATGCCTGTCTAAGAGATCGATCTCTTAGGTAGGCATAATTCTCCGTGCCTTTCACCCGCAGCGCTTGTAACACGGGAAGCTCTGTGCAGCCCCCGTGCCGTCAGCGCTGCCTGAGCCGTCAGATTCAATGGGAGCTGAAGGCAGCAGAAATTCTGCCTTTGCAGCACTGCGCATGTGCATCATCTTTCTGCGCATGCGCATCGCGAGTTTCTTGGCGGGATGTTCAAATATGGATTGCCATTATTTTAATAGTATCTTAGCAAACAAATGGAGAATGGACTTAATGTACCAATAATGTGGTAAGTGCATTTCTTTGTGCTTTATGTTTTTAAATACTGTAGTTCCCAGGGTGGGGGGAGAGCTCCGTTCACAGTGTTTGGGCAGTCTGGCGTTGTGAAGGAGGGGATCGGGGTCAGTAACCCACTTGCCACGCTCCGGTCTGAGTGCAGGTGAGATGGGACTAGGTGAGAGTAAAAGTGTGTGAGGGGTGAGAAGTCCATGCCGGGTGCCGGCCGGCCGCAGCCGCTGTTCAGATTGTTGGGAGACGGAGCTCAGGGTTCGCCTCTTGAGCTGCTTTGGTGCCCAGGCGTAAATTGAGGTGGAAGGTGGTTGGGGGTGCGGGGGGGGGGGGCTCGTCTTCTGAAGAAGGATCTCGACCCGCTGAATTACTCCAGCAGTGTTAAAGAAGGAACTGCAGATGCAGCAAAATCGAGCGTACACAAAATTCTGGAGAAACTCAGCGGGTGCAGCAGCATCTATAGAGCGAAGGGATGGGTGACAGGAGGGTCTCGACCTGCTGAAATTCTCCAGCATTTGGATCTAAACATCACCCATCCCTTCCCTCTAGAGATGCGGCCTGTCCCACTGAGTTACTCCAGCTTGTGTGTGTCTATCGTTGAATGGGTGACGTTTCGGGTCGAGACCCTTCTTCGGACTGAAAATAAAACTTGCCTCGCGTGAAGCGGCTTGTAAATTAAAACATAAAAACAAGAAATGCTAGACTCATTTATGTGCTCCTATTCATTTACCTGGCCTGTTGCTGTCCTCCCTCGTCCACCGTGAGCGCTGGACAACTCACTGGGTGCAAAACTCCGCTGCATTCCGGGCGGAGGGCGATGATCACCCGACTGACCGGCAAGTAGAGGGGGCGGGTCGGTCAAGCCCGGCTCCCCGCCACCGGGATAAACACCGCTACTGGAGTAAACTCGGCGGGATCTCTGGAGAAGTCTGAAGTAGGGTCTCGACACGAAATCTCACCCATCCCATCTCTCCAGAGATGCTGCCAGTCCCTCGGAGTTACTCCAGCATTGTGTGTGTCTATGGGTTACACAAAAAGCTGGCGAAACTCAGCGGGTGCAGCAGCATCTAAGGAGCGAAGGAGATAGGCGACGTTTCGGGTCGAGACCCTTCTTGTGTGTGTCTATCTTCGGTGCAAACCAGCATCTGCAGTTCCTTCACAATCCCACACTCTCGGCCCCGGGGGGTGGATGGAGCATCACACGTGGATACAACCCACTCACTGCCCAGACTTGCCCCTCCGGCAGGTCTTTAACCGCGTCCTAAAGCCGTTCGTGTTAAAGAAGGAACTGCAGATGCTGGAGAATCGAGGGTTACACAAAGCTGGAGAAACTCAGCGGGTGCTGCAGCATGAAGAAGGTCAGCAGGTCTGAAGAAGGGTCTCGACCCGAAACGTCGCCTATCTCCTTCGCCCCTTAGATGCTGCTGCACCCGCTGAGTTTCTCCAGCTTTTTGTGTAACCCCCATCTCTCACCTGCCGTTCGCCGGCTTCGCTCATGTCAACCGCGTCCCGCAAATCCTTAAATTCCCACAGCCGAGTAACCTAAACTGGACCCGTGAACGCGCTGTCGGAATTTAAAGATTTGCGGGAAGCCGGCCGGCGAGCGGCAGGTGAGAGATGTTCAGACGGAGAGCACTGCCAGAGGTGAGTGGGGACCAGCAGAAGGGGCTGAAGTGGCAGGGTCCCGGCGGCCACTCGCAGTCACCCGAGCTGCTTCCTTCCGCGGAAGTGGCGGCCAGTTCTGCTGTCCGTGTCCGGCAGGTGAGAGATGGGGGTTACACAAAAAGCTGGAGAAACTCAGCGGGTGCAGCAGCATCTAAGGGGCGAAGGAGATAGGCGACTTTTCGGGTCGAGACCCTTCTTCAGACTCAGTCTCAGTCTGAAGAAGGGTCTCGACCCGAAACGTCGCCTATCTCCTTCGCCCCTTAGATGCTGCTGCACCCGCTGAGTTTCTCCAGCTCTTTGTGTAACCCTCGATTCTCCAGCATCTGCAGTTCCTTCTTTAACACGGAGGGTGAGAGATGTTCAGACGAAGAGCACTGCCAGAGGTGATCAGAAGGCGCTGAAGAGCAGTCGGTTCTGGTGTTGGGTCCCGGTGGCCGCTCGCACCCGAGCTGCTTCTATCCCCGGAAGTGGCGGCCAGTTCTGCTGTCCTTGCCCGGAGCGCTGCGGCAGCGGTGAGTGAGTTTGATATGATCTCTGTCCCCCTCCTTCTCAAAACTTCTCCCTTCTCGCATATTTAACCCCTGCCGCAGGCTCCCCACACGCTGTGAAAGGAACTCCCCCTCCAATTGGACCCTTGAATTCCATAAGATGACAACTGATTCAACGTCCCGATGTGCTCCCGTTTTTCCCACCATCTCTCCACCTGCCTTCATCCTCCGTCCCCCACCCATTCAGTAATTAAAAAATGAAGGAGATTTAGAACCCTTGGGAAATTTGAATTGTTACTTATTTTTATTTTTTTACGAAGAGAACAATCTGCGCATGCGCGGTTTTAAGATTTTTTGAAAGCCGGCTGACTGCCTACCCTGAGTAATTACTCACGGCACGTGCCTGCTCTGCATGCTGCCTGACCAATATGTGCTGTGCAACATGACATCCCAACTCTTAGACTCAATAATGTACTCACAAATAATCATGATAGTCTAGAATAGCTCACTCAAATGAAGATGCGGACCATATTCAACATAATGCATCTCCTTTAGATTGCTTTTGAAGGTTGCTGCTATCCTTACATTTGTAGCATTTATACTATCAGTAACTTCAGAACACATCAGTAAGTTTTGTTTAAAAACTTCAGTTGTAAGTTGATAATCTTTTCCTTGTTCAATCTTCATCATCAGCTACAGTTGTTCACTCTTCGTCACCAGCGTTGGGCTTGGTTCTCCAGTGACCTCATTTGGATCTCCCTCGTGGAGTTACAGGAGGGAATGGTGCAGTGCTGTACATCCTCATTCAGCAGTGACAGTAAATCACTGCATTGTTTGCTCTCGCAGATGGAGGCAATCAATCCCATCACATATTTACGGACAGCACTGTGGTGCAGCGGTAGAGCTGCTGCCTCACAATGCCAGAGACATGGGTTCTGTCTGTGTGGAGTTTGCACGTTCTCGCTGTGACCACATGGGTTTCTTTAGAGTTTTCCAATTTCCTCCCACATCCCAGACATGCGGGTTTGTAGATTAATTGGCCTCTGTATGTGGGGAGTGGATGAGAAAGTGGGATAACATAGTACTAATGTGAAATGTGATTGATGACAGGTGTGGACTTGGTGGGCCGAAGGGCCTGTTTCTCAAAATTATCTCTAAACTAAACTACCCTGCTGTAGCTCTAACCTAAACTACACGATGTGTAGTGAGTTCTCCTGCTGCCTTGGCCATTAGTTGCCAATGTAATTCAAAGCAGGGTATCTGCACTGTTCCATGGCACTTTGTTGTGTGCTTCACCTTGTAATTTTCCTTCATTATTTCAAAATTATTTCACTGAATGTTATTGCTCTGGGGCATTTGAGGTCCTGGAAAGCTGCGTAGGCTGGTAGCGTCTCCAACAATGTTTCTTGGTCTTAGCCCAGAAATTGCCAGTCTTGTTGAACTGTGTCTCCAAGGTGATGATTGAAGCTCACAATTGGCCCGTTGAGTTACTCCAGCATCTGTAATGATATGATACGATACAATAGAACTTTGTTTATCCCAGGAAGGAAATTGGTCAGTCATAAAACACAAGATTCATGAAACATGTCATTAAAATGACGAGTATAAAATCCTGAAGAGAATAGAGAGGGTAAAGTCTTTTTCCCGAGGTAGGAAAATCTGATTGGTGAGATTAGACACAATGTTCTGTGCCATCTGCCTGTTACCACTGTTTACCGATGGCAGCATTGGGATGGTAGTTCCAGTGAGAACAGGACTTCAAGCTTCAAGAATGGCTAGTATTATTTTGTCAGCTTATAACTTCTCCTGTAGCCACTGCGTTCTATCTAGGATTCAACACCAGGGAGCTGGACAGTGATAACTGAGAGAGGGTGGGACCGACAGCTTAGATGGAAGTAAATGTGTGGTCTGCTCACAAAAATAATAACACTTTCCCCTCTTTAAGCTGTGTCAATGTTGTGCATTTATAATAACACACATCCACAATAAATGGTCTGGGTTGTCTTACACTTGATGTAAACTGAGTAAAATCATCCATTCATTTTTGAAATATTTGGCAGCTTTTACTCCAAGCCTATTGCGTGAATGTACTTTTCCTTAAGGAATAATAATTTAAAGTGCCTGGGATAAAAGTCCCCACCCTGTCCGCGAATCAACAGTTGTGATGACCATTCTTCCACTTCCATGTTATCCATGACCCTCTAAATCTTCCTCTATCAGACCCCTGAATTTATTGGTCAACTATGCCCCCCTTGCTAGCGGCCTGAGGTCTTGTACAAACGCCTCTGCCTCTCCTCTCGTCCTTTAAGGGGCTCTTAAAACCCACCTCTTTAAGTGAGGTCACGCTCACCTACCCCAATATCTTCCTTCATGGCTGCCTATTTAATTTAGCTTTGCTCCATTTAGTTTAGTTTACAGATGCAGCATGGAAACAGGCCCTTCGGCCCACTGAGTCTGTGCCGACCAGCGATTATCCATACACTAGTTCTATCATACACACTAGGGACAATTTACCAAAGCCAATTAACCTTTAAAGTGAATCACAGTTGCGCAGCGGTAGAGTTACTGCCTCACAGGGCCAGAGACCCGGGTTTGATCCTGACCTAGGGTGCTGTCTGTATGGCGTTTGTACATTCTCCGGGTGCTCCAGTTTCCTTCCACATTACAAAGACGTGCAGGTTTGCAGGCTACTTGGCATCTGTAAACAACCCCTAGTGTGTACGATGGGAAAGTAGGATCACATAGAACTAGTGTACGGGTGATGGTTAGTTGGCGTGGACTTGACGGGCCGAAGGGCCTGTTTCCATGCTGTATCTCGAAGGTAAAACTAATCTCCTGAATAAGGAACTTCATGGAAAATGCCCAGCTACAGGAATGTTTTAACATGTTTACTTCAGAGCTCGGGATGAGTGCTGTTACTTGTGCCATCCAGTAGGTAATAGGACTAAACATACACATCCAGTCAGGAGCTGCTGACACAGGCACCTTATACTGTGCTGTCAGCTTTCACCATAGAATCTCCTGGTAATCTTTTGAGAAGAGTAGGGTCATGTTCTCCCCAGTCTCAATAATGACTGCTTATTCCCCAACTAAAGTGGCTTCATTACATAAATCTGCCACTCTGCCGCGCTGAAATTGACTGCTGTGTTTCTCACATTATGTGATAGAAATATTTCATTGGCTGTAAATTGCTTTGGGATTTCCTGAGTTTGTGGTAGATGCTATGTAATTACAGCTTCTAACTTTACAATAGTTGTTGTGGTTTAATACAGATGTAGGCAGGACACCGCCCACAGGTGGAATTCCCCTGGCTCAGCACCAGTGGCTGGGTGAGTCTCTCCAACACAGCAGGGCTCATCCACACCCACTGCTCACACAATGGGGCAGTCTAACAATAGGATGTGCCTTTCACAACGGAGACATGAGAGTACTGGGTGAATTGTTGTTGCTCAATGGGCGGCATTGGGGTTTTTAGCTGGGATCAGTGCTGCAGACTTACTGACAGCTGAATGGCAGAGTCACATAGATGTTGTAGCTGGGCTGCCCTGGTCAGCAGTTCTTGCTGAGGCAGCGCTTTCCGAGTTGCTCCAATTGTCCAAACCCTCTGTCTGGACTCTCACTCCTTTACACTCCTCTGCTGCACTCCGCTCCACTCTGCTCATTCCTGCTAAACAATCTATTGTCATTAGTTTATTGTCACATGTTCTGAGATACAGTGAAAAGCTTTTGTTGTGTGTTAACCAGTCAGCAGAAAGACAGTACATGGTTACAATCGAGCCGTCCACAGTGTACAGTTACATGATAAAGGGAATAATGTGAATAACATTTAGTACAAGATAAAATCTGTAAAGCTCAATCAAAGATAGTCCAAGGATCTCCAATAAGGCAGATAGTAGTTCAGGACTGCTCTCTAGTTGTTGGTAGGATGGTTCAATTGCCTGATAATGTAAATAAGCTCTTCTAAGCTTCCCCCCAGTCTAGTTCAGTCAATACAACACTGATTCAAGCACTGGAACAACTAATCTTTATTTTTGGATTGCACAACAAATTCTGTATACAATACCTAAACCACCACGGGTTCGATCCTTGTCTTTGCCTGGCCAAGCCCTTCAGCCTCGTGCAAGCAGAAACACTCCAAAAGGTCACGCAGTCCCAAGCGCTCTTCCAGAAGATTGATAAAGGATGTCATGGGGGCAGCCTTTTATAGGTCGCCGAACCTTGAGGGGCCGAACTACAGAGGGGTGGTATATTTACAATCCAATCAAACATATTAATTACAACAATACATTATTGACAGTTACACAGACCAATGACATAATCCCCCTTACATTGTTGCAGGAGAAGCTTCTAGAGGAAGCTAACTTAACTTGAATAATGCAACATTTACCCTGGAATCCAAACAAACCTGCCAGTGGCTCAACACTTTGGCCAATCAACAAACAGCAGGGTAACTGTCAAGCAACTTTATTTACAATATATACAATGCTTTTGCAGTAATCCAATGACAGCAATGCATTTTACACTTCCTTGCGGGGGTGGGGTCCTCTGCAGAAATCACATTAATTCTGTCAATTGAAGCTGCAACACTGATCTGGGCCCTAGACTTACTGGCATCATTCAGAAGCTTGTCTTATATCTGCAGATTTTATCAGACTTGAGCAAAATAGCGTAACAATACATGAGTCCTTAATAAATGTTGGTGCTATGGCTACTCAGGATTAACCAGGTTTTAGCCAGGATTAACAATAACAGTTGGGAAAAACGAAGCAAAGTGCTGGAGTGCGCCAGGCAGCAACTCTGGGGAATGTGGATACATGACGACTTGCGTCGGGACCCCTGGACTGAAGAAGGGTCCTGACTTAAAATGTCACCTATCTATGTTCTCCAGAGAAGCTGCCAGACCTACAGTGTTACTCCAGCACTTTTTGGCTTTTTCTGTAAACCCTCATCTGCAGTTCCTTGTGTCTCCATTCTATTGGCGTTCCTGTTGGAGACCCCAGCCCCTCATTAAAAACTAACAGCTGGAATAAAATCTGAGACAATCAAATCATAACAAATTAAAATAAATATTTTAGCTACATTTAAGAGGGAGTTAGATGTGGCCCTTGTGGCTAAAGGGATCAGGGGGTATGAAGAGAAGGCAGGTACAAGATACTGAGTTGGATGATCAGCCATGATCATATTGAATGGCGGTGCAGGCTCTAAGGGCCGAATGGCCTACTCCTGCACCTATTTTCTATAACCATATAACCATATAACAATACAGCATGGAAACAGGCCTTCTCGGCCCTTCCAGTCCGTGCCAACCATTTATTTTCCCCTAGTCCCATCTACCTGCACTCCGACCATACCCCTCCATTCCCTTCCGGTCCATATACCTATCCACTTTAATTTTAAATGTTAAAATCGATCCTGCCTCCACCACTTCTGCTGGAAGCTCATTCCACAAAGCCACCACTCTCTGAGTAAAGACGTTCCCCCTCATGTTACCCCTAAACTTCTGTCCCTTAATTCTCATGTCATGCCCTCTTGTTTGAATCTTCCCTACCCTCAATGGGAAAAGCTTATCTACGTCAACTCTGTCTATCCCTTTCATCATTTTAAAGACCGCAATCAAGTCCCCCCTTAACCTTCTGCGCTCCAAAGAATAAAGACCTAACTTGTTCAACCTTTCTCTGTAACTCAGCTGCTGGAACCCAGGCAACATTCAAGTAAATCTACTCTGTACTCTCTCTATTTTGTTGACATCTATCCTATAATTAGGCAACCAAAATTGTACACCATACTCCATGCTATGTTTCTATGTAGCTACATCTGAGAGAAAAAAAATGACTGAAATTGTTAAACTGGTATTAAGTTCAAACGAATGCCATGTGTGTAGTTGGAAAATGAGCTGATGCTTGAGTTTACGATGGGCCTCGTTGGAACAATGCAGGAGGTTAAAAACAAGGAGGTCAGAGCAGGAGTGGGATGTTGTAGGAAGAGGGTGGCCCTTGCATACGGAACGGAGGTATCTTGTGAAGCAGTCATGCAGTCTGTATTCGGTTTCTACAGAGCAAGCACTCAGGTGTAAGAGTCGGATCACATGTAAAAAAACACTGCTTATGCTGCACTGAGAGTATTGTGTGCACGTCGTGACATTGAGGCTTGCTGCATGAGGACCAATGCAGTCACCCTGAGGATGCCACTGAACATCGATATCAGTCCCTCTCATAGTATAGATGCAAAAATTTTACATGGTCCTTCATCGCCTACTATATGTGTCTCCGAACTTCAACTAACATTTATTGGAGGCAGATTGTACCACATGCTCGAGTCTGGCTCTGAATGCTTGTTGTGAGTTGTCATTACACTACATGCAGGAGACCACGGAGCCAGAGCTCATCACACTTTGTCATTGAGCTTGTTTCTCACATTATCCAGTTTAAATCCCTTTGTGTCGAGCTTTATCTGCTGTGTTGCTGTGCAATGCTGAGTTGTGTACTGGACTTCCCCTCGCAAGTGTCCAGATCACCATGGTATCTTTTACTAGTCTTGGTAAATTCTCATGTTTCCAAGTGCTGCATTACATTGTCAATGTTTTGAGAGAAAAGGTTGTTGGTGATAACCTGGACAAAGTTTCCACTTGGGAGTAAATATTACGTGTAGGCTACAGCTGGTGAAGGGGTTGTTGCTTTATCATCCTTGATGTTCAGTCTCTTTCACAGAAATGAAGTGACATTTAACAATGGCCTCCTATTAGGCGTCCTCATAACTAACACTTCTAGTTTCCAAACGTCAATTAATGTTTATTGGAGGCAGATTGTTCCACATGTTTGAGTTTGGCTCTGAATGGTTATTCATGTAAAGAACGAGTGGTGTGGGATCCCGGGTGTGTGGCCGTGGAGAGCTCTGCAGTGTGGGTGTGTGGAGGGGAGAGCTCTACAGTGTGGGTGTGTGGAGGATTGGGGAGCTCTACAGTGTGGGTGTGTGGCCGTGGAGAGCTCTACAGTGTGGGTGTGTGGCCGTGGAGAGCTCTACAGTGTGGGTGTGTGGAGGATTGGGGAGCTCTACAGTGTGGGTGTGTGGAGGATTGGGGAGCTCTACAGTGTGGGTGTGTGGAGGTTTGGGGAGCTCTGCAGTGTGGGTGTGTGGAGCGGAGTGCTCTACAGTGTGGGTGTGTGGAGCGGAGAGCTCTACAGTGTGGGTGTGTTGAGGGGAGAGCTCTACAGTGTGGGTGTGTTGAGGGGAGAGCTCTACAGTGTGGGTGTGTGGAGGGGAGAGCTATACAGTGTGGGTGTGTGGAGCGGAGAGCTCTGCAGTGTGGGTGTGTGGCTGTGGGAAGCTCTGCAGTGTGGGTGTGTGGAGGGGAGAGCTCTGCAGTGTGGGTGTGTGGAGGGGAGAGCTCTGCAGTGTGGGTGTGGGGAGCTCTGCAGTGTGGGTGTGTGGAGCGGAGAGCTCTGCAGTGTGGGTGTGTGGAGGATTGGGGAGCTCTGCAGTGTGGGTGTGTGGAGGGGTGGGGAGCTCTACAGTGTGGGTGTGTGGAGGATTGGGGAACTCTACAGTGTGGGTGTGTGGAGGGGTGGGGAGCTCTACAGTGTGGGTGTGTGGAGGAGTGGACCACTAATCCTTTTATTTTAAGAAACAATAACGGATTCCCTATACGATACCTAGCCATACCGCAGGATCGAACATTGTCTCTGCTTGTCCAAGCCCTTCAGCCTTGTGCAAGTAGATATTTCCAAAAGGTTACGCAGTCCCAAGTGCTCCTCCAGGAGATCGACAACGAACCTCGTAGGGGTTACCTTTTATAGGTCATCGGACTCTGTGGAGCAGATCTACATGGGGGTGGTACCCCTACAAACCAATCACAGATATTGATTACATTAAAGTGTTATTGACAATTCCCCAACCCGATTACAAAGCATCCCATTACAATTTTTCTACAGAAGCTTCTGGAAGGAAGTCAATCAATCAAATTATGCAACATTCTCCTGGGGAGTATAAACAATTAAAACAAGGCTTTACACTTCAGCCAACCATCAAACAGTAACACAAACACTTTGCAACATTATTAACAGTATTTACAATCCTTCTGCAGCCAGCCTATCATGCTAATGCTTCTGCAACTCCTTTAGGTTTCTCTGCCAAGTACTCATACATTTTAACAATAGTGAGGACATCTGGACCTCACCTTATCTGATAGTTCAATCTAGGACCTAGATTTCCTGGCACAGAAATTTACCATACAGGTAAATTACCCATCTAATATTGAAGGCTGTGACTTCCTGAATCAACATGCTGGGGGATTAGTGATCGTGTGTAAGCTAGACTTGGTAGCACAAGAAACAGGAACCTCATTGTCATCATGGCTGACTTCAATCTCAATATCATTCTCTAACATTCTCTAACTCTCGATTCCTTTAATATCTGGAAAGTCGGCCAACTTCTACTGTGAATGAACCCAATAACGTCACGGCAGTCTAGGATTGTGCAGGAACTTCACCTCATCTCTGTCCTCCAGGGGGAGAAGGCAGGAGAATGGGGTTGAGAGGGAAATATACATCAGCCATGATTGAATGGCAGAGTATACTAGATGGGCCGAATGGCCTCATTCTGCTCCTAGAAATTATTAACATGAACTTTCTTAGGTATAGAAACCAAAATTACACAGTCAAATACAGTGTGAATACTTTATTCGTATCTTATTTTTTATTCATAAAAAAGCATAACATACCAGTGAACTTACAAATTTCTTGTGGCATCTGAATGATGTTCCCAGGAGGGAAAGTAGAAACATAGAAACATAGAAAATAGGTGCAGGAGTAGGCCATTCAGCCCTTCGAGCCTTCACCGCCATTCAATGTGATCATGGCTGATCATCCAACTCAGTATCCCGTACCTGCCTTCTCTCCATACCCCCTGATCCCTTTAGCCACAAGTGCCACATCTAACGCCCTCTTAAATATAGCCAATGAACTGGCCTCAACCACCTTCTGTGGCAGAGAATTCCACAGATTCACCACTCTCTGTGTAAAGAATGTTTTCCTCATTTCGGTCCTAAAGGAATTCCCCCTTATCCTTAGACTGTGACCCCTTGTTCTGGACTCCCCCAACATCGGGGACAATCTTCCAGCAACTAGCTTGTCCAATCCCTTAAGAATTTTGTAAGTTTCTATAAGATCCCCCCTCAATCTTCTAAATTCCAGCGAGTACAAGCCGAGTCTATCCAATCTTTCCTCATATGAAAGTCCTGACATCCCAGGAATCAGTCTGGTGAATCTTCTCTGTACCCCCTCTATGGCAAGGATGTCTTTCCTCAGATTTGGAGACCAAAACTGTACGCAATACTCCAGATGTGGCCTCACCAAAACCCTGTACAACTGCAGTAGAACCTCCCTGCTCCTATACTCAAATCCTTTTGCTATGAATGCTAACATACCATTTGCTTTCTTCACTGCCTGCTGCACCTGCATGCCTACTTTCAATGACTGGTGTACCATGACACCCAGGTCTCGTTGCATGTCCCCCTTTCCTAATCTGCCACCATTCAGATAATAGTCTACCCTCATGTTTTTGCCACCAAAGTGGATAACCTCACATTTATCCACATTATACTGCATCTGCCATGCATCTGCCCATTCACTCAGCCTATCCAAATCACCCTGCAGCCTCCAAGCATCCTCCTCACACTAACTATACCCCCCAGCTTGGTATCATCTGCAAATTTGGAGATGTTGCATTGAATTCCCTCGTCCAAATCATTAATATATATTGTAAATAGCTGGGGTCCCAGCACTGAGCCTTGCGGCACCCCACTAGTCACTGCCTGCCATTCTGAAAAGGACCAGTTTACTCCTACCCTTTGCCTCCTGTCTGCTAGCCAGTTCTCTATCCACATCAATACTGAACCCCCAATACCGTGTGCTTTAAGTTTGTATGCTAATCTCTTATGCGGGACCTTGTCGAAAGCCTTCTGAAACTCTAGATATAACACATCCACTGGTTCTCCCTTATCCACTCTACTAGTTACATCCTCGAAAAATTCTATCAGATTTGTCAGACATGATTTACCTTTCGTAAATCCATGCTGACTTTGTCCAATGATTTCACCACTTTCCAAATGCGCTGCTATCCCATCTTTAATAACCGACTCTAGCAGTTTCCCCACTACCGATGTTAGACTAACTGGTCTGTAATTCCCTGCTTTCTCTCTCCCTCCTTTTTTAAAAAGTGGGGTTACATTAGCTACCCTCCAATCCTCAGGAACTACTCAAGAATCTAAGGAATTTTGAAAAATTATCACTAATGCATCCACTATTTCTGTGGCTACCTCCTTGAGTACTCTGGGATGCAGACTATCTGGCCCTGGGGATTTATCGGCCTTCAATCCGTTCAATTTACCCAACACCACCTCCCGGCTAACCTGGATTTCACTCAGTTCCTCCATCTTATTTAACCCCCGTTCCACTGCTATTTCCGGCAGATTATTTATGTCTTCCTTAGTGAAGACAGAACCAAAGTAGTTATTCAATTGGTCTGCCATGTCCTTGTTCCCCATGATCAATTCACCTGTTTCTGACTGCAAGGGACCAACATTTGTTTTAACTAGTCTCTTTCTCTTCACATATCTATAAAAACTTTTGCAGTCAGTTTTTATGTTCCCTGCCAGTTTCCTTTCATAATCTATTTTCCCTTTCCTAATTAAGCCCTTTGTCCTCCTCTGCTGGATTCTGAATTTCTCCCAGTCCTCCGGTAGGCTGCTTTTTCTGGCAAATTTGTATGCCTCATCTTTTGTTTTTATACTATCCCTGATTTCCCTTGTTATCCATGGATGCACCACCTTCCCCGATTTATTCTTTTGCCAAACTGGTATGAACAACTTTTGTACTTCATCCATGCAGTCTTTAAATACCTTCCATTGCACATCCACTGTCAACCCTTTAAGAATCACCTGCCAGTCTATCTTGGCCAATTCACATCTCATACCTTCAAAGTTACCTTTGTTCAAGTTCAGAACCCTTGTTTCTGACTTAATTTTGTCACTCTCCATCCTAATGAAGAACTCAACCATATTATGGTCACTCTTGCCCAAGGGGCCACGCACAACAAGACTGCTAACTAACCCTTCCTCATTACTCAATACCCAGTCTAGAATAGCCTGCTCTCTCGTTGGTTCCTCCACATGTTGGTTGAGAAAACTATCCCGCATACATTCCAAGAAATCCTCTTCCTCAGCACCCCTGCCAATTTGAATCACCCAATCTACATGCAGATTGAAGTCACCCATTATAACCGTGTTACCCTTGTTGCACGCATTTCTAATTTCCTGTTTGATGCCATCCCCAACTCCAATACTACTGTTAGGTGGCCTGTACACAGCTCCCACTAGCGTGTTCTGCCCCTTAGAGTTTCCCAGCTCTACCCATATCGATTCCACATCCTCCACGCTAATGTCCTTCCTTTCTATTGCATTAATCTCCTCTCTCACCAGCAACGCTACCCCACCTCCTTTTCCTTTTCGTCTATCCCTCCTGAATATTGAATATCCCTGGATGTTCAGCTCCCAGCCTTGGTCATCCTGGAGCCATGTCTCCGTGATCCCAACTATAGCATAGTCATTAATCGCTATCTGCACCTTCAACTCATCCACCTTATTACGAATGCTCCTCGCATTGAGACACAAAGCCTTCAGGCTTGTTTTTACAACACTCTTACTCCTTATACAATTATGTTGACAAGTGGTCCCTTTCACATCGATCCCTATTACACTTGGCCATACTCTCCTATCCCTTTGTCATCTTTCTTTCCCGTTAATTCTGGGGTCATTAACCATCCCTTTACTCTCTTTCCCTTTAACTCCGTTCTCGATTATCCCATTTGACACCCCACCCCCCCTTATTCAGTTTAAAACCATCCGTGTAGCAGTGGCAAACCTTCCGGCCAGAATGCTGGTCCCCCACCTGTTAAGATGCAATCCGTCCCTTTTGTACAGTTCCCCCTTACTCCAAAACAGATCCCAGTGATCTAAGAATCTAAATCCCTGCCCCCTGCACCAGTTCCTCAGCCACACATTCAGGTCCCGTATCTCCCTGTTCCTGCTCTCGCCAGCACGAGGAATTGGAAGCAAACCGGAGATAACAACCCTGGAAGTCCTGCTTTTCAGCATTTTTCCGAGCTCTCTGAAGTCCCGCTGCAAAATATTCATCCCCTTCTTTCCAACATCATTTGTGCCAACATGCACGACCACTTCCGGCTGTTCACCTTCGCCCTTGAGGATTGTCTGCACTCTGTCCGTAACATCCTGGATCCTGGCACCAGGAAGGCAGCACACCATCCTGGAATCCCGTCTGTTGCCGCAAAAACCCCTGTCCGTACCTCTCACAATGGAGTCTCCAAATACAATGGCGTTGCCCGACTTTGGCCTCTTTGGTTTTGGCTCATCAGCCCTTTTTGTTTTGCAAGCCAGTCCGCCGCTCAGTGAGATACCGTCATCTGTCCCGGCAGCTTCCACGTGGGTGAACCTGTTCACAAGAGGTACAACACCCGGGGACCTTTGCATTCCATGTTTTCCTCCCTTTCTCACCGTCACCCACCTTCTCTCTTCTAGTGCCTTGGGTGTAACAATCTTACTGAAGGACTTGTCGAGGAACGACTCAGTTTCTCGGATGAACCTGAGGTCATCCACTTGTTTCTCCAGTTCCCCAACACGGTCCTTCAGGAGCTGTACCTGGATGCACTTCTCACATTTGTAGCATCCAGAGGCACCAGCAGTGTCCTTGACCTGCCACATACTGCAAGCATCACACTGCATCAGCTTGCTTGACATCTCCTTCTTTTGCCTCGGTCTCTCCCTATCCAGTGTTTTGCGCAGCCTCCTCTCCGAAGACTCTCGAGCCAAAGACTCACACTTTACTCACAGGGCACTTCCCTCACTGCCGCTCCCCAAGAGCTGCCTTGCTTATATTGACTGTTCAATTGCCTAATTTACAAACCAAATTCCTCAGTTTTCAACTGCTTTCCCCCTCTGACTCACTGAGAACTCTCCTCCCACTTGAGCTAGAGCCAATCAGTGCTTTCTCCTGCTTCTCTTTGTTGCTGTTGCTTCAAAATCCACGGGAACACTGAGTACCAATGAGATCACTGAGTGATCTGCCAACAGTCGTAAAAAACAAAAAAATACATGAAACATGAAATGAAAGTGACCAGTGGAAAGGATTGGGGATGTGCAAAGATTGGGGCGGGGGGGCAGTGGGGGTGGGGTGGAGTCAGTCTACCCCTCGACAGAATGGGAGGAGTTGTTCAGTTTGATAGCCACAGGGAAGAAGGATCTCCTGTGGCATTCTGTGCTGCATCTTGGTGGAACCAGCCTGTTGCTGAAGGTGCTCCTCAGGTTGACCAGTGCGTCATGGAGGGGGTGAGCTGTATTGTCCAAGATGCTCCGCAATCAAAACTGCCCAAACTCTCACCATTTATAAAAAATACTTTGCCTTTCTGTTACCTTACGCCAAAGTGGATGGCACACACATTTCAACATCAGACTACATCTGCCACGTTCTTGCCCACTCACTCACCTTGTCCATATCCCTTTATAATCACATTACCTGATGTCTGTACTCACAGTCCTGCATAGTATATCATCAGCACCAGAGGAACTATGACATTTGGTTCACTCAGTCACATTTTTGATAATGATCACAAAATCGGCCAGTTGTTGTAAAGACTCTTCAGATTCTCCAAGGTCCTTTAAGGAAGGAATTTTGCAGGACTGATTCCAACTGCATATGCCCTTGGTGAGACAGTGTCTGGACATGTAGCTGGAGTAACTCAGCAGGACAGGCAGCATCTCTAGACAGGAGGAATGTGTGATGTTCCGGGTCGAGACTCTTCTTCAGACTGGGTAGGGATAAGGGAAATTAGAGATTTAAACGATGATGTAGAGAGATAAGGAACAATTAATGGAAGGTATGGAAAAAAGTAACGATGACAAAGGAAACAGGCCTTTGTTAGCTGTTTGTTGCGTGAAAACGAGAAGCTGGTGTGAATTGGGTGGGGGAGGGATTGAGAGAGAAGAAAGCTGGGGTTCCTTGAAGTGAGAGAAATCAAAATTCATACCACTGGGCTGTAAGCTGCCCAAGCGAAATATGAGATGCTGTTCCTCCAATTTGCGTTTAGCCTCACTCTGACAATGGAGGAGACCTAGGACAGAAAGGTCTGTGTGGGAAAATGGGAAGGGGAATTAAAGTGTTTAAGAAGGAACTGCAGATACTGGTAAATCGAAGGTAGACAAAAATGCTGGAGAAACTCAGCGGGTGCGGCAGCATCTATGGAGCGAAGGAAATAGGCAACGTTGCGGGTCAAAACCCTTCTTCAGATCCTTCTTCAGGAGAAGTAAAGTGTTTGGCAACCAGCAGATCAGGTAGGTTCAGGCAGATGAAGAGAAGGTGTTCAGGGATGCGATCGCCCAGTCTACATTGGGTCTTGCCGATGTATAAGAGTCCACATCTTGAACAACGCACTATAATACTGAACCTTGTTAGTTTTGTTCTTATCCGAGAGGGGATGTATTCATCATTAAATGAGTGCAGCAAAGATTCGCTAGGCTAGTTCTAGTCACATCAGGAGGGACTGAGGAGACTAGACATATTCTCTACAGTTCAGAAGAATGAAACATAGAAACATAGAAAATAGGTGCAGGAGTAGGGCATTCGGCCATTTTGAGCCTGCACCGCCATTCAATATGATCATGGCTGATCATCCAACTCAGTATCCCGTACCTGCCTTCTCTCCATACCCCCTGATCCCTTTAGCCACAAGGGCCACATCTAACTACCTCTTAAATATAGCCAATGAACTGGCCTCAACTACCTACTGTGGCAGAGAATTCCAGAGATTCACCACTCTCTGTGTGAAAAATGTTTTTCTCATCTCGGTCCTAAAAGATTTCCCCCTTATCCTTAAACTGTGACCCCTCATCCTGGACTTCCCCAACATAGGGAACAATCTTCCTGCATCTAGCCTGTCCAGCCCCTTAAGAATTTTGTAAGTTTCTATAAGATCCCCCCTCAATCTTCTAAATTCTAGTGAGTACAAACCAAGTCTATCCAGTCTTTCTTCATATGAAAGTCCTGACATCCCAGGAATCAGTCTGGTGAACATTCTCTGTACTCCCTCTATGGCAAGAATGTCTTTCCTCAGATTAGTAGACCAAGACTGCATGCAATACTCCAGGTGTGGTTTCACCAAGACCCTGTACAACTGCAGTAGAACCTCCCTGCTCCTATACTCAAATCCTTTTGCTATGAATGCTATCATACCATTCGCTTTCTTCACTGCCTGCTGCACCTGCATGCCTACTTTCAATGACTGCTGTGCCATGACACCCAGGTCTCCTTTTCCTAATCAGCCACCATTCAGATAATAGTCTACTTTCCTGTTTTTGCCACCAAAGTGAATAACCTCACATTTATCCACATTATACTGCATCTGCCATGCATTTGCCAACTCACCCAGCCTATCCAAGTCACCTTGCAACCTCCTAGCATCCCCCTCACAGCTAACACTACCCCCCAGCTTTGTGTCATCCGCAAACTTGGAGATGTTGCATTCAATTCCCTCGTCCAAATCATTAACATATATTGTAAATAGCTGGGGTCCCAGCACTGAGCCTTGCGGTAATCCACTAGTCACTGCCTGCCATTCTGAAAATGACCCGTTTACTCCTACTCTTTGCTTCCTGTTTGCCAGCCAGTTCTCTATCCACATCAATACTGAACCCCCAATACCGTGTGCTTTAAGTTTGTATACTAATCTCTTGTGTGGGACCTTGTCGAAAGCCTTCTGAAAGTCTAGATATAACACATCCACTGGTTCTCCCTTATCCACTCTATTAGTTACATCCTAGAAAAATTCTATACGATTCGTCAGACATGATTTACCTTTCGGAAATCCATGCAGACTTTGTCTAATGATTTCACCACTTTCCAAATGCGCTGCTATCCCATCTTTAATAACTGACTCTAGCAGTTTCTCCACTACCGATGTTAGACTAACTGG
This sequence comes from Raja brachyura, assembly GCA_963514005.1. The sequence goes on from OY740811.1 coordinate 4,956,540, forward strand.
TCTGTAGAAACATAGAAACATAGAAAAATAGGTGCAGGAGTAGGCCATTCGGCCCTTCGAGCCTGCACCGCCATTCAATGTGATCATGGCTGATCATCCAACTCAGTATCCCGTACCTGCCTTCTCTCCATACCCCCTGATCCCTTTAGCCACAAGTACCACATCTAACGCCCTCTTAAATATAGCCAATGAACTGGCCTCAACTACCTTCTGTGGCAGAGAATAGTAAGATTGAACGAGAACTTACCAGTTCGAAGGTTGATCTTTATTTTATGAGGAGTCGAAGTGAGGGATTTCGTGAAGAGCCCGCCGGCGCGCATGCTCGACATACTTCAAAGTAGCGGCGTGGAATCACAGAACCAACAATAGAAATGACTTCGCATAGTATGATTGAATTGACTAAGATTACCAGATGAAGGTGATTGAGGGTTGGGCGAGGAGGGCACGAAATCCCTCACTTCGACTCCTCATAAAATAAAGATCAACCTTCGAACTGGTAAGTTCTCGTTCAATCTTACTATTTCATTTCGGAGTCACGTGAGTGACTTCGTGAAGACTTCAAAGCTTCTGTGATTACACGCCCTGGACCACGTCCATGCTGACACACCACTACCAGGGATGGATGGGAGGAACAAACTTGCTCAACAGTCCATACTGCAAAACAAGAGCATATTTATTAATAACAAATCAAACCCCTCATACGGGGACATCTCCACGTTCTTGACCTGCATTCAGCACGGCTTCTGCGAACTGTAGAGGAGCAGCAACAGGCTTGTTATAAAAACGCTGGAACACAGCTTCATTAGCCCATCCTGCGGTGGCGAGAATTTGGTCCATGGGCACCTCCATGACCCTCGCCGCTGACGTCGATGCAGCCCTGGTGGAATGAGACTTGAACACATTAGTGTCGATACCTGACTTACCCAAGACGACTCGAAGCCACCTGGATATCGTCTGGACTGTCACTCGATGATGAGGTCTCTTATGAGTGACAAGCAGGTATCTCTCCATTGCTCTGATGCGTGCCGTCACATTGACATAGTGGCGGATATGTGAGGCTAAACATAGCCTAGCATCTGCGGGGTATGCCGGGAACTTCAGCTGCAGCCCTGTGCACCCAGGTCTATGCTGCTTTAGTAGCTCGTCAATGAAAAAGACTACTTCTGTGGGGGTAGACGTCATTCTGTCGACACGAAGTTTGTGTAGTGTCTGTACCCTCTGAGCTGAAGTCAGCGCTAGTAACATCACCAGCTTCATGGTGAGTTGGTCCAGTTGGAGCCCTTCCATGGGTGACCACGTCCTGAGCAGGGTTAATACGTCCCTGACATCCCAGGTGATAATATAGCGTGGTGTAGGCGGATTCATATTGAATATACCCCGCATGAGTCTGGACACTAGCCTGTTGGATCCTACCTCCAAACTGAGGTAGAATGATAGTGCACTTCTGGCGCTGTTGATGGCACTGTAACTTAAGTGTTCATCATGGTGCAACCCCGCGAGGAATTCCAGGACATCGGTTATTGTCACGTCATCGTACGTGATGCGAGAGCGGCTGCAGTAGGCTTCCCACTTCTTAATATGCGAGCGGTATCTTCGCCTTGTAGACTCTCGACACGATGCCCCGATGGTATCCATGGTCCGAGCCGAGAGGCCGTATTGGACTAACGGCCTGTTCAGAACCTGCAAGCCAACAAATTTAAATAGCCATGGCAGGGATGCGGCTCCCCTGAGACAGGGTGAGTAACCAATTGTGGGCAACCCTTCAAAAGGACCCAAGGTTCGTTGAGCATGTCAAAGACCACCGGATACCAAGGCTGTGTGGGCCAGTCGGGTATAATAAGGATGCCCTTGGCAGCATCTGCCTGAATCTTTCCCAATACCCGACTGATGAGGCAAAACGGGGGGAAGGCATAGAAAAACCACTTACCCCAGTCCAGCGAGAATGCATCTAGCGCTATAGCCCCAGGATCTGGTTCCCATGAAACGTAGGTTGGTACCTGATGGTTCAACCGTGACGCAAAGAGGTCAATGTCCGGTTTACCAAATTTGGCTGTGACTTTAGAAAAGATCTCAGGATGCAACATCCATTCAATATTGTCATTAAATTTGCGTGACCTGGTGTCCGCCACAGTATTAAGCTCACCTGGCAAATAGGTAGCTGAAATCCAAATGTCTCTTTGAACACACCAGAGCCAAATTGAGTTTGCCAATTTGTCACACGAAACTGACCTGGTACCACCCATATGGTTTAAATATGCTACTGCTGTGGTGTTGTCTATTTGGAGACCGACATGTGCTCCAACAAGCTTGGAACAATACGCACGAAGTCCGTGGAATGCTGCCAGCAACTCCAAATAGTTAATCCCTTGAGTTAACAACATCGTTGATTCAAGGGTGTCCCATCTGCCACCACAACTAGAGCAATTATTCGTGGCTCCCCAACCATTGGAGCTTGCATCAGTTTGCAAATATACCACCGGATTAGCCTCCCTAATAGGCTTGAATGAGCTGCTAATGTGACACACCCACCATTGCAACTCATTTATCGCTTCGGGCGGCAGCTGCATGGACCGATCATAATGACCAGCGTTCTGTTTTAACGCAGCAATTTTAGCTCTTTGCAAATTCTGATAATGCAAAGGTCCATATCGCGCTGCCGGAAACAAAGCTACCAGCTTCCCAATTATTGTAGCTAAGTGCCGAATCGATGGTATATTGGTGCGGATTAAATCTTGACACACGTGGGTAACCTCCTCAATCTTGTTAATTGGAATGGTAACCCTCATGCTTATAGAGTTCACCGTGAACCCTAGGTAATTAATCACCTGGGCAGGGTAGAACTTTGATTTCTCTGGATGGACAATAAACCCCAATTGTTGAAATATATTGACAGCAGCTGCAACACCCTGTTCAGCCAATTCCAGGGTGTGGCCCACAATTAAGATATCATCTAAATAGGCCATAACTATATGGTGTCGTTGTCTCAAATAAGCCATAATTGGCTTCACTAATTTAGTGAACAATCTAGGGGCTGTGGTGAGCCCATTAGGCAAAGCCTTGTACTGCCAGAGTTGCCCCATCCAGATGAATTTCAAAAACCTTCTGTCACATTTCTGGACGGGTACGGAATAATATGCATCTTTTAAATCGATGCATGCCATAAACAACCATGAGAAATCAATGATTTGGCTGTTTCAAACGTATCCATTTTAAAATGAGTATATGTTACAAAAGTATTCAAACGGGTTAGATCAATAATGACACGACAACCTCCATCCTTCTTAGGTCTGGTGAATATGTTCGAAACAAATTCAACTGGCTCATGCACCACTCTCTTAATCACTCCTTTGTGCTCAAGACTTAACAGTTCCTTATAGCCGGCTGCCTGTTCTGCAGCAGATAATTTAAACGTTCGAGCGGGCATATGCTGGGATGGAGGAATGTCGCCATTAATAAACTCAATTTTATGCCCCTGAATATTCTGCAACACATACTCGTCACCAGTAAAATTACCCCATGCACCCAAAAACCACCGAAGGCGACCACCAACATGTGAAGTTAAACAGAGAGAAAAGAGAGAACCAGACCCCCTCACCTCCGTGGTTACCGGCGGTCCTTGACACGCGTGTGCGGACGTGGAGGTGCTGGGTTGGCTTGAGGGCGCGGCGTCTTCGTTTTCCACCAGGGTCTCTGCCGACCCTGTCCTAAAAAAGACCCCTGGTGCTGGGTCTGATGTTGCTGTCGTTGTGGAGCTTGAGGCTGGGTCCTCGTCGAGGTACTAGCAGACCCTCGTGATCGAATGTATGGAGACTTTGAGCCTGACGGTGTGGGGGCACTCTGAGGGCGCATGATCCCCACCGTTTTGGCTTGCTCGTCAAGCTCCTTGACTCTCTTCGAGAGGTCCTCCCCAAAGAGCTGACGGGGCGGGGGCGGCGGCGGTGGTTTGCACAATCCTGCAAACTTTGGATTGAGCGCTGGGCGGATGCTGGTTTTGCGAAACCCGTTAATTTCGTGCTGGGTCGCGCACAGGAGGGCCAGGGCATCTTCCTGGTCCAAATTCAATTCGTCCCCGTCCACCGACCGCACAAAGGCGGTAATACCGGCCGTGAGGAGCTTCAGGATCCGCTGCAATTTTACCTCCTGTTGACGGATAGCCGCACTGATGTTGCCCCATATCGGCGTATTGACCACAGGCACGTTTAGGGAGTTGCAATTGGATGGAGCCTTGTGACGGCTCATTGCCTGAATGAGGACTTCTTCCTGTAGTTGCTGGTTGTTAAGAAAGTCCACAGTGGCTGCCAGCTTCGTGTTTAAAGGAAGTCCAGATGAATGTGGGGCCGCAAATTTGGTCGCCACATCCAGAAGATCCTCCGCTGGTACCTCCACCGGAGGTGGTATGGAATCCACCAAAACCTCCTCCTCCTGCTGCTCCAGGCTGATGGTAGAGGCTGGTGACGACGCCCTGTGCCTGTGGCTGCCCTGCTGTTGTTGGCTTTGAAGCAGGAGCTCCAGCAGCCGCTCCATACGGTCAATACGCCCTTCACCCTGAACACTCAGGTGGTCGGAGTCCTCCGGCTCTGAAAAGAAAACCGGGCTCCTATCATCGGCCCGCACCTCATCGAGGCCCTGCCGGTGCCGGTAGTTGTCGCTAACAGCCGCCGAGGCGAAACTGCGCGATTCCCGCGCGGGCGTGTTCAACCGCCTCCGTTTAGCGGGAGCTGACGCCGCTGCCACTAAGGGCACTTGCAGCGTGGTGTCGGCACCAGCCGAAGCATGGCTACCTGAAGCCCGCGCAGGCTTGCCGGCTGCCCACATCGTGGACCTTGCCGACGCATGGTCTCGCCCACCCATCCATGGGGGGCTCGGCGACCGTGACGAGACCCGACTCAACCGACCCGTCCCGGCGTCGAGAGTTGGGGTGTGCCGGCTGGACCTCACAGCCGCCCCGGGTCTCGCCCTGGAACCTAACCGCTCCTCCGTGTCAGGCAATGCCTTAGCCCTGGCAGGGTTAGGCTTCTGGGCTCCTGCCCTGCCCCTTCTCGGGGGGCTGAGTGGAACGGGCCGTGCAGCCGCACGCCCCCTGCTCGAGGTCGCCAGCGAGCCCGCTGACGACCTGACTGCCATGGCAGGGTCCCCCTGCTCTGGCGGCACACCACACTCCTCCTCGTCGAACTCCTCCGAGCTGTGGTGTGCTGGCGGATCTGGACCTGTAAACACAGGGCTTACCCACATCTCCGCCTGAGTCCCGGCCTGCACTGCAGGTACTGCCGATGGTAAAGGCCCCGGAACTGTTGACCGGCGAACTCGTCCTGACGTCCTCCAGCCCTTCGAACTCCCATCCATATCCTTGCTGCAAGACATAACGAACAACAAGGACCACCAACTAAAGGTGGAATACTCACCTCCGTGGCCCCTTATGAAGGGCTGGCGCGGAGCGCGCTCCACCGCCAGCCGTCGCAGCAACGCGTTACGACGATATGTCGAGCATGCGCGCCGGCGGGCTCTTCACGAAGTCACTCACGTGACTCCGAAATGAAATTCCAGAGACTCACCACTCTCTGTGTAAAGAATGTTTTCCTCATCTCGGTTCTAAAGGAATTCCCCCTTATCCTTAGATTGTGACCCCTTGTTCTGGACTCCACCAACATCGGGAACAATCTTCCAGCATCTAGCTTGTTCAACCCCTTAAGAATTTTGTAAGTTTCTATAAGATCCCCCCTCAATCTTCTAAATTCCAGTGAGTACAAGCCGAGTCTATCCAATCTTTCCTCATATGAAAGTCCTGACATCCCAGGAATCAGTCTGGTGAATCTTCTCTGTACCCCCTCTATGGCAAGGATGTCTTTCCTCAGATTTGGAGACCAAAACTGTACGCAATACTCCAGGTGTGGCCTCACCAAAACCCTGTACAACTGCAGTAGAACCTCCCTGCTCCTATACTCAAATCCTTTTGCTATGAATGCTAACATACCATTTGCTTTCTTCACTGCCTGCTGCACCTGCATGCCTACTTTCAATGACTGGTGTACCATGACACCCAGGTCTCGTTGCATCTCCCCTTTTCATAATCTGCCACCATTCAGATAATAGTCTACCCTCATGTTTTTGCCACCAAAGTGGATAACCTCACATTTATCCACATTATACTGCATCTGCCATGCATCTGCCCATTCACTCAGCCTATCCAAATCACCCTGCAGCCTCCAAGCATCCTCCTCACACTAACTATACCCCCCAGCTTGGTATCATCTGCAAATTTGGAGATGTTGCATTGAATTCCCTCGTCCAAATCATTAATATATATTGTAAATAGCTGGGGTCCCAGCACTGAGCCTTGCGGCACCCCACTAGTCACTGCCTGCCATCCTGAAAAGGACCCGTTTACTCCTACCCTTTGCCTCCTGTCTGCTAGCCAGTTCTCTATCCACATCAATACTGAACCCCCAATACCGTGTGCTTTAAGTTTGTATGCTAATCTCTTATGCGGGACCTTGTCGAAAGCCTTCTGAAAGTCTAGATATAACACATCCACTGGTTCTCCCTTATCCACTCTACTAGTTACATCCTCGAAAAATTCTATCAGATTTGTCAGACATGATTTACCTTTCGTAAATCCATGCTGACTTTGTCCAATGATTTCACCACTTTCCAAATGTGCTGCTATCCTATCTTTAATAACTGACTCTAGCAGTTTCCCCACTACCGATGTTAGACTAACTGGTCTGTAATTCCCCGCTTTCTCTCTCCCTCCTTTTTTAAAAAGTGGGGTTACATTAGCCACCCTCAAATCCTCAGGAACTACTCCAGAATCTAAGGCATTTTGAAAAAATATCACTAATGCATCCACTATTTCTGTGGCTACCTCCTTGAGTAATCTGGGATGCAGACTATCTGGCCCTGGGGATTTATCGGCCTTCAATCCGTTCAATTTACCCAACACCACCTCCCGGCTAACCTGGATTTCACTCGGTTCCTCCATCTTATTTGACCCCCGTTCCACTGCTATTTCCGGCAGATTATTTATGTCTTCCTTAGTGAAGACAGAACCAAAGTAGTTATTCAATTGGTCTGCCATGTCCTTGTTCCCCATGATCAATTCACCTGTTTCTGACTGCAAGGGACCAACATTTGTTTTAATTAGTCTCTTTCTCTTCACATATCTATAAAAACTTTTGCAGTCAGTTTTTATGTTCCCTGCCAGTTTCCTTTCATAATCTATTTTCCCTTTCCTAATTAAGCCCTTTGTCCTCCTCTGCTGGATTCTGAATTTCTCCCAGTCCTCCGGTAGGCTGCTTTTTCTGGCAAATTTGTATGCCTCATCTTTTGTTTTTATACTATCCCTGATTTCCCTTGTTATCCATGGATGCACCACCTTCCCCGATTTATTCTTTTGCCAAACTGGTATGAACAACTTTTGTACTTCACCCATGCAGTCTTTAAATACCTTCCATTGCACATCCACTGTCAACCATTTAAGACTCACCTGCCAGTCTATCTTGGCCAATTCGCATCTCATACCTTCAAAGTTACCTTTGTTCAAGTTCAGAACCCTTGTTTCTGATTTAATTTTGTCACTCTCCATCCTAATGAAGAACTCAACCATATTATGGTCACTCTTGCCCAAGGGGCCACGCACAACAAGACTGCTAACTAACCCTTCCTCATTACTCAATACCCAGTCTAGAATAGCCTGCTCTCTCTTTGGTTCCTCCACATGTTGGTTGAGAAAACTATCCCGCATACATTCCAAGAAATCCTCTTCCTCAGCACCCCTGCCAATTTGATTCACCCAATCTACATGCAAATTGAAGTCACCCATTATAACCGTGTTACCCTTGTTGCATGCATTTCTAATTTCCTGTTTGATGCCATCCCCAACTCCAATACTACTGTAATTCCCTCTCTCTCTCTTTTTCTCTCTCCCTCCCTTTTTAAAAAGTGGGGTTATATTAGCTACCCTCCAATCCTCAGGAACTACACCAGAATCTAAAGAGTTTTGAAAAATTATCGCTAAGGCATCCACTATTTCTGGGGCTACTTCCTTAAGTACTCTGGGATGCAGCCTATGTGGCCCTGGGGATATATCGGCCTTTAATCCATTCAATTTACCTAACACCACTTCCCGGCTAACCTGGATTTCACTCAGTTCCTCATTCGCATTTGACCCACGGTCCCCTGCTATTTCCGGCAGATTATTTATGTCTTCCTTAGTGGTGACAGAACCAAATAAGTTATTCAATTGGTCTGCCATGTCCTTGTTCCCCATGATCAATTCACCTGTTTCTGATTTCAAGGGACCTACATTTGTTTTAACTAATCTTTTTCTCTTCACATATCTATAAAAACTTTTGCAGTCAATTTTTATGTCCCCTGCCAGTTTTCCTTCATAATCTATTTTCCATTTCCTAATTAAGCCCTTTGTCCTCCTCTGCTGGACTCTGAATTTCTCCCAGCCCTCTGGTAGGCTGCTTTTTCTGGCTAATTTGTACGCTTTTAGTATCCATGATTTCCTTTGTTATCCACGGATGCACTACCTTCCCTGATTTATTCTTTTGTCAAACTGGGAAGAACAATTGTTGTAGTTGATCCATGCAGTCTTTAAATGCCTTCCATTGCATATCCACTGTCAACCCTTCAAGAGTCAATTGCCAGTCTATCTTGGCCAATTCATGTCTCATACCCTTACAGTTACTTTTCTTTAAGTTCAGGACCCGTGTTTCTGAATTAACAATGTCACTCTCTATCCTAATGAAGTACTCAACCATATTATGGTCACTCTTGCCCAAGGGGCCACGCACATCAAGACTGCTAACTAACCCTTCCTCATTACTCAATACCCAGTCTAGAATAGCCTGCTCTCTCGTTGGTTCCTCTACATGTTGGTTTAGAAAACTATCCCGCATACATTCCTAGAAATCGTCTTTCTCAGCACCCCTGCCAATTTGATTCACCCAATCTATATGTAGATTGAAGTCACCCATTATAACTGTTTTACCTTTGTTGCTCGCATTTCTAATTTCCTGTTTGATGCCATCCCCAACTCTGCTGTTAGGTGGCCTGTACACACACCCCCTAGCGTTTTCTGCCCCTTAGTGTTTCGCAGCTCTACCCATATCTATTTCACATCCTCCAAGCTAATGTCCTTCCTTTCCATTGCGTTAATCTCCTTTCTAACCAGCAACGCTACCCCACCTCCTTTTCCTTTCTGTCTATCCCTCCTGAATATTGAATATCCCTGGATGTTCAGCTCCCAGCCTTGGTCACCCTGGAGCCATGTCTCCGTGATCCCAAATATATCATAATCATTAATAGCTATCTGCACATTCAACTCATCCACCTTATTACGAATGCTCCTCGCATTGAGACACAAAGCCTTCAGGCTTGTTTTTACAACACTTACCCCTTATACATTTCTGTTGAAAAGTGGCCCTTTTTGACTTTTGCCTGGATTTGTCTGCCTGCCACTATTAATTTTCACCGTGCTTTTTCACCAATTGCTTCTACCCTCATTTTATACCCCTCTTTCTCTCTGCTCACACATTTACGAAGCCCACCACCTCTTATTCTCTGTTTATTATTTTTTTCTTCTTTCATCCCTACATGTTGTGTCTGAGTGCTTTCCTTCTCTGCCTCCTGCCTAACACACTGTCTACTAGCTTTCTCTATTTGAGTCCCTCCCCCCAACCGATCTAGTTTAAAGTCTCCCCAGTAACCTTTGCAAATCTCCCTGCCAGGATACTGGTCCCCCTCGGGTTCAAGTGCAACCCGTCATTTTTGTACAGGTCACACCTTCCCCATGGGGAAGAGAGATGGCTTTGGACAAGATGGTGGTGTCAGAGAAATGAGGCTGGAGAAGATGGGCAGATCAAATCCTTTGAGGGAATTCAAGGGACTTTAGATTCAGAGTTATAGAGTTATAGAGTGTGGAAACGGGCCTTTGGCCCAACTTGCCACACCGGCCAACAATGTCCCAGCTACACTAGTCCCACTTGCCTGAGCTTGGTCCATATCGCTCCAAACCTGTCCTATCAATGTACCTGTCTGATAGTCCCAGCCACAACTACCTCCTCTGGCAGCTTGTTCCATACACAAACTATCCTTTGTGTGAAAAAGTTACCCCGCGGTTGCCGATTAAATATTTTCCTCTTAACCTTGAACCTATGTGCTCTGGTCCTTAATTCCCCTACTCTGGGCAAAAGATTGTGCATTTACCCGGTCTATTCCTGTCATGATCTTATACAACTCTATAAGATCACCCCTCATCCTGCTGCGCTCCATGGACTAGAGTCCCAGCCTACTCAACCGCTCCCTATAGCTCACACCCTCTAGTCCTGGCAACATCCTCCTAAATCTTCTCGGAACCCTTTCAAACTTGACGATATCTTTCCTATAACACGGTGCCCAGAACTGAACACAATATTCTAAATGCGGTCTCACCAAAGTTTTATACAACGGCACATGACTTCTGACGCATGATGGCCAGCTAGAGTAGATCAGCATGCGAAGGTATAGCACACTAAATACCCAAGTTTAGACAGTTGTCGGTACCACTGAATATGTAGGAACATCCAGCTTTAATGATGTCAGAAGGGGTCAGAAGGGGTCAAGGAGCCTGTTTCCTAAACAGCAACTTTGCAAGGATGAATGCTTTGTCCTCCTGGATTTGTGCAGAGTTCAGCCAGCTGGCTAATCCCTGACGTGTTTCACTACTCTTCATCTTCACTCTTCCCTGTTGCCAAACCCAATCCCAACAGAAAGTGGAAAGTCATTCTCATTTGCTGCTGATGAAAGTTCTTTGGAAAAAGAAACTTAAAGCAGGACCGACTGATCCACATATAAACTCTGGCATAATTGCAGAGAAATGTGTCTATGGATGCAGCTGTTCCTGACCTACTGTGTCTTCATGGTACTGGAATTCCTTTCTTTTAGTTCTAAACTTGTAGGAATGTGGGAAATTGCTGTCAAATATGTGTTGAAATACCGTTGTGGCTTCATGGAGTTGGACTTGCTCACTGTATCCAATTATTTTTATGAGGATGGTGTCAGGACTTGAGGGTGTGAGCTACAGGGAGACGTTGAGTAGGCTGGGACTCTATTCCTTGGAGCGCAGGAGGAAGAGGGGTGATCTTATTGAGGTGTACAAAATCATGAGAGGAATGGATCGGAGAGATGCACAGAGTCTCTTGCCCAGAGTAGGTAAATCCAGGACCAGAGGACATAGGTTTAAGGTGAAGGGGAGAAGATTTAATAGGAATCTGAGGGGTAACTTTTTCACACTAATGGTGGTGGGTGTATGGAACAAGCTGCTAGAGGAGGTAGTTGAGGCAGGGACTGTACCAACAGTTAAGAAACAGTTTGACAGGTACATGGATAGGACAGATTTGGAGGGAAATGGGCCATACGCAGGCAGCTGGGGCTAATGTAGCTGGGACGTGTTGGCCGATGTGGGCAAGTTGGGCCGAAGGGCCTGTGTCCATGCTGTATCACTTTATCACTCTACTCCAATAGACCACAGGCGTATTTACTAACCTGCAGAATATCACACGCAGTATGTTTGAGACCATCGATGTTGCACAAATGCATAGACAGTACAGCACAGGAACAGGCCCTTCGGCCCACAATGTCTGTGCTGAACATGATGCCAAATTAAACTAATTTCTTCTGCCTGCAGAGAACAACTTCCAGTTATTCTCTGGGCTCTGCTGAGGACAGGGTGAATTCAGATATTAAATTCCCCCTTTTTTTTGTGGCATCCATTACTTAGGAATAAAGTGTGGGTTGACATGATTCAAATGATTAAAGTTAGATTTCCAACTGTTATCAGGGAGTGTTTCACAACGTGATGAAGATGTGATTTTAATGCCAGGCTGGAGCAGATCCTAGATTTTTAAAAGAGTTATTTCAATAACGTTACCACCCTGTTGTTAACCAAGAGGAGCGATTTTCCTTTGTAAAAATATGCTTTATTCATAAATACAGGAAATCAATCAGGACATAACATTATAATCATTCACCGCACCAAACAATGTAATATGTGCACGTACAATACATTATTGTCAATGTGTAGTAAAGAACTGCAGATGACACAAAATGTGGAGTCACTCAGCGGGACAGGCAGCATCTATGGAGCGAAGGAATGGGTGACGTTTCGTGTCAAAACCCTTCTTCAGACGTTAACGTCGATGATGGTTTGTCTGGTTTCATCCAATTGCTGGTCTTCTGGCAACAATTAACGTTAGCATGAGTCTCTAATTAATGTCCTCCAACTAGACCCCAACCTTCTGCAGAGGTCTCAGGCGTTCCACGTGGATCACCGCTTGACTGACGTGTGCTCAGAGATGTTTCTCTTTGGAAACTTTTCGACGAGGGACAGTTGGTGCCAAGGTCCAAGAGAAATGAGTGCATGTTTCATGGCAAAGAGGCAAGCCCCATTCTCTGCAGCATCACAGTTTTGACTTGTTCAATTATTTATCCAATTGCTTTATGAAATTACTTTTGATTCTACATCGACCACTCAATTAGGCGGTGGGTTCAAGCAAAATCTGAGCTGCTGTTCCTCTAATTTGCGCTGGGCCTCACTCTGACAATGGAGGAGGCTAGGGCAGAAAGGTCAGTGTGGGAATGGGTTATTTGAACTGTATGCATGAAAACATTTCTCCACATTCCCTATCTACTACTTTAGTTTCAGCGAGCACAATAAATCTGTGATCCTCTTCCCAGTGGAAACAGCTTGCCTTTATTAACACCCATCATGGTTGGTACGGTCTCTGTTAACTCTCTCCATGGAACTGCAGTCTGTAATCCCTGCTACCATTCTCTGAACTCTGTCCAGCACCTCAATGTCATTCATAGGGAATTGGACATAATATATTATTCCATTCCATGAGCCTGCCAGCCTCTGAAGACTGGAGTGAACTTTAACTGCTGCAAAAACCCCATGTTGGTTATAAAATAAAGACTTTGGAACTGGGGGAAGTGGGCTGTGAATTAATGGGCTGCTCCTTTGGCTGCATTCAGATTCCAAGGCAGAGAGATAAAAGAACAGGGGGACATTGATGACAAAAGAAACAATTCAGCAAAACCAACAGCAATGAGATAGTTTCTGATTATTTTTACTGTTTCCTGTGCGGGCAGTTTAGTTTCTTTTACATCTGAACCTGACACTTGATCCAAAAAATCCCATGAAGCTAATGAGTTGCTGCCTCACGGCGCCAGAGACCCAGGTTCCATCCTGACTATGGGTGGTGTCTGTACAGAGTTTGTACGTTCTCCCCGTGACCGCGTGGGTTTTCTCCAGGAGCTCCGGTTTCCATCCACATCCCAAGACATACGGGTTTGTGGGCCAATCACCTTGGTGTAATTGTAAATTGTCCCTCGTGTGTTGGATAGTGTTAGTGTGCGGGGATCGCTGGTCGGCACGGGCTCGGTGGGCCAAAGGGCCTGTTTCCGCGCCGTGTCTCTAAAGTAAACTAAACTACGCCGCTACCCTGGAGTGTCTGCACCCTCCTCATCGTGCCTGACAGTCATCACCACTTCAGCAAACAGGTGGTTCCAAATTGTTTGACTCGGAGAACAAAGGGCATCTGGCAGCTATTGTCAGAGAGAATTCCACCCCATCCTTCTCTCTCCTTCCACTCAGTAATTCTCAGCACAGTTGTTGAAAGCAATTGTCAGCTTGTGTCTACGTCCCTGGGCCACATCCGTGTGTATGGTGTGGTCTGGTAAGCCAACCTCTTGACTTGGTTAAGGCGCTAGTGGGGCATTGTTCAACCCCACCTCCAAAGAAGGCTGCATATTTAGTTTAGAGATACAGCCGGGAAACAGGCCCTTTGGCCCATCGAGTCCACGCCGACCAGAAATCCCCACAGACTAACACTATCCAACACACAAGGTGCAATACAATTTACATTATACCAACCGGAGATCCCGGAGAAAACCCACGCAGGTGCTGGAAATTGGAAATAAATGCAGAAAATGCTGGAAAGACTCAGCAGGTGAGAGAGACAGCACGTATGCAATGAGGAACCGGAGGAACCCAGTCCTGAAACATAACTGCTTGTCTTTCCACACATGCTGTCTGACTTACTGGCTTCAGTACCGTGGCGTGTGAGCCCATTACATTTATAGGATATCAACTGGAATGTTGAACCGAGACTTGAACTCGAGGTTTAGTGCACACTAATCTGTATTAACACACAAATTGTTGAAGCATACATGCTTACCAATAACTAACAATAACTTCAAGTTTGATTTACAAATCCAACCTATCGTTGCTTACACTAAATTGCAAGACTCGGCAGCACGGTGGCGCAGTGGTAGAGTTGCTGTCTGACAGCGCCAGACACCCGGGTTCTATCCCGACCACGGGTGCTGTTGGTACGGCGTTTGTACGTTCACCCCGTGACCTGCGTGGGTTTTCTCCGGGTGCTCCAAGTCCCTTCCACACACCAAAGACGTACAGGTTTGTTGGCTAATTTTCATGGTAAAATTATAAATTGTCCCTAATGTGTGTAAGATAGTGTTAGTGTGTGGGGAGCGTTCATCAGCGCAGTCTCACTGGGCTGAAGGGCCTGTTTCCGTGCTGAATCTCTAAACTAAAAAACCGAAAGACTCGCGGCTTGGACTGAAATACCATCCATGTGAGGTAAACTAGCCAGGCACACACACTCTGGAGGTGAGTCCCAAACCACGTCAGATATAGCTACTGATGTCCTTAAAAGCTCCTCATTTTTTACAGTTTCTTCTGATCTTCTGATCTAGAAGGTTCGTAGACATACCTCTGCCCAGGGCCCTCATGACTCTGACTTCATTTATCCAGTGGTCGGGTAAATAGGACACATCTGTTGCTGTGTTCCCTTATTTTTCATCCTTATTGTTAGCAACTTGGCTCTCCATGAATGTCACGCTTGGCACGCTTGGTGCTGTACAGAGGGAGGGCAGCAATACCAGGGGATGGCATGTGTAGGAGGAACTACAGAAGCTGGTTTACACCATAAATACACACTAAATTCTGGAGTAACCCAGTGGGACAGGCAACATCTCTGGAGAAAAGGAATAGGCGACATTTTGGGTCAAAATCCTTCTTCAGACTGAAGAAGTTTGAAGTCTTGAGTCTGAAGAAGGGTTCCAACTCAAAACGTCACCTAATCCTTCTCTCCAGAGATTCTGCCTGACCCGCTGAGTTACTCCAGCATTTTGTGTCTATCCAGGGAATGGGATGCCACTCAAATTGGCATTATGGATCCCACGGCACAGCTTGAAGAAGAAAACATGATTTCAGATTTCCAATCTCAAATCCTAACTTTTCAGATTTCCAACTTGCAGTTTTTTTAATTTTCAGCGTATCCCTGCCCTGATTGGCCTTGTTTTTCAGGCTACCAGCGTTCAGTCAGGTCTCTCCTCAATGGTGCATTTGCTGTGGGAGGGATCTTGACATTTAGGAACGATTCTTCAACAGTATTTAGTGGCTTAGAACACAATTGGACTGTCTGGGTGTAATGAGTGTCTTGCCTCAGAAGGGCCTTAAGGCAGGGATGCGTTGTTCATGGGCCTCGCAGTCACCATGCAGGATGATAGGTAGCTGCGAAGGTCAGGATCGGTTGGAGGAAGGAAAGGCTGGGCTTTCAGCTGGGAGCTTTGGGATGTTGGGTTAGAGATTGGGGGGATTTGAGGAGCCCCACCCTCTCATGGAGGATGGTGGCTGGGAGGTGATTGGAGACCAGCAGTGAGGCGAGGTCTTGCACATAAATAGCTCCTCCTTGTACAGGCACTGTCCCATGTGCTCCACTCTAGGGTGGCCACAGCTGAGCAGCGGTGGTGTTGCTGCCTTACAGCGCTTGCAATGCTGGTGACCCGGGTACGATCCCGACTACGGGTGCTGTCTGTACAGAGTTTTACGTTCTCCCCGTAAGGTTTTCTCCGAGATCTTCGGTTTCCTCCCACACTACAAAGACGTACAGGTTTGTAAGTTAATTGGTTTGATATAAGTATAAATTGTTCCTAATATATGTAGGATAGTGTTAATGTGTGGGGATGGCCGGTCGGTGCGACCTCGGTGGGCTCAAGGGCCTGTTTCTGTGCTGTATATCTCTAAACTAAACTAAGCTAAGCTAAAAGCTCAGGCAGATTGCTGGTATACTAGGGGGGTAGCCTGCAATTGGCATAAATGGGGTGAAACCATTTGTTGAATATCATTAGGTTTTCCTGTGTGTATCCAGCTATCACTTACCATACGTCTTTGAAGGACCTCGAACCAACTGACAACCCCAAGAAATACGTAGGTTTAAGGTGAGATGGGAAATATAGGAACCTGAGGGGCAACCTACTCACGCACAGGATGTTGGATATACTGTATGCAACATGCTCCAATAACAACTGTTTGGAGGGATATTGGCTGAACATGGCTAAATCGACCAAGTTTAGATGGGACATCTAAGACGGTATAGATGAGTAGGGCCGAAGGGCCTGTTTTCATGCTGTTTCCATAACTCTATGACTACAATCACATAGTTAAATTACTCTTGCTTAACAATGAGTTGCAAATTGCTGATTCAATTCCTTTGTGTAGTTCTTAAAATTATTGCACCACATTGCAAGACAACTTCCAGAGCTCTGAGTACGGAAGATTATTTCTCTGTTTAGTGTTGATCATAAGGTCATACGTAATAGGAGCAGAATTAGGCCATTCGGCCCATCAAGTTTACTCAGCCATTCAATCATGGCAGAGCTATCTCTCTCTCCTAACCCCATTCACCTGCCTTCTCCCCATAACCCATGCCACCCGTACTAATCAAGAATCAAGAATCTATCTACCTCTGCTTTAAAAATATCCATTGACTTGGCTCAAGACCCACCATAGATTCACCAACCTCTAAAGAAATTCCTTCTCATCTTCTTCCCAAAGGAATGTCCTTTAATGTTGAGGCTATGACCTCTAGTCCAAGACTCTCCCACTAGTGGAAATAACTGGAAAAACCTGGCAAGTAACTGGAGGAGACAGATGAGGGTTTTCTTTTTGATAGGCAGGCAGGTGGACAAAGGCCAGAGATGAAAAGACGGAAGGTGTGAGACAAAGGGATCAAAGAGTTGCTAATTGTGAATCTAGAGGAAGGAATGTGGGTGGTCGGTGAGAAGTAGGTGGGAATCCAGAGGGGCACAAGGGAAAGTGGTGGTGGTGGGGGGTGGGGGGGGGGGGGGGGGGGTGGTGTTTGGCTAGCTACCTGAATTTTGAGAATGCTGTGTTCCTATCGCTGGGGTGTAAGCTACCCTAGTGGAATATGAGGTGCTGTTCCTTCATTTTGCATCTGGCTTCACTCTGGCAATGGAGGAGGCCCAAGACTGAAAGATCATTATGGGAATGGGACAGGGAGTTAAATACCAACAGCATTGCACAAATTATCCACGTCCCCATCTCTCACTTGGTGTGCCGATCACTGAAGCATGCCTCAAGCTGCCCACAGGAATCTGGACTGGAATCAAAGCCTTGTTTGCTGTCAATGTTTTTGTTTGCTGTTGTATATGGGAAACGTTCACAGATAATTTATGTGGGGAGTTTTAGTTTAATATAATCTGGTTTAACCCCATTTTGGGAAATGGATTATATCTTCCAATAATCAGAAAGATCTTTTGGAAGTTCAGATATGACCCAGGCATGAAATAATGTCTCCCTTTCGTGAAGATAGACACAAAAGGCTGGAGTAACTTAGTGGGTCGGGCAGTATTTGTGGAGAAAAATAATTGGTGACATTTTGAGTTGGAACCGATCTTCAGACTGTGTCCTTGGACCTTCTGGTAGATGGGCATCATAGTAGTAACAATCATACACCCTTCCTGTTGCATCATGCAGCATTTGTGCGGTGAGGAGCAGAATTAATATGAATGTTGCCCATTGAAGGCCGTTCCACAGATGCTGCATGAAATGACCTGCTGGGCATTTCCAGTACTTTCCATTTTTATAGCGTTAAAAATTATACATTTATGCCTGGCATTCCCTCTCCCTCATTCCCTCCCCAACCCAAGTCACACTAGCTTCTTATTTTCACCCTGCAAACAGCTTACAATGGCCTAACAGCTTACAATGTTTTCTTTATCATCGATACTTTTTTGCGTATCTTTCATTCATTGTTCTTTATCTCTCCACATCACCGTCTATATCTCTAATTTCCCTTATCCTTAACCATTCTGAAGAAGGGTCTCGACCCGAAACGTCACCCATTCCATCTCTCCAGAGATGCTGCCTGTCCTGCTGAGCTACTCCAGCTTTTTGTGTCTATCTTATAGTTACATATGCCTGGTTCCTGCTGCAGGTCAGGAATTCACGATAGTGCAGCGGTAGAATTACTGCTGTAGAGCGCCAGAAATCCTGACTATGGGTGCTGTCTGTACAGAGTTTGTACACTCTCCCTTTGTCCTGTGTGGGTTTTCTCCGAGACCTCCCACTCTCCAAAGACATGCATGTTTGTAGGTTAATTGGCTTGGTATAATTGTAAATTGTGCCTGATGTGTGTAGATTAGTGTTAATGTGCGGGATCACTGGTCGGCACGGACTCGGTGGGGCCTGTTTCCACGCTGTATCTCTACTCTAAACTGAACTATTGATTGCAGAATGCACTCTAGTAACATTTGTGAAAATCCAATTCTCTTTATGCTGCTGCAGAGTTTGGAGGATCCATGTGATTGATGAACATGGCTCACTGCCAAGGCTTGTCATGATGCTGTTTCCAATTGTACTGACGTCATCCAAACTGCTGATACCTTTGTTGTACATTTGACCAAATACCTTGCATTTAAAATCCACCAGCCCGCTGACCTCACCCGGCTTCCAACTTGCTTGTAAATTCTCATCGCTCTTCACAATCCTCTGCAGTCTTGCCTCTTCTTCTCAGCTATTTCCTGTTCTTTTTAGGTTTAGGTTTTATCTTTACTATTGTCAGGTATAACAAGGTACGGTGAAAAGCTTTGTTTTGCATGCTCAGCAATTAGATCATATAATACTATACACAAATACAATCAAGTCCAACTTAAGTACAATAGGTAGAGCAAAGGGGAAGATACAGAGTGCAGAATATAGTTATCTGCATTGTAGTGCATGTTCCAGAGACAAAGTCCAATGTCTGCAATGGGGCAGAGGTGAATCAGACAGTACACTACCTGAACAGAGGGCAGTGGAGGCGGGTTCTCTGGATGCTTTCAAGAGAGAGCTAGATAGGGCTCTTAAAAATAGCAGAGTCAGGGATATGGGGAGAAGGCAGGATTGGGGATGATCAGTCATGATCACATTGAATGGCGGTGCTGGTTCGAAGGGCCAAATGGCCTACTTCTGCGTCTATTGTCTATTGTCTATTGTGGATTGTCTATTGTCTAATGGAAGGACCATTCAAAAGTCTGATGGCGGAGGGGAAGAAGCTGTTCCTGAGTCTGGTGGTGCGCGCTTTCAAGCTTCTGTACCTTTTGCCTGGCGGGAGCGGGGAGAAGAAGGAATGATTGGGTGGGACAAGTGATTGATTCTGTGTTAAAGAAGGAACTGCAGATGCTGGAGAATCGAGGGTACACAAAAAGCTGGAGAAACTCAGCGGATGCAGCAGCATCTATGGAGCGAAGGAGATAGGCGACGTTTCGGGTCGAGACCCTTCTTCCGACGTTTCGGGTCGAGACCCTTCTTCAGACCCGTCTGAAGAAGGGTCTCGACCCGAAACGTTGCCTATCTCGTTCGCTCCTTAGATGCTGCTGCACCCGCTGAGTTTCTCCAGCTTTTTGTGTACCCAAGTGGTTGATTCTGTTGGCTGCCTTTCCTGAGACAGTGTGAAGTGTGGATGGAGTCAGTGGTGGGGATTCTGGTCTGTGTGATGGAGTGGGCTACATTAACAATTCAGCAATTTGTCCAGGCCAATTGCACTGAAGGCCTTAACCAGAGACTTTGTTGGTTGGAAAGGGCCTGACCTTGTCTCTGGCTGCTGTGGGGTGCAAGATGTCCATTATCTTCCAGAGAAATCCTGCTTTTTACCTCAGGGTTTGCTGGTCCCACATATTACTGCTTTAACGCTGCTTTACAGGAACTGCAGAATTCCCAGCCTGAGTATTAACAAGGTCGTTGGTAGTGGGTTTAACCTACTGACTGCCATTACCCCCACATTCCTGAGAAGCTGGAATCTTTATGTTTGTGACTAATCTACTGGCAAAGGAAAGAGACAGAAATTTCTCTCCTTCCATAACTTCTGAGAATCTTGTTATGGAAGGAGATTAATAAATGTTATGGAAACGAGTTTGTGTTTGACACAAGACCACAGTGGATACTTTCCTGGAATGCAGCAAGACTGCTGCTAGTGATGTGTGAAGAGGCCCTGGGGAGAGACAACAGGAAATTCTAATGTCAGACTTCTGCACGGGGTCAAGTTGGGGGGAGGATATGGTCCAGCAGCTGTGGTCAAAGTTCATTCTGGGGCAATATCAAAGAACCTGGCGGCTGATTGGTTAAAGCTGCCACTGTGCAGAAAGCGTATGTTCTGCCTCTCAGCCCATTGGACAAACAAATACTTTGGCAACATGTGGCTGATAGACAAATACTTCCACGCTCTTACTGTTTGATTCGTGAGTTCTGTCCCGTCTCTCCCCCCGTAGTGGTGTAAGGCACTGACTGAAGCCAAGAACATTGTGCCTCCCCACCGGAACATGGATCACTGTTGCTCCGTTTCATGTGGGAGTTGGAGTGGGTGCGTGTGGAGCACAAGAAATTTGGGTCAATGGTTCATTGGTCCTTTATTTGTCACATATGCAACTGTACAGTGAAATTCTTGTTGCTAATATAACACATGTAGGCACCACCATTTTTAGACGCCATTATTCAAAGTCGAAAGTCCTGCTGGCCCGCACGCTTGATGTACTGGAGCAGTTCCCACAAACCAACGTCCCTCTCCTCTCCTCGCCCGGCCCGTGGGCGCCTCCTACAGCCAACCTTGAAGTGGCCTTACACCGGTTCACCCCCCTACTGGCCCTTGCTCCTCATGTCTGGTGTCTCCAACTCCCTCCCGGTTATGCCGTCCAACAGGCCTTCAGGCGGACTCCTGGTCCCACTGACCGCCGAGCCTTCAGGTGAGATCCCGTCGATCAACAAGCCCGATGAGTTGGTGTTATAGTTGGTCTCAACACTCACTCCAACAGGCAATACTGAATGGAAACAAAGAGCAGGAATCCCCCCCCCATTACCACATCATGACACAAAAGAGCCCATTCAGTCCACCAATTCGGTTAATGCTGGCTCCCCATGTGTCCCATTCCCCTCTTATATCCCTGTGGGCATCACGTACGTGCCTATCGATCCCCCCACGGTTCTTTTGCCACTTACCTTCACTGTGCCTAATAACGTCAGCATATTATTGGGATATGGGAGAAAACAAGCCCCGTGTGGGTGATGGAAACCCACTCGGCTCGTAGAAATCCATGCATGGCTGTGAACATCCCCACCACACCTTGACAGAAGATACTCAGGTTAATCGGGTCATCCGATCGTCAATCCAGTTAATGTACACTGCAAAATACCTCAAAACCAAGCTTTGCCACAAAAATGGACGTTTGCACACAAACGGTTATCAAAGGAACAGTATTCAATTAAAAGTTTCTCTCAGTTCCATACCCTCTGACTTTTTTTTAATTTAGAATTTTGAGCAAATACTGTAGATGACTGGATTTGGTCTTGTGCCCTGCACGCACCAACTCCATCACATGCCCACTCAATCACATGCCCACTCCATCACATGCCCACTCCATCACATGCCAACTCCATCACATGCTCTCTCCATCACATGCTCTCTCCATCACATGCCCACTCCATCACATGCCCACTCCATCACATGCTCTCTCCATCACATGCTCTCTCCATCACATGCTCTCTCCATCACATGCTCTCTCCATCATATGCTCTCTCCATCACATGCCCACTCCATCACATGCCCACTCCATCACATGCCCACTCCATCACATGCTCTCTCCATCACATGCCCACTCCATCACATGCCCACTCCATCACATGCCCACTCCATCACATGCTCTCTCCATCACATGCTCTCTCCATCACATGCTCTCTCCATCACATGCTCTCTCCATCACATGCTCTCTCCATCATATGCCCACTCCATCTCATGCCCACCATCACATGCTCTCTCCATCACATGCCCACTCCATCACATGCCCACTCCATCACATGCCCACTCCATCACATGCCCACTCCATCACATGCCCACTCCATCACATGCTCTCTCCATCACATGCCCACTCCATCTCATGCCCACCATCACATGCTCTCTCCATCACATGCCCACTCCATCACATGCCCACTCCATCACATGCCCACTCCATCACATGCTCTCTCCATCACATGGCCACTCCATCACATGCCCACTCCATCACATGCCCACTCCATCACATGCTCTCTCCATCACATGCTCTCTCCATCACATGCTCTCTCCATCACATGCTCTCTCCATCATATGCTCTCTCCATCACATGCCCACTCCATCACATGCCCACTCCATCACATGCCCACTCCATCACATGCTCTCTCCATCACATGCCCACTCCATCACATGTTCTCTCCATCACATGCCCACTCCATCTCATGCCCACTCCATCACATGCCCACTCCATCTCATGCTCACTCCATCTCATGCCCACTCCATCACATGTTCCCTCCATCACATGCCCACTCC
The DNA here is from genome assembly GCA_963514005.1 of Raja brachyura. The sequence goes on from OY740811.1 coordinate 4,979,240, forward strand.
ATCTCATGCCCACTCCATCACATGCCCACTCCATCTCATGCTCACTCCATCTCATGCCCACTCCATCTCATGCTCTCTCCATCACATGCCCACTCCATCACATGCCCACTCCATCACATGCCCACTCCATCACATGCTCTCTCCATCACATGCCCACTCCATCTCATGCCCACCATCACATGCTCTCTCCATCACATGCCCACTCCATCACATGCCCACTCCATCACATGCCCACTCCATCACATGCCCACTCCATCACATGCCCACTCCATCACATGCTCTCTCCATCACATGCCCACTCCATCTCATGCCCACCATCACATGCTCTCTCCATCACATGCCCACTCCATCACATGCCCACTCCATCACATGCCCACTCCATCACATGCTCTCTCCATCACATGCCCACTCCATCTCATGCCCACTCCATCACATGCACTTTCCATCTCATGCTCACTCCATCTCATGCTCACTCCATCTCAACTCCATCAGATCTTCAGTTCCTTTCTTTTCTCTGCCAACAGCTTCCTCTAAATCATATCCATCCACTCTTCCCCACCGCTCTACATGCTACACACTTTCCCCCTCTGGGTCAGTGTGTTCCTCCCCATTAGATAGTCACAAAAAGCTGGAGTAACTCAGCGGGTGAGGCAGTATCTCTGGAGAGAAGGAATGGATGACATTTCGGGTCAAGACCCTTCTCCAGACCTGAAGAGTCACTCATTCTTCTATCCAGAGATGCTGCCTGACCCGCTGAGTTACTCCAGCTTTTTGTGTCTATCTTTGGTTTAAACCAGCATCTGCAGTTCCTTGCTACACAGTTCCTCCCCATTTTTGGATTAATTAGTGACTGACTTGCAAACCTTTGCTTTGATCTTCCCAAGGAATGCTGAGATAATTCCCTTCAAACCAATATTTGATTTTAAACATTATAGCTATTGCTCATGATAATGCTCAGTTCACTGGGGATGAAGGAGTGACAATGAAATGTCTACACTTCCACCAGTGTTGAAGTCTTCATCCATCCTTGCTGAATATTGGAGGTAGCTCATGATCATAACATGGTTTTCAATCTATTAATCAAACTGGTTGCAAATTCAACCCCTCTGCAAGCATGCAGATGCATATGTTATATCTTTCAGATATTGTATGCAGTATATGCCCGCATTATAGAGCGGTTGTGTTCCTGGAGAACTGTCCCGATGGGATTTCCTATAATGTGAACCTTTCTTTGCTGTTGAATCCCATGTTAGAAGTGAAGATGTGTTCCTGTGGGATGCTTCTCTCTCAACAGTGATGCCCCTGTGGGTGCATCATCTATAACCATGGTAATCGGCAGCCTGTGATTGTTGACAAAGTAGCAAAATAAGTCATTGCTTTGTCAGTTTCCAAAGCAAATCTCTTAAGTAATCTCTTAGGGCGGCATGGTGGAGCAGTGTTAGAGTTGCTGCCTTACTGCGCTAGAGACCCGGGTTCAACCCTAACTACGGGTGCTGTCCATGTGACCTACGTGGGTTTTCTCCATGATCTCCGGATTCCTCCCACACCCCAAAGACATACAGGTTTGTAGGTTAATTGAATTGGTATAAGTGTAAATTATCCCTCGTGTGTAGGATAGCGTTAGTGCGCGTGTATCGCTGGTCGGCGCGGACTCGTTGGGACGAAGGGCGTGTTTCCGTGCTGCATCTCTAAACCGAACTAAACTAAAGTGGCCTCCTGATGTGAACTTGTAGCTTGCAATTGTTGGCTTTGGTAAACAAGCTCTCCGTATTGTGACCATTTATTTATTTCACATAGATTCTGTCAGAGTTTTTTTATTCCTTATCCCAACTTTATGTCAGTGACGTGAATTAAATCAGCGGATTTTCAACAGCTAAACCATCATAAAGCTGCAGTACGTTGTATTACTTTTGATGTGCAAGAAGAAACTGCAGATGCTGGCTTGAACTGCAGATAAACACAAAATGCTGGAGTAACTCAGCGGGTCAGACAGCACCTCAGGTGTAAAAGAATAAGTCTTTAGGAATAACCTTAACCCTAACTCTTCCCGAGAAGTCACCTACCTATTCCTTGTCTCCAGAGGTGCTGTCTGTCCTGCTGAATTTCTCTAGCATTTTGTATCTATCTTCGTATCCCCTTTATATTTAGTGTCATATTTTTACATCATCCTTCAATTCCGTGGTGGTGCTTGGAGCAACCCCATTGCTGCCATTTCTCAGTGACTTCCCTTCAACCTCTTCTCTCCAGCATGGCTGTCAGTTCCAGCTGATTCTTCTGCCACGCAAGGCCAATTAACCTATCAATTAACCTGTCTGTGGGATGTGGGAGGAGATGCGATGAGGTTACAGGGAGAACGTGCAGCCTCCTCAGAGGGAGCGATTGTGCCCTGATCTCTGATTCCCACTGCTAATGTGGGGTGTTGAGTCATAGGCAACGCACACTGCCACAGAAGCTTTTTGTATTGTTTCTAACATTCAAGCACACATGGACCAGAGTATTCCAAGCCACAGGCACCATAAATAATCTCAATGTCTATGTCACACTCACCCCAAAACCAGCTGCAAAATGGCACCTCTTACATATGTACTCACGAGCTGTTCTGGACATTATTGGGGGATTGTGCTTATGTGAGAAGATAGTTTTGCTCATCCGTGTGCACTAAATGTATTTCACTCTACCTGGTACATGTAACAATACCATGGCATAAACCATTAAGAACTACAAATCACAGCCTTCGGGTTATTTTTTAGATGCCTTTTATACTGAAACCCTGTCTAAACTGACCTGATCAGTTCTTTGGGATGGAGCGGTTCTGTTGCCAATGTGGGTCAAATGAATTTTCTGAATTGCTCCCTTTGTTGTCAATCGCAATTAACACCACCACACAGTAGGAGGCGCTGAAGGATATGAGCAAGCCTGCGACAGCTGTTTTTCACTCCAAACCCCTCCAGCCACATGTCCACTAGAGATGTCACCAACTATGCCAGACATGTCCCAGGCTTGGCGTTTCAGGTCAGGGCCCACTCTAGATGCACCCTTAGCATCGAGTCCGATTACAACCCTGCTTTCATGATAGTCTTTGCATCAAATGTGAAAGACAGAGTAATGTTGTCATTTAAACATCCTGTTAAACTATTGGAGGAAGTTGGGAGTACTCTTAGTGCACAGGCCAACATTCCTCTTTGTAAACAATACCATGAAAATATATGAGTTTGTAATTCATCTTAAGATTTCACAATCAAACACGAGCATGGTAAAAGCCCCTGGCTGCGCAGTCCTTTGAGAACTTTCTGAGAGACAGCATAAATATGTCAGTTTGTGTTCAAACATTACACAACAATGTTCGACTCTTGACTCAGGGTCACCAGAAGGGTTACAGTGAGGATGTTAGTCATCACATAAGAGTCTTCAGCCAATGTTACACCTTGAAGATATGAGATTCCTCCTAGCAGGCAAATCAGACCATTTCCAAAAGATTTGGTCTCCATTTATCAACTCATTACAAACATAGGGTGCAACATAACTTTGAAAATAAATGGTATCAGGACCTGGTGAGGGGTGTGTAAAGATAAGAAGTGGGTACATCCCTTTTATCTTATTTTACTTTTTTATATTTTCTGTCTTCTATTTTTCTCTTTCTTTTCCTTTGGTTTTCTTTTTTATTCTTTCTTGTGTTTTACGTTTCTACGGGTTCTTCCTGATCACTCCCTCACGCACTCACTATCTTATCGAACTTTCTCTATTCTTCTTCTTCTTAAAGTTTAAAATAAGAAGTGGCACAGGAAATGTATTATGTTATTTTTGGCTTATATTACTGTAATGTACATTACTTCTAATAAATAAAATAACAAACAAATAAAAAAAAGAGTCTTCAGCCAGTACTCACGAGGAGCTGTTCCCATTTTGCTGCCATGTCTTTGCAGGAAGTGCAGTGGAAGGATAAGGGGGAATTCCTTTAGGACCGAGATGAGGAAAACATTTTTCACACAGAGAGTGGTGAGTCTCTGGAATTCTCTGCCACAGAAAGTTGTTGAGGCCGGTTCATTGGCTGTATTCAAGAGGGAGTTAGATGTGGCACTTGTGGCTAAAGGGATCAGGGGGTATGGAGAGAAAGAAGGCAGGTACGGGATACTGAGTTGGATGATCAGCCATGATCATATTGAATGGCGGTGCAGGCTCGAAGGGCCGAATGGCCTACTCCTGCACCTATTTTTCTCTGTTTCTATGTTTCTATGGAAGTCCTGCCCTTTCTGCTGCCATTCCAGTTGTGGATATCAGCAGGTTAGAGCAAGCACCATTCATCCTCAAAATATGCTGCTTATGAATGACTGTTACAATGATATGTTATCACCTGACCCCACTGAAAGGTAACGCCATCTATCCAGGCCTGGGACTGACCCAGTCAAAGGTCAACCAAATCACTCATGATCATATTGAATGGCGGTGCAGGCTCGAAGGGCCGAATGGCCTACTTCTGCACCTATTTTCTATGTTTCTGTGATTCTATGCAGTATGTAGATGCTGCCCAGCCTGTGACTTACTCCAGCACATTGCCTTTTTTCTTACTTGCATCACTGTGCAAGCCCCTTTCCCTGCAATGTACGCACTGACTACCCAAGGTGCTGATGCTCAGACTATAGCTGATGGCTCTCCCTTACCTCTGTCCTCCTGGTTTTAGTCTTGTATCCCCACAGTAATGCCCAAAGCCATGTCTCACAAACCCCCGACTCAGTGCTGTTGCTTTCATCTTCTCGCACAGCTGGATACTCTAAGCAGCAGAGTTACACACCGTTACAGCTTCCATCAGCTTTAAGCTCACACAGTTTACACTGGTAGTTCCAAACCTGTAGTCCTTGTAGCACTCTGCTGTGGTTCAGATTGATCGCAGTTGGTCATATTCTTTGACTAAATTCGCTGATTTCAAATTGGGTTGGGAGATATATGACAGCATAGAAGTCAGGGGTGATTCAGAATAGAGTTGTATTTCACCAGATAATAGGTGCAAAACCTGTTTTTATAGTCCTACAGTATGGAAACAGGCCCTTCGGCCCATCATGCACACACCATTTCAAAGGAAGTACAGCAGGTATGCTCCGTGCCCCTCTCCCCGCTGATCTGTGACCCCCAGTGAGCAGAGCATTGAGAAACAGCCGCTTTCTTACAAGTCTCCAGCAGGACTTTGTTACAAATTCTAACTCAGATGAAAGCTCTGCCTTTTAGTCGAGTTTGTCCACTTGATGTTGGGGGTGGGGGACTGGGGGTGAGTGTAAGGGAGTATTTGTGGCTTGAAGCTGTCTGATCAGCTGGAGCCGGTTGTGTTATAATTACTGGATCTATTGAAATCTTCAGTCTGATGATCAGTTAATTCTGTTTGTCCGTACTGGGCCGGCCCTGTGGCGCAGCGGTAGAGTTGCTGCCTCGCAGCGCTAGAGGCCCAGGTTCAATGCTGACTACGGGCGCTGTCTTGCACGGAGTTTGTACGTTCTCCCCGTGACCTGCGTAGGTTTTCTAAGGTTTCTCATACATCCACCCCAAAGACGTACAGGTTTGGAGGTTATTGGCTTCCGTAAAGTTGTAAATTGTCCTAGTGTGTGTACGATAGTGTTAGTGCGTGGGGTTCGCTGGTGGACTGAAGTGCCTGTTTCTGCGTTGTATCTTAAAAATTGAAACTAAAACTAAAAAGATCAGGTAATCTGATAAACGATCAGTCCCAGTGATGTGAGACACATTGACTAAAGCCTTGCTTCCACATACTGGACACATTGCACGCTCCCAACCTAACTATCTCAGCTGTCAGCTTTACATGAAGTACACAGTGTGACTGAAGGAACAGCTTCCTGCAATAAACACACAGCTAAACCCTGAGCATGGGCTGGGTGGAACCATCAGCCCTTCAAATAGGTGGCCTTGTTCCTGCAGCAGGCTGGCAATAACCGTGGGAATGGTGCATCAGAGCTAGGCGAGCACATCCAGGAACTAGGAGGTGAGAGCAGAGGATATTTGGCAGAGAGCAAGGGAAGGAATTGGGTGTGTGTGGTCAGTGAGGAAATTCAGGCCACTGCTGCCATACTTAGCCAGACTGAATGTGGGAACATTATGTGAAGAAGGTCAAACAAGACTAGCAATTAGCTACACAAAGAGAATTATAGCAGGTTTACAATGCAGAAGGCCATTCGGCCCATCATGTCTGTCACAGTGAGGTTCCCAACTTAATTCCGCTTTGCAGGTGGCTTCAAGTACAAAATTAAATATTTAAATAAAAAAGCTTTTGCTTCTGCCAAATTTTCAGGAAGTAAATTCCAGATCCCCACTATTCTCATGGTGACAACACTTCACCTCATCTCCCATCTAATCCTTCAAACAATGACATGAAATCTTTGCCCTCTGCCTTTGACCTCTCTGTGGAGAGAATGGGTCTTTTCTATTCATCTAAATGCCTCGTAACTTTGTACACCTCAGTTATGTCTTTGCCCAGACTCTGTTAGCCCGGTAGGCATGAGAAAACTTGGTGAACAAGAGAAAATTAGCATCCTGTCACGACAAAAATGGAGGCAAAGAATAGGCATAGGCAGCTGGGATCAAGTGTATTCCTGGAGGAGTTCCAACAACTGAGGAGCATCCTTAAGAAGGGGAAAAAGGGGGCAGGACATAGATCTGGCAGATAATGTTAAGGGAAATCTAAAGAGATTTTATGCACATTAAGGGAACAAGGGTGAGGAGAGAGGGTATAGGGTCCCTCAGAAACCAAATAGGTCATCTCTGTGTGGAGCACAGGAGATGGGCAAGGACCTCAATGAGTACTTCTCCTCTGTTCATAACGTTGAGAAAGATATGAACACTGGGAAAGGCATTAACGTGGGACAGTTGTCAGTGTCAGTCAGTGTCTTGTTGTGGTTGAGCAGGTACTGAAATTTCTATGGAGTGTGAAGGTAGACAAATCTCCCGAGCCTGATCAGATATATCTTACACTGCGGGAAGCTAAAGAAACAATTACAGGAGCCCTGGCTGATTTATATGAATTATCATTAGACAAGGGTGAGGTGCCGAAGACTGGAGGGTGGCTAATGTTGTGCCTCTATTTACGAAGGGCTGCAAAATAAGCCTGAGAACTGAGGACCAGTAAGCCTAATGTCTGTGGTAGGCAGGTTATTGGAGAGGGATAAGAAATATCTGTTAGGGGCTGGTTTCGGAGAGTCAGCATGGTTTTGTGTGCGGGAGGACAGTTCTACATTTGTTTTAACTAATCTCTTTCTCTTCACATATCTATAAAAACCTTTGCAGTCAGTTTTTATGTTCCCTTCCAGTTTTCATTCATAATCTATTTTCCCTTTCCTAATTCCTAATTCCTAATTTCCTAATAATCAATGGGTGAAAACCCATGCTGATCACGGGGAGAATGTGCAAACTCCATACAGCTAGCACCCGTGGTCAGGATTGAACCGTGTCTCTGGCGCAGCAACTCGTGCCACCGCTGCGCCACCGTGCCAGCCTTCTTTAAATCAACATCTTCAAAGGAAAGTAGATCTGTGATCCACGCATCAGCTGGAGTAGAACTTTGGTGAAACAGCGGAACATTCTGAAAAAGGCACTGCTTCCAATTTCAAAGAGAGCTCAGCCACTTCTTTTGCTTGGCAATATTTGCTACTTATTTCTGGAATTCTTTCTCAGAATTGGAAAGTAAATCATCACCGATCTTCCATTTCTTACAAGCCTCTGATGTGCAATCAGTCACACTGTTTAGTTTATCACACATTCTCAAGACGGGGGCGGCACGGTGGTGCAGCGGTAGACTTGCTGCCTTACAGCGCCAGAGTCCCGGGTTCGATCCTGACTACGGGTGCTGTCTGTACAGAGTGACCGTGACCGTGACCGTGTGCTATTTTTCCCTGGAGCTCCGGTTTCCCTGTTCTCCCTGTGACCGTGTGCTATTTTTCCCGGAGCTCCGGTTTCTTCCCACACTTCGAATATGTACAGGTTTGTAGGTTAATTACTGTAACTGCGGTAAATTGTAAATATCCGTCGTATGCGTAGGATAGTGTTGGTGTGCGGGATCACTGGTTGGCGCGGATTTGGTGGATCGAAAGACCTGTTTCCGCGCTGTACCTCTAAACTAAACTAAACTCAATTAAATGTTGTAGGAAGGAATTTCATATTTAGACATGTCTTTATATTAGAAAAATAATCAATGGGTGAGAAAGGGCATTGAGCAGGTGGTGAAGCTGGATGTATTGGAGATGGGGAGAACTGTCAGCAAAACACTTTGATAGTGGTTGAACAACCTGGTTAGATCAGGAATAATGCATCCTCCGTCAGTGGGAAAGTTCGCCATGTCAGCAACCAGGATTCCCCGGATAACTGACATTCTTTTAGCAGGATGCTGTGTTGATTTATTAGCTGTCTCCGTCCACTGTGTGACTCACCGAGTCTCCGCTGCCGCTTGATCCTGACGTCCTGCCTCGCTCTCAGAGGCTGACAGCATTGGATACAGGATTCCCTCAGACTTCTCCAGGCACGAGGGACTCCGGGCAGTTCTGCCAATATCCTGCACCTGTTTCCACAGATGGGGACGACTGTTCCATGCATTTAATTGAGGATTTTCTCCAGCTTCCTCTCCGTCCACCTGCCTCCCACCCAGCTACAGCTGCAGTTGAAATCTCTGAATGAGGAGTGCAGTACACAGCCTGTGGATGTAACCTGCCATCAGCCACCCCTGCCTGCTGAGGGCAAGGCCATAGCTACTGTAAACACTTAACATTTCATTTACAAACCCCTGGGTCCATGTCTCTCTTTGGGCGTGAGTGTGACTGTTCCCCTGGATGTCATCCCAGACATCTGACTACAATCCCATGTCTCTGTACAACCGGGCAGAGTCTGGGTGGTCTTACACATAGCATTGTTTCTCCAATCACCACCCACCACCCACCATCCCCCATCCTCAAACCCAGCTCCCGGCTCTGGGACGGCACGGTGGTGCAGCGGTGCAGTTGCTGCCAATTTCCGTCCGGGGATGAGTAAAGTTCTATCCTATCGTATCATATCATCACAGCGCCAGAGACCTGGGTTCAATCCTCACTGTGGGTGCTGTCTGTACAGAGTTTGTACGTTCTCCCCGTGACCTGCGTGGGTTTTCACCAGGTGCTCCCGGTTTCCTCCCACACTCAAAAGACATACAGGTTTGTAGGCTAATTGGCTTGGTATAATTGTAAAAATTGTCCCTAGTTTGTGTAGGATAGCGTTAGTGTGCTGGGATCGCTGGTCGGCGCGGACTCGGTGGGCTGAAGGGCCTGTTTCCGCACAGTATCTCTAAATTTAAAAAAACATATCACTGAGCATGTCCTGGTTTATACTTGTGTTGGGTGCTTCCAACCAGAAAGCCAGCCATCCCTTCGTTATTTGACCAGTTCATTATTTACGGTCATTCAACAGCCTTTAACTAACTACTTTTAAAAGTATTTCAAAATAATGCAACAAGTTTTTTTCGGTTAAATTTTGTCATTCTTCTCCAAAGTTTAGCTTTTGGTAGTGTCCTGGAGAATTATCTTCAATACATTGGCAGCACGGTGGCGCAGCAGTGGAGTTGCGGCCTTACAGTGCCACAGACCCGGGTTCGATCCTGATTATCTGCTGTCTTTACAGAGTTTGTATGTTCTCCCTGTGACCTGCTTGGGTTTTGTCCGGGATCTCCAGTTTCCTCCCCTACTCCAACTACATACAGGTTTGTAGGCTAATTTGCTCGGTGCAATTGTAAAATGATCCCTTGTGTGTATAGGATAGTGCTGGTGTTGCTGCTCAGCACAGACTGGGTGGGCCGAAGGGCCTGTGTCTGTGCTGTATCTCCAAACTAAACTAAACATAGAGACCGCAGGGAACTCTGGGAGGGCTAACTCCGGACAAGTTTCACTTGGAGGCAGGAATGTCACCCTCTGGCCGAAGGCCAAAGGTCAAAGGCCAGCTCAGTCTTTGCGAGATCAGATGACATCTCACAGCCAGCGCTGGAGGCACATCTGTGTGGGGAAGCTCAAACTCAACAGCAAGTCCTTTCACTATAAATGCCGCTGTGTCTCACAGCCAAGTATCTGGAAGTGTAAAAATATTATCGGCTTTACATCATTTAATTTGATCGTAGATGGTGCTGAGACAAAGAGATTTCTCTTTCCACATATTCTGCCGCTTTTGGGATTTACCTCAGATAAATGAGGCCAGATGTTTTATTGGAAGAGTGTGAACACTAGCTGCCAACAAGCTGCTGTTTTGTTCATCGTACACTGGCCAATCTTTGAAATTGTCGAAGATGTGGTCTTCGTGGATCATATACTGTAGGACAAGCGTAATAATGTATGTTCTCAATGGGGTCCAGCGTGGGACATTTATGGGGCATTATGTAAATTTAGCAATAAGCCAACAAAGATTAGAATAGACCCCATCAAATGTTATGGTGTCGGGTCAGTATTCCAGAAGAGATTGTGTGTAGCCGCCAGTCTCCTGTGGTGTTGTATGGACAAGTTACTGTCACGCATAGGCCTCCGACACAATTGGAAACAGCACCGTGGAAACTTTTAAAAATCCAACCTTAGCAGCAGATGAGTTGAGTTGAGTTTCAGTTTAATTTATTGTCACGTGTACGGGTACAGTGAAAAGTGTTTGTTGCGTATTAACCAGTCAGCGGGAAGACAATACATGATTACTATCGAGCCATTCACAGTGTACAGATACACGATAAAGGGAATAACATGAATGACGTTTAGTGCAAGATACAGGCAGTAAAGTCCGATCAGAGATAGCCCGAGGGTCTCCAATGAGGTAGATAGTGGTTTGGCCTGCTCTCTAGCTGTGGTAGGTGGTTCAGTTGCCTGGTCACAACTGGGAAGAAACTGTTCCTGAATCTGGAGGTGTGCGTTTCACACTTCTATACCTTTTGTGATCCTTTGACGGCTCGAGAGTGATGGAGCCTTTCTTCGTATCCAGAAGGAATGAACTAATCCAACTCACAGTCAGCTTCAGTTACAAGACCCTCAGCATTAAGGCACGGGGAGCAGGACCTCAGCGTTCCACGTCGGGCTTTGCCACTGTGATTTGTGTGCCTGACCTTGGAAGGTGAAACTCATGACTGAGATCAACCACATGGCTGATTGAACCTGACAAGCAATGATCTGAAGACCCTTCGAACCATCAGCTGCTGACTTCCAACACGGAGATCACGGAACTAAATAAAACAAACTGATGGCTTTTCAAAGATTCCCTCCACAGCCCTCCGCCCATCCCCACCAAGCCTGTTTGCTTAAAACTTTCCTCCTTCCCCCCAGTGCCAATAGTTTATTGCAAACATGACCAGACCATGTAATGGATGACTGCGGACATTGATTGAATATGTATTTGCAAAATCCATGGAATGTCAGTCTCAAAGGGGTCTCGAACCTTGAGAACTAACCTTGACTGAAGCCCCTTATCCATTATTTAAACAACAAACACCTTGGTCTTTATCTACTTTGACAAGAGGTAGATACCATTGCTGCGAAAAGTCTAATTGGTTCCAGCTTGAGGAGGAAATGATTGAAATGTTGGCACTGGTGCAGTAGTGAGGGGGTGGTGTGAGAGCCAATGTAATACGATGAGGTGTAAAACTGAGGCCATATTGCCTGTACTGAGTGGATCGCGCACTGGAGAGGGTCAGGCCAGGTTCACTTGGATGTTGCCTCGGCTGGAATGCTTCATTGATGGGGAGAGGTTTGGCGGAGTGGGTCTGCTCCTCCTAGATGGGACATGATTGATGGATGTAAGATTATGCAGCTCTAGGTAGGGTAGACTGCAGGTGCCGATTCCCCATATCACAGGTAGTTAAAATGAGAGGACTTAGATTTAGGGCGAGGGACAAGAGATTGAGAGGGGATCTGAAGGAGATCTTGTTCATAAAGGAATACACTGCCTGAGAGTGGAGGAGGTAGAGTGTAGACAGCGTGAGAGGTATCTAGACACACACTTAAATGACCTAGACATAGACAGCTGTGGGCCAAGGGCCGGGAGACGGGATTAATGCAGAGGGGTCCCCAATGTTCGGTGTGGATGTGGTCGGCCAAATTGCCTGTTCCCATGCTGTTTGACCCCGACTTTGTTTCAAAGGATTTCTCACCTACGTTGTGGCCAACGTTTTATCCGTGAATTGAGCAAAATGGAGGAAACAGGTAATGTTGTTGTCGCCTCACTGTTGCTTGTGAGATCTTTTTGTCTGCCTTTTTATTTCTTACATTTTGACAGCGACTGTCTGACAAGGGTTTCCTCTCACACTCGAAGGACGTACAGGTTTGTAGGATAATTGGCTGGGCAAAATTGTAAATTGTCCCTGATATGTGTAGGATATTGTTAGTGTGCAGGTATCACTGGTCAGTGCGGATGCAGTGGGCCGAAGGGCCTGTTTTCATGCTGTATCTTCTAAACTAAACTTAAAGACTTATATTCATTCTGAGTGCTGAGTACAGGTTGTCCTGGTGTGTTATATAAACAGAAGTTTATTTCTCCTAAAGTGGACAAAGATGTGAAATTTCCACCATGTTACTTTCCACAGATGCGGTCTGACCCGCTGAGCATTTCCAGCGTTTTCTGTCACCTGGTTTCAGATTTCCTGCATCAGCAGTTTGTTGATGTTCGTATGGGAGTGGGCTGTGCTTACTTTTCATTCTGACAACAAGCCTTGCTCAAGTCTGGTACTTTGGAAATAAATGTTCTTGTTCATACACCAAGGGTGAAAACTTCCATAAGTTCATAAGCTCTATGAAGCTGAATTACGGCACTCGGCCCATCAAGTCTACTCGGCCATTCAATCATGACTGATCTATCTCTCCCTCTCAACACTATTTTCTTGCTTTCTCACCATAACCCCGGACACCCGCACTAATCACCTGGGATCCTTAATCCCAGGAGCAATGCTGCTGGACTCATTCAGATTTAAAGTAAATAGAAGGACCGTCAAGCCCCCAGCATGGATGTTAGAAGCAGCCAATAGAAAGAAGGTGTTGCCCCACCGACATTCTTCACCGTTCACCGAGTCCCATTATTGGAGCCTTGAGCTCAGCCATAGGAGGAGCCCGGCATGTTGCTCTGACCAACCCAGCCTTGTGTTCCATGGTTAGACACAGTGCTGGAGTAACTCAGCGGGTCAGGCAGCTTCTCTGGAGAACAGGAATAGGTGACTTTTCAGGGCGAGACCGTTCTTCAGACTGAGAGTCAGGCTCTCACCAGGGTCTGTTCTATACCCCGTGACTCTGCTCTCACTCCCTCCTTGGCCAGAGTGAGCACCACCGGAAATTGGAGGAGCAGCACCTCATATTTCGCTTGGGCAGTTTGCACCCTAGCGGCATAAACATTGACTTCTCCAATTTCCGGTTACCCTTGCTGTCTCCTCCCCTTCTCAGCTCTCCCTCAGCCCTCGGGCTCCTCCTCTTCCTTTCTCCTTTCTTCTCCCCGCCCCCCCCCCCCAGGAGAACTCTTGTGTAAACTCGCATTGTGGGACAGGGCCTTTAGATAGCAAACAATGAAGATGTTATTGGATGGGATTTAGGGTTAAGGAGCTAAATGGATGCCCTGAGTTTTTGCCTCGAGTCGAGATGGATATTGCCTTAGATGTCACTGTGCAGCTCCATCTGGACCAGATCAATTTTGAGAAAGGCAATGTGGTTATAGGTATCTTACATCCATTGAGCAGACCAATGCTAATCGGCCCTTATAATCCAAGTTACAGTAGCATTCTGTAATTTAGCTGCAGAGGGTGACATTTAGGCAAAGTTGTAAGAGGATCTCCAAAGACCTTTTTTATTTCTGTAAGAGATGTGCTTCTGAAGGCGGAAGATGCTGAGGTCTGTGTTATGTTACATTCAGCAGCAGCAGAATCAGGAGGCCTGTAAACTGAGGTTCCTGAAGTGGCAGCAGAAGTACTAGTTGCAGTGGTTTTGAACCACAAGAATGTGATGGATTTGTCGACGCTCTGTCTCACAGCGTCAGAGACCCAGGTTCGATCCTGACCTCGGATGTTGTCTGTGTTGAGTTTGCACACTCTCACTGAGACCACGTGGATTTCCTCCAGGTGCTCCGGTTTCCTCCCACATCACAGAGATGCGTGGTTTGTAAGTTTATTGGCCTCTGTAAATCGCCCCTAGCGTGTAGGGAGCGGATGTGAATGTGGGAGAGCATAGGACTGGTGTTCCGTTTATTGTCAGGTACCGTGAAAAGCTTTTGTTGTGCACTAACCAATCAGCGGAAAAACAACACATGAATACAGTCAAACCATCCACAGTGTACAGACACATGATGAATGGAATAACGTTTCGTGCTAACGTTTAGTAAATGAGTGATTGACGGTGGGTGTGGACTCGGTGGGCCAAAAGGCCTGTTTCCATGCTGCATCTTTCAATTAAGAAGGCAGCAAACATAACCCTTTCACCCAAGAAAAGACAGAGAGAGAATACAGGAATTATTGCCACTAGCTTGACATCAGTGATGGAATAAATGCTGAATTCTAATTTGAAGGTGTTAAATTTGAAAATAACAAATAATTGGGTAAAAGTCAACGTGTTTTATTGAGGTGAAGTCACATTTGACAAATATGTGAGAATTTAATTGGGAGTGTAACCGACAGGGTCGACAAGGGAAAAGCCACAGGTGTTGAAAGTCGCCACACACACGCCTGCCACACCAGTGTGGGACTCGTGAGCTTGCATTAGTAATACATTAGCATGGACTGACCGTGAATTAACACAACACCAGAGGGAAAGTCAGAAAGAAATGGCCATATTTGGGGGATGTCAATGTGTAACTTGGAGGAGACCACACAAATCACTGCAGGGAATCAAATATATATGGCTCTGTATATATCAAATATATATGGCTCTGTATATATCAAATATATATGGCTCTAGTCAGTGACTAAGATGAGTGAACTAGTATTCCAGAGTCGCATCACTACAAAATCAGGAGTATAACGTGAATGAAGAGGTATATAGATTGATTAGGTATTTGGACAAGACAGAGATGGAGTGTAATATGGTCCCAGGAATTTATTTTCTAATGATGTAATTTTGCACTGATGTTTTTTCTTTACGTTTCACCGTCTTGCAGAACTTGTGCATAATTGATGTTTTCCGAGTCTATGTGCCTTCATCATCAACTCTGGATGGCCAGCTAGTAACTATATTCACGACCGAGATTGGTCCATTGCTGGGCACAAAGGGAATCAGGGGCTTCAGGGATCTAAAGGAAAATCTGAGTTAAAGTCGAGATTCAGACAGGGTCTGACTGAAGGGCAGCTGGCAAAGTGGTTATGCTTGTTCTAGGCCGTCATGTCCTTATGTTCTTTTGTAATATGATGCCCCTTTATTAACTATAGAAATATAAAAGTATGGATTGCATAATATATATTGTTCAGTAACTAAATTGGAGCTATGTTGAAACTGTGACCTTGTGTTTCTTCAGTCGGTGTGGGCAAGTTGGGCCAAAGGGCCTGTTTCCATGCTATGTCCCTGTGACTCTATGACACTAAGTGTGGTCCCGTCAGTGTGATGTGACACCATTGCTGTTTTCTGGTTGCACACTGATGCTCAACAGAGACCTGAGAGTGGTGCATGGCATCTTGGGTAATGACTTTCATTACAAAATCAGTGGATAAACATAAAAAGTCAAATCAATTTGAAGTAAAGTATGAAAACTTTAGTTTAGTGTTGTCATGTGAACCAAGGCAGAGTGAAATTGCACTCTCTCCAGTTACTGATAAGACTATAAATGTTTAAAATCAAGCCATTCACAGTGTACAGATACAGGATAAAGGGAATAACGTTTAGTGCAAGATAACGTCTAGTAAAGTCTAATTAAAGATGGTCCACAGGTCTACAATGAAGTAGATGGTGGATCGGGACCACTCTCTAGTTGGTGATAGGATGGTTCATTTGCCTGATAACAGCTGGAAAGAAACTGTCCCTGAATCTGGAAACATTTGTTTTCACACTTCTATACATATCTCTTGCCTGAAGGGAGAAGAGGGAGTGACTGGGGCGAGACTGGTCCTTGATTATGTTGGTGGCCTTGCCGAGGCAGTGTGAGGTGTGAATAGAGTCAGTGGAAGGGAGGTTGGTTTGTATGATGGTCTGTGCTACATCATCAACTTTCTGCTATTTCTTGTGGTCTTGGCTGGAGCTGTTCCACACCATGCTGTGGTGCATCCCAATATAACGCTTTCCAAGGTGCATCTGTAGAAGTTTGGGAGAGTTGTTGGGGACTTAGTCTACTTTTCGGTTTAGTTTAAGTTTAGAGATACAACGCGGCAACAGACCACTTGGCACCCCGACCAGCGATCACGCACACTAACAAGTGGGTTGGTTAGCTCAGTTGGTTAAAGCCTGGTGCAAACAACGCCAAGGTCAAGGGTTCAATCCCGGTATGGACCAGGTCAAGGGTTCAATCCCGGTATGGACCAGGCTCTATAAATCCAGATTTGGGCCCCATACCTGAGGAAGGATGTGCTGGCTCTGGAGAGGAAGTCCAGAGGAGGTTTACAAGAATGATTCTAGGAACTAGTGGGTTAGCATATGATGAGCACTTCACAACACTGGGCCTCTACTCGCTGGAGTTTAGGAGATTGAGGAGGGACCTCATTGAAACGTACAGATTAATGAAAGGCACAGATAGAGTGGATGTGGAAAGGATGTTTCCACAGGTGGGAGAGTCTGGGACCAGAGGTCACATCCGCAGAAGTAAAGGGCGCTCTTTTAGAAAGGAGGTGAGGAGGAACTTCTTTAGTCAGAGGGTAGTTAATCTGTGGAACTCATTGTCACAGAGGGCCGTGGAGGCCATCACTGGATATTGTTAAGCCAGAGATAGAAATTCTTGAAAAGAACGGGTGTCAAGCGCTATGGGCAGAAGGCAGGAAATTTGGATTAGGAGGCAGAGATCAGCCATGATTGAATGGTGGAATGGACTCGATGGTCTGAATGGCCTAATTCTACTCCTATAACTTGTGAACTTGTGAACTTGTGAACTAACACTATCCTACACACACTAAGGACATGTTTTTAATGTTTATACAAAGCCAATTATCCTACAAACCCTATATCTTTGGAGCGTGGAAGGAAACTGAAGATCTCGGGGAGAACGTACAAACCCCGTGCACCCATAGTCAGGATCAAACCTGGGTCTCTGGTGCTGTAAGGCAGTAGCTCTACCAACCGAAGGAAGTAGAGGCGTTGATGTGCTTTCTTGGATGTTGCTTCAATATGGCTGGTCATGGACAAGTTGCTGGTGATATTTACTCCTGAGCAATTGAAGCTTTCGACCATCTCTACATCGGCACGGTCAGTGTACACCAGGGTATGTGGACAGCTTCACGTCCTGGAGTCGATCACTATCTCCTTTGTCTTGCGGACATTGAGGGAGAGGTTGTTGTCTTGACACCAGGTCACAAGGTTCTCAATTTCCTGTACACTGTCTAATCATTAATTGATACCCGACCCACTACGGTGGTGTCGTCTGTGAATTTGTAAGTTGATTTGTATTTGTATTTGGTAAAACCAGATGGTGCTGATGGAGTTTGCCCAAGTCGAGGGTGTAAGGGCACCTGACTTCATTCTAATTGGAAACAGTTCCTCACTACAGTCAACGTTGTAATTGTTTCTGTTGATGAACATGTTGGATGGTGATGCTGCTCTGGGAAGTGGTGGCGAGGCTGATACACCTGATTCAGGTTGTGGATATAGAGGAAGCCGACTTTCATTGTGTCTCCTGGCCACACTCACGTTAGTGTGCATGAAACCAGGCGACCTTATTCTGCACAGGGGCCAGGACCCATGTCTGTGAGCGGATGGCGGGCCACGTCTATCGCCATAGTTAATAAATGGAGGTAATAATAATACATACTAACTAAACATTGACATATCTATATATTTAAGCAATATTATGTCTACTGAACATAGCAGTTAGTTTGAGACACTGCTATTAAAGTTACCCTCACCCCTCTCTGGCTGTCTTTGTCTGTCTCATAGCAGTTAGTGTGACACTTGGTGGTGTTTTTCGCTCGACAGTCTCTCAATATTAGGTGACAGGCTGGAAGAGGCCAGGTGCAAGATGCCATCTAAATGAGCATCAGTCAGTCGCTTTCTTAATTTAATCTTCGTGTATTTCATTTTTGAGAAGAGTTACTCACATATATAATTACTGCCGAACATTGATGTCATTTGTTTTGCGTGATCTACCGAGTTGGTGTACATACTATAGTGTTTAGTACTCTGCGTTGTGGCCGCAGCAACTGCGGTTCGAATCCGAGTCACGGGCAGGATGTTTCATATAAATTCATATTTCAGCTGCTCAGGGATATTCAACCTCCTTTTGCTGAATCACCGGTTGCCGCAAGCGGCTGCGGGTTCTCTGTCGCCTCCGCTTTCTACTCGGGCAATCCCATCTCACATCCATACAGATAGAACTTGTGGTGAATTTCTAAATGAACTGTGTCAACAGATTAGCAGGCATGATAATATAATCGGGATCTTCAGGTACTTAGCGTTGATCGCTACCAGGTCCCGCGAAGTGCAAGAGACGAAATCACCCGGGTTATATCGGCAAAGACATAGGAGCCCCGTTCACTGAACCGGCCGCTGCTGGTGGAGGGAGAGCAGCCGCTTCCAACAACAGCCGTGTCTGGAAGCCGCCCGCCGCACAGTATCTTCATTAAACTGACAATGTTGGGGTGGCTGACACGCTGGCTCAAGACCCGTCTGTTCACAGGCTCCCGGCGTTAAACCTTGTTTAACTAAGTGCCTGACAGCTGGTAAATAATTTCTCATCATCGTCCTAATAATATTTCGTCCTGATGCACGTGACCAATGCAAAGCATTCAGTTCTGCGGATCCCGTCAACACCTGCGGGCTGGATGATTTCAGGTTGCTGACCCCTGCATTCAACGATGATGTCTGCTCGTGTTTAATAGGGTGTCTATCCACAGTGAGCACTAGCTAACCACATGGGCCCAGGCTAGTCTGGGGCAAACACTTGCCATTCAAGGTGCACGCTGTGACCAGGCTGGGACCTGGGTGAGTTCCCACTGTCCTGTGTAACTGCACACTAACCCAGTGCATGCCATTCAAGGTGGACAACCAGGTGAGGCCACAGTGACCAAGGTGAGCAAACACTAGTTGCATGAACACTGCCATCCGGGGCAGTGCTCACCTTCTGTGTGCGTGCACTCCGAGCAGGTGAGCACAAACTGCCTGGGTGAGGAGACACCATCACCAGAGGACATTGGCAGGGGTAGTGGTGGAGGCAGATAGGATAGTGGGGTTTCAGAGGATTTCAGATAGTGCAGGGAATAGAGTGATATGGATCATGTACAGGCAGATGAGATCAGTTTCACCAGGCATCATGTTCAGCAGACGTTGTGGACCAAAGGCCCTGTCGCTGTGTTCTCTGTTATACAGTGCCAGTGCGCACCAACACATAGTGAGGATGCATTGTTGGGCTGACTGTAGCGACAACCTGGCTGCTGAGCAGAATGTAGATCACCCTCAGTGAGATGCTGAGATATTCCAGAAGATATTCCAGAGTCTGAGATATTCCAGAATGTCGGTGGCACAGCTGTAGTTGCAGGTTTGTAGGTTAATTGGCTTGGTATCATTGTAAATTGCCCCTAGTGTGTAGGATAGTGTTAGTGTGCGGGAGATTGCTGGCCGCCGTGGACTTAGTGGGCTGAAGGGCCTGTTTCCACGCTGTATCTCTCTAAACTAAACTAAACTCCTCCTAACTCAGCCCTCCTCAGCTCTTCCTTCTTGGCCCAGCAACTGCGCCTCATACATTGGACCTTCCCTGACACCGTCAGTGCGCTAACTGCTGATGTCTGGAATGGTCGACACCTCCTGCCAATTCCAGCCATTACTGTCCTTTACAGCTGCACTTCCTTCATACTATTGAATATTATTTACATTGTCTCACACATTTATCTTTCTTACTTTGTGATCAGAACTTGTGACGCTGCCAGTGCTTCCACAAACAGACCTTTCTTCCCAGTAGAACGAGCTTCTACTCCAGGCTTTGACCTCAAAGCTGACCCATCAGCCTGCGCGGCTAATCCCCATGGTTTAATCACTCTGCTCGGTCCATTGCCGCTGTGAGATTTCAGAGCTGATTAACTCTGCCATCCCAGGCTCGTGACACCAGGCCCCTGCAGGGGTGCAGAGGGTGGGGTAGTCTCAGTGTTTGATTCATAGTTTCTGCCATGTGTGAAGCACCATTCACTCACTCTTCCTTCATTCATTCTTACCCGTCTCTGCTCTCTTCCACAGTGGTGCAGCGGTAGAGTTGCTGCCTCACAGCGCCAGAGACCCGGGTTCAATCCTGACTGCGGCTGCTTGTCTGTACGGAGTTTGTTCGTCCTCCCCGTCACCTGTGTGGATTTTCTCCGCGATCTTCGGTTTCCTCCCACATTCTGAAGCCGTACAGTTTTGTAGGTTATTTGGCTTGGTGTAAATGTCAATGATCCCCAGTGTGTGCAGTGTAAAGGGCCTGTCCCACTTAGGCACATTCTCAGCGGACTGCCGGCTACTGTCAAGTTCACAGCACTCGCCTGAAAAACCGGGAATGGCAGTACGACTGTCAGAGTGGAACACACACACACGCACGCATGCACGCACGCACGCACAAACACATCGCAAAGGTGGGGGAGCGCTGTCTGAAATTCACACGGTGCAAAGCCAAGGTAATCTAGACACACACCGCGATGAACTGGAAGGTTAAGAGGGGGTGGGGGGGAGGGGAGAAGGGGGGGGAGAAGGGGGGGGAGAAGGGGGGGGAGAAGGGGGGGGAGAAGGGGGGGGAGAAGGGGGGGGAGAAGGGGGGGGAGAAGGGGGGGAGAAGGGGGGGGAGAAGGGGGGGGAGAAGGGGGGGGAGAAGGGGGGGGAGAAGGGGGGGAGAAGGAGTGGAGACAACTTTTAAGAAGCCAGACAACTTTAAATAAGCCAGAGATACACAGCTGTGAGTTTGGCGGGCATTCAACATTGCCGGTCGGTTATCCTTGGTTCTGAAAACCCCTGCTTATGTTTTTTTCCCCCCAATGAGCCAATGAAAATGACCGGTCAGCAAAGGTGATTAACTAAAACTACCTACAACTACCTCGACTACCCACAACTACGTGGTGACCCCACCACCACTGCACCCACGACTACAGGATTAGTGATTATCTCTATGGCGACCAACGTTGAAAAATGCGGGAACTCCTCGTGACCATGAAGGAGATTCACCAGAGACCACCAGAAACCGCCAGAGACCACCAGAGACCACCAGAGACCACCAGAGACCACCAGACACCACCAGCGAACATGTGGCAAATGCAGAGTCTCCTGCACTCGCCTAAAAAGTCCCCTGTGGGAAAGGCCCTTTAATGTGCGGGGATCGCTGGTCAGTGCGGACTCGGTGGCCGACCAGCCTGTTTCCCCACTGTATAACTAAACCAGAAGTGGCAGACTCCTGTCCCTACATAACAAGCTCTCATAACACTTTATCCTTCTCTCCACACCCTTTGCTATTCAGCCTTCCCCACCCCCCCCCCCCTCCACCTTCTCCCCCACCCCCTCACACCCTTTGTACCCAATCCTCCTCTTCCCATGGTAAACACAAAATGCTGGAATAACTCACTGGGACAGGCAGGATTTCTAAGAGAAGGAATCGGTGATGTTTTGGGTCAAGACCCTTCTTCAGACTGAGAGTCGGGGAAAGGTTCAAATGTCAGTTTATTGTCACATGCACCAACTAAGGTACAGTGAAAGTCGAATCACCACACAGCCATACTGTAAAAAAGCAACAAGCCGCACAACTACATAAAAGCTAACATAAACATCCATCACAGCGGCTTCCCCACGTTCCTCACGGTGATGGAAGGCAATAAAGTCTGAACTTCTTCCTCTTTATTCTCCCGCGTCGGGGCAGTCGAGCCATCTGCAGTCGGGGCGGTCGAAACTCCCGCGTCAGGGTGGTCTCTCTAGGGACCGCGAGCTCCAGAGTGTTAAAGTCCGCAGGCTTCCACGGTTGGAGCTCCCGATGTCGGTCTCCAGCAGAGGGCGCCAGCTCCTCATTGGGTGGGGGAGATACAGAGATAAGGAAGTGTAAGGTGTGAGAACAAGACATCAAAGGGGGTGGAGATCAAGGGAAATGTAGAATACACCATTGTTAGCTAGGAGATGGTAACACCAAAGCAAACAGAGATAAAATGTAATCAGGGACAGTTAGATAGGTCGGAGAACTGGGAAGGGGGCGGGGGGGGGGGGGGGGGGGGCGTGATGGAGAGATAGCGAAAGCAAGGGTTACTTGAAGTTAGAGAAGTCAATATTCATACCGCAGGGGTGTAAGCTTCCCCAGCAACATATGAGGTGCTGTTCCTCCAATTTGTGCTGGGCCTCATTCTGACAATGGAGAAGGGAATTGAGGGGGTGGGGGGGGAGTTAGTGTGTCAGAGTGAGGCGCAGCACAAATTGGAGGAACAGGGCCTCACATTTTCAAGCGTTTAGCAACCGGGAGATTACATGGGATGTACTGACTGTGATTTGCAGCGTGAGTGGGCATCACTGACCCACTGAACACCCACCTCACTGCCTCCCATCACCAGCGGCTCCCTGCACTGTTCTGGAACCTGCATGGACGGTGAAACTGACCCACAGAGCATGGGACCTGGACCTCATTGAACCTAAACACAGAGCATGGGGGCTGTTTATCAGAGGTGGAGCCAGCTGGTTGCGGGTATCGGCACAGACAGGACTGGTGAGTGGACTCCATGGATCTGCTGAAGCAGCATCTCATTGGCTGAACACCTCAATCAATCCACCTCGGCCTACTTGATCTCCCCATTAATAAGCACTTTAACTCTCCCTCCCATTCCAATTTGAAGAAGTGTCTCGACCCTAAACGTCACCCATTCCTCCCAAGAGATGCTGCCTGTCCCACTGAGTTACTCCAGCGTTTTGTGTCTATCTTTGGTTTAAACCGGAATCTGCAGTTCCTTCATTCCCACACTGACATTTCTGTCCTGGGCCTCCTCCTTTGTCAGAGTGAGGCCCAGTGCAAATTGGAGGAACAGCACCTCATATTTCACTTGGGCAGCTTACACCCCAGCGGTATGCATTTTGACCTCTAACTCCAAGTAATCCTTGCATCCAATCTCTCTCTCCATCCCTCCCCCACCCTAGTCATCAAACTAGTTTTACTGTCAACCTGTTGAGTTCGACTTACTTGGTAATAACTCGTTATCACCTATCCTGCAGCCAACAATGGACCATTGTGGGCTCCACATTTACCTGATTATCATTGCTTCTTACATATCTTCCATTCATTTGTCCTAAGTACCATCTATATCTCGCATTCCCCTCTCCCCTGTAGGGTCTCAACCTGAAACATCACCTATTCCTTTTCTCTGGAGATGCTGCCTGACCCGCTGAGTTACTCCAGCTATTTGCGTCTGTTTTCAGAGCACCATTCCTCACATCTAAATGACTGGCCTGGATAATTCTGTCCTTCCAACCTTTAAATCCTCTCGGGCTTTTCTGAAACCCCTAGAGGCAATGACCAACATCTAAGATGAAAATGATAGAAAAAATATAACTTCTGCATGACTGGTATTTGTTATACATTGCATCTTGCTTCAAGTGTCAGTCTGAATGGCAAATCACAAAAGCTTAGCAATTCTGGAAGGGTCCCGGCCCAATAGGTCACCTCTCCTTGATCACCAGAGATGCTGCCTGACCCACTGAGTTACTCCAGCACTCTGTGTCTCTCTTGCCGACCGCCTACAGGTTCACCCATGGTCAAGCGTTCCTCCCATTGCCAGCCTGTGCTGCCGTCTTGTGGCGCCTGGGTGCCTGTGTAACGTGTCTGCAGAGAAAACCCATCAACGTGCACAGTGTTAAAGCCACGATGGAAAGAGCTTGGGTTGCAGTCAAGGTCCCCCCAGCCCGGCCGTCTGGATGAGGTTGACGTCTCGACCAACAAAACTGGAGAAGCAGGTTCTGAGAAATAAGCCACAGTCAGATTCAAGCTATCGTTCACCCCAATAGTCACCGCCCTCGCCTGCTTCTCTCCTCCTTAACACGTTCACTTTGACTAAGCCTCGTTCGGACCTCATTACATGACACCATCAGTTTGTGTTGGAGGGCATGAAAATGTCATGATAGAAACGTCATGATCGCTGGGTCTCCGCCTTACAGCGCCAGACACCCAGGTTCGATCCTGACTATGGGTGCTGTCTGTGTGGAGTTTGTACGTTCTCTCTGTGACCTGCGTGGGTTTTCTCTGGGTGCTCCGGTTTCCTCCCACATTCCAAAGACGTGCAGGTTTGAAGGATAATTGGCTTTGGTAAAAATAGTAGAAAATGTCTCTAGTGTGTCTCTAGTGTGTGTAGGATAGTGTTAGTGTGTGGGGATCACTTGGCGGCCTGGATTCGGTGGGCCGAGGGGCCTGTTTCCATGCTGTATCTCTAAAGTCTAGAGTCTGAATGCCGGAGTTGGTCCTGGAAGGAATCTAAGAGCATGATCACTTGTATTTAAGAGCAAATTACATCTGGAAAACCTTGCATCTGTTCTTTGTCAAGCACAGCCACCATATAATTAACCCGACCAACTCTCCATCCGTGCAGTCTGCAGAACACTTACATTCTTGTTCACTACAAGTCTGTTGGTAATCCTTCACTTTGTTATTTTAATTAAAAAATGCTAATCCATTTATTTTTAAACAATCTGTTTATTTTAAATTGCAAAGAAGGAGACAGAGGGTTCTCATGTGAAGCCTCTGTGTGTAGTTCAGTCACGGTGTGAGCTGAAGGACTGGGCTGTGCAACCCGTAATGCTGGAGTCTCCCACCAGAGGCCAGTAAGCCATGCTGATTGTTGGGGCACCAAACACCAGCAGGGGATGTAGACACAAGGAACTACAGGTGATGGTTTACAAAAACGGACGCAAAGTGCTGGAGTAACTCAGTGGATCAGGCAGCATTTCAGGAGAACATGGACAGGTGACGAAGATAGGCACAAAGTGCTGGAGTAACTCAGCGGGTCAGGCAGCATCTCAGGAGAAAAGGGATAGGTGAGGTTTCAGGTTGAGAACCTTCCTCAGATTGAGAGTCAGGGGAGAGGGAAACGAGAGATATGAAAAGATACAAAGGAAAAATTAAGGAATGGTATGGAAGAGGATAAATGAAAGCCAGCAACGATGAACAAGACGAGATGGAGCCCACAATGGTCCATTGTCGGCTGTGGGGAAGGATAATGAGCGATACAAATAGTGAAACTCAGCAGGATGACAGCGAAACTAGTAGGTCAACTAGGGTGGGGGGGGGGGGGGACGGAGGGAGAGTGGGTGCAAGGGTTTGTTTGGATGATGTTTTGATTGGAGACCCTTCTTTGGACCCAGAAGATGTTGAAAACTAATATGATTAGTTTTAATCTGCAATTTGAGAAGGAGAAGGTTAAATTGGAAGTGTCAGTGATGCTGTTGCACAAAGGGGACTATGAAGGCATGAGAGGGGAGCTGCCCAAGGTAGACTGGAAAGGGACCATAGCAGGAATGATGGTGGAACAGCAATGGCAGGAATTTCTGGGCATAATCCGGAAGACGCGGGATCATTTCATTCCAAAAAGGAAGAAAGATTCTAAGGGGAGTAGGAGGCAACCGCGGCTGACAAGAGAAGTTAGGGATAGAATAAAACTAAAAGAAAAGATGTATAACACAGCAAACAGTAGCCGGAAGCCAGAGGATCGGGAAACTTTCATAGGACAACAGAAGGAAACAAAACGGGCAATACGGGCTGAAAAGATGAAGTACGAGGGGAAGCTGGGCAGGAATATAAAGAAGGACAGTAAAAGCCTATTTAGAAATGTTATGGGAAAAAGAGTAGCAAAGTCAAATGTGGGTCCCTTGAAGGCAGACACGGGTGAAATAATTATGGGCAACAAGGAAATGGCAGAAGAGTTGAACAGGTACTTCGGATCTGTCTTCACTAAGGGAGACACAAACAATCTCCCAGATGTACTGGAGGACAGAGGGTCTAAGGGGGTAGAGGAACTGAAAGAAATGTTCATTAGGCGAGAAATAGTATTGGGTAGGCTAATGGGACTGGAGGATGATAAATCCCCTGGGCCTGATGGTCTGCATCCCAGGGTCCTCAGGGAGGTGGCTCTAGAAATAGTGGATGCATTGGTGATCATTTTCCAATGTTCAATAGATTCAGGATCAGTTCCTGTGGATTGGAGGATAGCTAATGTTATCCCACTTTTCAAGAAAGGAGCGAGAGAGAAAACGGGGAATTACAGACCAGTTATAGCTGACTTCGGTGTGGGAAAGATGCTGGAGTCAATTATTAAAGAGGTAATAATGGGGCATTTGGATAGCAGTAAAATGATTAGTCCAAGTCAACATGGATTTATGAAAGGGAAATCATGCTTGACTAGTCTTCTGGAATTTTTTGAAGATGTGACAAATAAAATGGATGAAGGGGTGCAAGTGGATGTAGTGTATTTAGACTTTCAGAAAGCCTTTGATAAGGTCCCGCATGGGAGACTGGTGACTAAAATTAGAGCACATGGTACTGGGGGTAGGGTGTTGACATGGATAGAAAATTGGTTGGCAGACAGGAAGCAAAGAGTAGGAGTGAACGGGTCCTTTTCAGAATGGCAGGCAGTGACGAGTGGAGTGCTGCAAGGCTCGGTGTTGGGGCCGCAACTGTTTACCATATATATTAATGATTTGGAAGAGAGAATTAGGAGCAGCACTAGCAAGTTTGCGGATGACACAAAGCTGGGTGGCAGTGTGAACTGTGAAGAGGATGTTAGGAGGTTGCAGGGTGACCTGGACAGGTTGAGTGAGCGGGCAGATGCGTGTCAGATGCAGTATAATATAGATAAATGTGAGGTTATCCACTTTGGCGGCAAAAGCAAGCGGATTATTATCTCAATGGGGTTAGGTTATGTAAGGGAGAGGTGCAACGAGACCTGGGCGTCCTTGTACACCAGTCACTGAAAGTTGGCCTACAGGTACAGCAGACAGTGAAGAAAACTAATGGAATGTTGGCCTTCATAACAAGAGGATTTCAGTATCGGAGTAAAGAGGTTCTTCTGCAGTTGTATAGGTTAGACCACATCTGGAGTATTTTGTACATTTTTGGTCTCCTAATTTGAGGAAGGACCTCCTTGTGATTGAGGCAGTGCAGCGTAGGTTCACAAGATTGATCCCTGGGATGGCGGGACTGTCATATGAGGAAAGATTGAAGACTAGGCTTGTATTCACTGGAGTTTAGAAGGATGAGGGGGGATCTTATAGAAACATATAACATTATTAAAGGACTGGACAAGCTAGATGCAGGAAAAAATGTTCCCAATGTTGGGCGAGTCCAGAACCAGAGGCCACAGTCTTAGAATGAAGGGGAGGCCATTTAAGACTGAGGTGAGAAAAAACATTTTCACCTAGAGAGTCATGAATTTGTGGAATTCCTGCCACAGAGGGCAGTGGAGGCCAAATCACTGGATGGATTTAAGAGAGAGTTAGATAGAGCTCTAGGGGCTAGTGGAGTCAAGGGATGTGGGGAGAAGGCAGGCACGGGTTATTGATAGGGGACGATCAGCCATGATCACAATGAATGGCGGTGCTGGCTCGAAGGGCCAAATGGCCTCCTCCTGCACCTATTTTCTATGTTTATATGTTTCTGACAGTATGCGGCACAGTGGTGCAGCAGTGGAGTTGCTGTCTTACAGAGACAGAGACTCGGGTCCTGGGTTCAATCCTGACTATGGGTGCTGTCTGTACGGAGTTTGTATGTTCTCCCCGTGACCTGCATTGGTTTTCTCCAAGATCTTCGGTTTCCTCCCACACTCCAAGGACGTGCAGGTTTGTAGGTTAATTGGCTTGGAATAAAGCTAGTCAGTGCAGACTCGGTGGGCTGAAAGGCCTGTTTCAGTGCTGCATATCTAAACTAAACTAGAGACAAACCTCAAAGGCTGGTGGAAGAGGTGTGTGAATATTTAAAGTCAGAGGTGGACAGATACTTGCTAGGCCAGGGGTAAAATGTTACCTGGTGTACAAATCTGAAGTCACAATCAGATGAACAGGGCCTGTCTCCGTGCTGAACGACTCTCCACAACTAATTCTGCTCTGTGCTCGTCATTCTTATTTCTCTTTTTCATCCATGATCTTTCTCAGATCCCTAGTCACTTTCCTTTCATGATCTTACTGAATGATATAACCGGCTCGATGGGCTGAATGGTCTGCTCGTACTTCTATCATGAATGGGGCATTGAACTGTTATTTGGCTAGTGTGCAGGCATAGTTCGCATCATGTTTTAAGAGCAGGATTAGGTCATTCAGCCTATAAATACTCCGCCACTCAATCATGGCCGATCTATCTTCCTTTTTCAACATCATTCTCCTGCATTCTCACCATAACCGGTACTAAGCAAGAATCCATCAATCTCCACCTTAAAAATATCCATTGGCCTCCACAGTCTTCTGAGGCAATGAGTTCCACAGATTCGCCGCCTTCTGACTAAAGAAATTCTTCCTCATCTTCTTTCTAACAGTACATCCTTTTATTCTGAGGCTGTGCCCTCTGGTCCTAGACTCTCCCACTAGTGGAAGCATCCTCTCCACATCCACTCTATCCAGGACTTTCGCTAGTGGGTAAGTTTCAATGAGGTCGCGGCTGCTCCTGCAATATTTTAACAGCCATTGCTTTGAGAGGGAGCAGTGAAACTGGTTTATGTCTCAGGCCCACAGAAGGTGGTGAGTTCAAGTCCCAGCCTGGGCACTTAAGCACCAACCCAGGCTTTGAGGAGTGACACTGGGAGCACTGGAGTGGTAGTGCCCACTCTGCATTGAAGCTGGCAGCACAGTGATGCCTCACATCTCCAGCTGTCCATGTTCAACCCTGGTGGTGTCTGTGTGGAGTTTGCATGTTGTCCCCATGACTGCATATATTCCTCTGGGTGCTCTAATTTCCTCCCTCAAGTCAAAGGAGTGTGGGTTGGCAGATTAACGGTGTACGATTAACCTACCTGGGTTTACCTGGATCGGGAGTTTACCTGGATCGGGGGTTTACCTGGATCGGGAGATAACCTGGATCGGGGGTTTACCTGGATCTGGGGTTTACCTGGATCGGGGGATAACCTGGATCGGGGGTTTACCTGGATCGGGGGATAACCTGGATCGGGGGTTTACCTGGATCGGGCGTTTACCTGGATCGGGGGTTTACCTGGATCGGGGGATAACCTGGATCGGGGGTTTACCTGGATCGGGGGTTTACCTGGATCGGGGGTTTACCTGCATCGGGGGATAACCTGGATCGGGGGATAACCTGGGTTGGGGGATAACCTGGATCGTGGGTTTACCTGGATCGGGGGATAACCTGGATCGGGGGTTTACCTGGATCGGGGGTTTACCTGGATTGGGGGTTTACCTGGATCGGGGGTTTACCTGGATCGGGGGTTTACCTGCATCGGGAGTTTACCTGCATCGGGGGTGCTCTAGTACATCCCGACTTTATTTTGGAAATGGTGCCAAAATATTGTGACAGGTACAAGAATGTCACTGTGCAGTTCACATGTGACAATACAGAACCTTTGAACCATGGAGACTAGTGTCGTGGTTCCGGTCGACCTTTTGTGCTTCAGGGACTCTGCGCGTGAGTCTCCTGTTGGCGAGCTGAGGAGAGCAGTGACGTCTGCTCAGCGTCTAGAGGTACATGGCTTCTGCCCGACAATGACATGAATTCCAGCAGCAGCAGTCATGTACATCAATGATCTGGATGAAGGGGTGGTAAATTGGATTAGTAAGTATGCAGATGATACCAAGATAGGGGGTGTTGTGGATAATGAAGAGGATTTCCAAAGTCTACAGAGTGATTTAGGCCAGTTGGAAAAATGGGCTGAAAGATTGCAGATGGAGTTTAATACTGATAAATGTGAGGTGCTACACCTTGGCAGGACAAATCAAAATAGGACGTACATGGTAAACGGTAGGGAATTGAAGAACACAGTTGAACAGAGGGATCTGGGAATAACCGTGCATAGTTCCTTGAAGGTAGAATCTCATATAGATAGGGTGGTAAAGAAAGCTTTTGGTATGCTAGCCTTTATAAATCAGAGCATTGAGTATAGAAGCTGGGATGTAATGTTAAAATTGTACAAGGCCAAATCTGGAGTATGGTGTACAATTTTGGTCGCCCAATTATAGGAAGGATGTCAACAAAATAGAGAGGGTACAGAGGAGATTTACTAGAATGTTGCCTGGGTTTCAACAGCTAAGTTACAGAGATAGGTTGAATAAGTTAGGTCTTTATTCTCTGGAGCGCAGAAGGTTACGGGGGGACTTGATAGAGGTCTTTAAAATGATGAGAGGGATAGACAGAGTTAATGTGGACAAGCTTTTCCCTTTGAGAATAGGGAAGATTCAAACAAGAGGACATGACTTTAGAATTAAGGGACAGAGGTTTAGGGGTAACATGAGGGGGAACTTCTTTACTCAGAGAGTGGTAGCGGTGTGGAATGAGCTTCCAGTGGAAGTGGTGGCGGCAGGTTCATTGGTATCATTTAAAAATAAATTGGATAGGCATATGGATGAGAAG
Source organism: Raja brachyura (assembly GCA_963514005.1). The sequence goes on from OY740811.1 coordinate 5,009,852, forward strand.
GGTATGGAGGGTTATGGTATGAGTGCAGGCAGGTGGGACTAAGGGAAAAAAGTTGTTCGGCACGGACTTGAAGGGCCGAGATGGCCTGTTTCCGTGCTGTAATTGTTATATGGTTTTATGTTATATGGTTATAGCACCCTCAAGCCTGAGGCCTCATTCTTATATGAGGTCATTTAAAATATTAACACTTCCACTGGGAAAACTTTTTAATATTTCTTGCAATACCAAAGCCCCATCTTTTTTTCTGTAAGTGCACGTCTTGACAAACAAACATGTCTCGGCGGTTCTTCTGCTAATCGTAGCCATGGCTGCCAGCGGCAGGTCAGGGTAACGATCAAATGTTACGTTGAGTGAGATAGTTGCTGCTGAGGTGCAGTTCTGTTTAGCCTCAGCACCCTGCAATCTCAAGGATGAAGAGGTGAAAGGAAAACCAGTCAGGCTTCCATGGCTTGCAGTGACCATCTCCGCACTGTGTGGGAAGGAACTGCAGATGCTGCTTTAAACCGAAAATACAAAGTAGGACAAGCAGCATCTCTGGAGAGAAGCGTTGCGTGGCGTTTTGGGTCAAGACCCTTCTTCACGGGATAAGGGAAACGAGAGATCTAGACGGTAATGTAGAGAGATAAAGAACAATGAATGAAAGATATGTAAAAAAGTAACTATGATAAAGGAAACTGGCCATTGTTAGCTGTTTGTTGGGTGAAAATGAGAAGCTGGTTTGACTTTGGTGGGTGGGGGGGGGGATAGAGAGAGAGGGAATGTTGGGATTACTCTCACCAAACTGTGACCATCACTGGCCCGGGTGGAGCTTTCTGCATCCCCCTTTGACTGGATGATATGGCTAAATCATTTCCCAGGCAATGGCAGAGGCCTCAATCTGGAGTAGACTTTAGACTTTAGAGATACAGCGCAGAAACAAGCGCTTAACCCACTGGGTCCGCGCCGACCAGCGACCCCGCACACTAACACTATCCTACACAGTAGGAACAGCAGAATTTTACAGAAACCAACTAGCCTATAAACCTGCACGTCTTTGGAGTGTGGGAGGAAGCCAGAGCACCCGGGGAAAACCCACGCGGTCACAGAGAGAACATGCATACTCCGTACAGACAGCACTGGTAGTCAGGATGGAACCCGGGTCTGTGGCACTGTAATGCAGCAATTCTACCGCTACGCCACCGTGCCGACAGCAAAGGCTTGCGATGCTTCTCCCTCTAAAGGACACTCGTGGTGAACTTGTTGGCTTCTTTCCAACCTCGCTGCCCCTTTCCATAATTTATTTCCAAATAGTTTTAAAAAACTGAGTGAATTAAAATTTTCAAACGGGCCAATAGAAGCTGCACTGGTGTAACCTGGACTGCTTAGTTCACTTGTGGGAATCACGCACTCCACTCCTGACGGGCTGGGCATAGACCAGTGGTGAGCCCTTCCATAGTCCAGCCGCCCACATCTGAGCTCACACTACAGGAAGGGGAGACCATTGTCACCGCCAGGAGACGTAGGAAACAAGGAAACATCTTCAGTTTCTCAGACTGACAGATCAAAGTAAACTGCATTTCCATTTCACTGGCCACATCATCAGCATGCCCTAAAGGTAAAGGGTTTAAAAATAAGTGAAGGCTTTTTGAAGTCTACACACTATTATTACGTAGACAAGTGGCAAGTAGTAGGTGAGTCACAAACTCTCTCCAGCAGCATTGGGACATCATCAGATCAGTATTTGCAAATGTTAACCAAGGCACCAGAAACAGTGTAGGGACAAGAGAGTGCAGGGGCAGCATGGTGGAGCAGTGGTAGAGCTGCTGCCTCACAGCGCCAGAGACCCGCGTTTGATCCTAAATGTGGGTGCCGCCTGTACGGTGTTTGTACATTCTCCCCATGACCTGCTTGGGTTTTCTCCGGGTGCTCCAGTATCCTCCTACACTCCAAAGACGTACAGGTTTGTAGGTTAATTGGCTTCGCAAAATTGAAAATTGTCCCTAGTGTGTAGGATAGTGTTAAATGTGCGTGGGGATTGCTGGTCGGCGCGGACTGGGTAGGTCGAAGGGTCTGTTTCCGCGCTGTATCTCTAAAACAAAAAAAACGAAATATGTTATAACTGAAGTAAAAATCTGGTTGTTCAGGAGAGGATTCCAGATCCTTGACGCCCTACGAGGGGAGAATATCACATCCATGTTCGCGCTTCTGAACATGCGGAAACCTTTTGAAAATGCACTGGGCCATAAGCAGGGGGCGGCACGGTGCCACAGCGGTAGAGTTGCTGCCTCACAGCGCCAGAGACCCAGGTCTGATCCTCACGACGGGTGCTGTCTGTACGGAGTTTGTACGTTCTCCCCGTGACAGCGTGGATTTTCTCCGGGTGCTCGGTTTCCTCTCACACTCCAAAGTTGTACGGATTTGTAGGTTAATTGTCTTCTGTAAATTGCCCCTAGTGTGTAGGATGGTACTCGTGCAAATGGGTGATCGCTGGTCAATTCAATGATACTTTATAGGTACAGTGAAATGCTTTGTTTAGCGTACAACCTGGTAAAATCATGTAGCGAACCTCACCTAGACAGTCCACAAGTGCCGCCATGTTTTGCTCGTGGCGGTTACTCAGGGGTCTCTCTCAGTCTCGTGCCTGTGCCCCAGCGGCATCCATGGTGGACGAGCCAAGCCTACCAGAGGGCCTGGCAAAGCTCGCAGCGAACATTTCCCTCGCACATACTCGGTGGGCCGAAGTGTCTGTTTCCACGCTGCATTTCTAAACTAAATTAAACTAAGGAGGACTGGGATTTGAACTCCCAACCTTCTGACTCGGATACCAGGGAGCTACCCACTGAACCACGGCGTTCAGAAGTTTGTGCTTCAGGTAGACTGGCTGTCAGCCATCTCAAATTACCCACTGATTCCAACGTTCTGCAAACAATTGTTGCTTCAGCCTGCCAGCTATCAACTTATTAATATCATTTTTCACTTAGTAATTATGGGCCATGATGCACATTGCAGCCGCTCGCATGGTGATCTATAGCGCAGTTGTTTTTGTGACAAGCAGGAAGTGGGGCAGGCTGGCAGATGTGTTGTTGTTGGCTCATTTTGAGGTGTGAGGCTGGACCATGGACATGGCCAGTCCATACCTCCATGGTGAGCATCACGTCCCATCTGACCAGTGATCTCTTTGCTCAAGCGTACTACCAACGGGGCAGTAGATAGTCAAGATAGACACAAAGTACTGGAGTAACTCAGTGGGTCAGGCAGCATCTCTGGAAAAGAAGAATAGGTGATGTTTTTGTGGTCAGAACTCTTCTTCCTAATTTTATGTATTATTATTGGTTGGTAAATATTAGAAATATGATTCAATTGTTGGATAATTCTCTTCATCAACCAGAATGGATCATTATGGAGAAAGAGGACTGCTCCCCCTTTAATATTGGTGCGATCCTTCTTTCACCAAAGACGGTGAATAATACAAACTACAACAAGAACCCAATTATACATGGTACAATTAGAATTTGGAAACAAATAAAATACAATTTAAAATTAAGAAACTTATCTCTACTATCTCCTATTGCTAAAACCCCCCTGTTTAAACCCTCAATTATAGACAACGCATTTATACAATGGGAAAGAGCAGGAATTAAAACTTTAGGAGATCTGTATGATATGGGAAAATTATTATCATTTAAACAATTACAACTAAAATACAATCTGGGTAACAATCAGTATTTTAAATATTTCCAAATATGTGATTATTTGAAAAAACATGCACATGAATTTCACAAAATGCCATTAGACTTACTAGATGAAGTAATGAATACAAAGGCGGAATCAGCAAATTTAATTTCACATATATATAATACTATACTAAATGCAGTAATAACAACAACGGAAGGTATTAGAGGTGAATGGGAAAATGAACTAAGCATTAAAATATCCAATGAAAGATGGAAAGAATACTTATTAAATGTGCACAAATGCTCAATTAACGCAAGATACAATTTAAGATAATACACAGATTATACTACTCAAAAACTAAATTAAATACATTTTTCCCTAACGTTTCACCAATTTGTGATAAATGCCAGTGTCAAGAAGCTACTATAGTACACTCATTCATCTTTTGTACAAAAATTCAAAGGTTTTGGATCGAAATCTTTGAAATTTTCACAAAACTGTTTAAAATAAAAATGACACCAAAGCCAGAATGGATTATTTTCGGAATGACAGAAGGTAGTTCGGAATTAAATGCGTATCAAAAGAATTTATTTGATTACGGCTTAATAATAGAAAAAAAAATTAATCTTACAATTTTGGAAAAATGCTCCTATACCAACATTAAATATGTGGATTTCAACTATGTTTGAAACACTACATCTGGAAGATATGAGACTCCGCCTGGAAGGAAAATCAGAACGCTTCTATCAGACGTGGTCTGCATTTATAGAATGACTACAAAGATAGGGTGCAGGAGTACCTCGGGCCTTGGTGGGGGGGATGAAAAACTATCGAGTTGGTGGATTCCTTTTGCGTGATATATATATATAACATAATAACTGGCTTTTATCTTTTTTTTCTTTGTCCTTTTCCTTTTTTAGGGTCTATCTTTTAACCCCCTTTTCTAATTCTTTGACCAAGGGTTTCTTCTCCCCTTTGGCACGCTCTTTCACTATCACAACTCTTTTCACATTTCACTCTCTTTCTCTCTATTCTTTTTCTTTAAAAGCCATAAAATTATGGGGTACAATGATTATAACAGTATATATGTGTACATTGATGTATTTACCTCTAATAAGTAAAAATTTTAAAAAAAAAACGAACTCTTCTTCAGACCCTTCTTTACCCGAAACACCACCTATTCCCTTTCTCCAGAGACGGTCCCTGGCCCACTGAGTTGCTCCAGCGTTTTGTGTCTATCTTTGGTGTAAACCAGCAACTGCCATTCCTTCCTACACAGCAGATAGTCATTCCATTCTAAATGGACCACTGTAGTTCATGTGCATCTCAGCAGTGACCGACACATCTTTGAGCTACTGGTCTGAATCAGATGCTAGATCACATCACAGCAAACTGGACACTTTCTTATCTTCTCACTATTCCAAGGAAGCTGTGCTTTAGATAGCGCGCTCACATCTCATCACACCTGGTCGTTAGTTCATTCCAAATATTTTTGCTTCCAAATATATATCAATTCCCTCAACTGACTATATATATATATATATATATATATATATATATATATGGCTCTCAGTTCCTCTGTCTGTGCCATTGATTCGAGCACTGAAGAGTTGGGACCCTGGTGCACAATCCCTGGGACACCACGAGACACATAATGCCAATTGAAGTACCTTCCCGGACACATACATATGGTGTTCCTGCCTCCTACCTAACTCATTCCCCTTTTCTTCAGTAGGTTATCTCCAGCTCTTTTTCAAATCAGAGATTATAAATCTGAACAATAATTATTTTCTCTCCATTGATGTACAGAGTATTCCTAGCATGTCATGCTTTATCTCTAACCTCTTATACTTTTCATCTTGCTCTCTAACTTACTGGGAATAGTTTTAAATGTCTAGAGCAATCCACATGAATAACAACAACTACTCTGTTGCTCCCCTAGTTACCTTCTGACCTTTCTGTCCTGGGCCTCCTCCATTGTCAGAGTGAGGCCCAGCGCAAATTAGAGGAACAACACTTCATATTTCGCTTGGTCACCTTACACCCCAGCGATATAAACATTGATTTATCTAATTTCATGTAACCCTTGCACCCCCTCTCTCTCTGTGCCTTCCCCACCCTAGTCGCCGTACTAGTTTCATTGTTTGTATCTCTTCATTATCATCTCTTCCTCAGCCAACAATGGACCATTGTGGCCTCCACATTTCCTTGGCCATCGTACCACTCCCCTGACTTTCATTCTGAAGAAGGGTCTCGACCTGAAACATCACCTATTCCTTTTTTCCAGAGATGCTGCCTGACCCGCTGAGCTACTCCTGTGTTTTATGTCTATCTTTGGTGTTTCCTTCCTATACCTTCTGCTGTGTGAGCCTGCATTCACTTTGACACTGGTATCTCAAGCCTGCGCTGGGTATCTGCTAAGTTGCTGCCTTATAGCCCCGGGTCCCATCCTGACTACAGGTGCTGTCTGCATGGAGTTTGTACATTCTCACCGTGACCTGCGTGGGTTTTCTCCAGGTGCTCCAGTTTCCTCTAACAGAGCTGGCTAATACATGGCATCATAGGAACAATGCAACAATAAATAGCTAGCTCCACTCACCACACGCAGCCTCTCACGTTACTCATATACTGTGTCCCAAAATGTTATTTCTGAAAGCAATGTAATTTGCATTTGACGGAATCACTGCAATTAATTCCAGCAGCTCCCCAAGCAGCGTGTTCAAGCAGAGTCTGACATTGAATTCTTCTTTATGGCACCATTCATCACCGAGGGTGGTGAGTGCCTGGGACGTGCGGCTGGGGTGGTGGCAGAGGCAGATATGGCCGTTAGTGGCAGATAAATCGTCACATGAATATGCAGGAAATGGTGGGATAAAGATCATGTGTGAGCAGAGGAGGTGAGTTTCACTTGGTATCATGGACCAGAGAGCCCTGTTCCTGTGCTGTACTCTTCTATGTTTCATGCTGCTTTTTAAATACATTATATCTGTGTCTCTATACAAATATCCCATGGCTTCCTGAAGTCATTTACACTGTCACCCCATTGTCTTTCCTGAGTGTTGGATTCTGAAGCTCAATCGTTGCTTGCCTGTGGCAAGGGGCGGCACGGTAGAGCGACGGTAGAGTTGCTGCCTCACGGCGCCAGAGACCCGGGTATGATCCTGACTACGGGTGCTGTTTGAATGGAGTTTGTACGTTCTCCCTGTGACCTTGTGGGTTTCTCCAGGTGCTCTGCTTTCCTCCCACACTCCAAAGATGTACAGTTTTGTACGTTAATTGGCTTCAGTAAAATTGTAAATTGCCCCTAGTGTGTGTAGGATCGTTTCCGTGCTGTATCTCTAAACTAAACTAAACTAAACCACCATATCTGCTCCCAACTCCATCAGCCTGGCACTTTGCACAAGTGACCGCCACAAAACTCCATCATCGACAGGTTGATGAGAGGAAGAGCTCTCATGTTGAGTTGACCAATGGTTTTATTGAAGAGTGCAGAGAAGAGTGCAAAATAAGGAGGTTAAAGTGTCAAATTGCTCCGCTCCGGCCTAATGTTGTGGCTATTAGTCTTTGCATTTTATTCTTCAATGTGACCAACAATTGTCAAGGTATTTTTGTCTCTCGAAACCTCATGATTCCTCTCCTCTTTTAAAACATTGCTTGACAGAGTGCGAACTCCATCATCAAGTTCGCCCACGACACGCTGTTGCGGGACAAATCACAGACGGTGACGAGTGCGAGTATAAAAGTGAGATCGACCGATTGACCAAATGTTGCCAGCACAATAACCTGGCTCTCAACACCCGTAAAACCAAGGAACTCATTGTGGACTTTGGAGGGGGGAGGATAGGGACTCTCAATCCCGTTTATATCAACGGGACAATGGTGGAAAGGGTCAAAAACTTCAAATTCCTGGCCATGGATATTTCAAAAGATCTTTCCTGGTCCCAGAACACTGATGCAATTATAAAGAAGGCACATCAGCGCCTCTACTTCCTGGCAAGATTACGGAGAGTCAGTATGTCAAGGAGGACTCTCTCGAACCTCTACAGGCGCACAGTAGAGAGCATGCTGACTGGCTGCATTGTGGCCTGGTTCAGCAACTTAAACATCCAGGAGCAAGTTGTGAACACTGCCCAGTCCATCACCGGCTTTGACCTCCCCACCATCGAAGGGATCAATCACAGTCGCTGCCTCAAAAAGGCTGCCAACATCATCAGAGACCCACACCATCCTGGCCACACACTCATTTCACCTTTGCCATCGGGAAGAAGGTACAGGAGCCTGAAATCTGTAACTTGCTGGTTCAGGAACAGCTTCTTCCCCACAGCCATCAGGCTATTAAACACAACATCAAATAAGCTCTGAACAATAACAGTCTATTGTTATTATTGCACTATGTATGTTTATTTATTGTGTTTATGTAAATAGCTCGTTCTAAGCTTCCCCCCGGTCTAGTTTCAGTCAAAGATCACTGAGTCAAGCACTTGCGCAACTAACCTTTATTTTGACAAAACACAATTACAGTTCCCACTACTGTACCTAACCACCGCAGGTTCGATCCTCGTATCTGCCTGGCCAAGCCCACTTTAGCCTAGTTCAAGCAGAGACACTCCAGAAGGTCACGCAGTCCTAAGCGTTCTCCCAGAGGATCGACACAGGACCTTGTAGGAGCGGCCTTTTATAGGCCCCTGAACCTGATGGGGCCGAAACACATGGGGGTGGTCTCTATACAGTCCAATAACAGATATCGATTAACACAGTATATGATGGACATTTGCATACAATAATACAGTAACCAATACAATGTATTCAAACAGAGCTTCTGAAAGGAAGCAAACATCGCAACATGTGCCTTGATATGCAAGAAACCCAGACATGGCCCAAAACGTAATCCAATCAACATCTAGCAAAGTAAAGCTTTGCAACAATATGCACAATGTGTAAATCTGGTTTGCATTCATCCAATCTATTCCATGCAATTTGCACCTAATTGTCAGGATCTGCAGATCTTCATTCTCTTCCTGTAGCTCTTATCTAGGCTCTAGCCAAACTGCCACCATTCTGCAGCTTATCCTATTTCTGCAGAAGGCACATTTAAATTGACCAAATGGCAAAGCAGCCCAGAAGGCTTAACTCATTTTTAGTGTCCATGCCTCTCCAGTTTGGCCAGAATTAACATATATAAGGTCGATAGACACACTGAATGTTTAGCTTCCGTTCTGTATTATGTTTACATATTCTGTTGTTTTGCAGCAAGCAAGAATTTTATTGTGCTATCTGGGACACATGACAATAAAACTCTCTTGACACCTGACTCAAGTTTCACTCACTTGTCCTAGTATCTCGTCCATGATACGCTGCCATTTTCTTTGACGTTATCTACTTTGAAAACACCTGTGAAGTTTTGGGGATTTACAACTGCGTTGCATATATGAGAAACTTATTCTCCCTCAGAAGGTAAGGGGTCATCCATTTAAGGCAGAGATGAGGGGAAATCTTCTCTGACCTAGGCTCATGAATCTTTATAATCTACCATGAAAGGCCATGGATAAGTTAGCATGCGCAGATAGCAATGTGAAGTTTAGTTTAGTTAAGTTAAGTTTAGAGATACAGCATAGAAACAGGCCCTTCTGTCCCTGTACACAAGCGCGATCCCTGTACACAAGCGCGATCCCTGTACACAAGCGCGATCCCTGTACACAAGCGCGATCCCTGTACACAAGCGCGATCCCATACATTAGGGACAATTTGCTATCTTTACCAAGCCAATTAACCTACAAACCTCCATGTCTTTGGAGTGTGGACACCTGGCGAAAACGCACGCGGTTACTGTGAGAACGTACAAACTCCAAACAGACAGCACCCGTAGTCAGGAGAGAACCCGAGTCTCTGGCTCTGTAAGGCAGCAACTCTACCGCTGCACCACCGTGCTGTGAAGTTAAAATTACAAGCCGATCAGCCGTAATATTAGAAAGCAAAGCAGTCCTGAGGGACAAAGTGGCCTATTCCTGCTCTGAATTTGTATGTTCACTGATTCATCAATTCACCAATATCATAATCATAATAGTACTTTATTAGCCAAGTATCTTTTTCAACATACATAGAAACATAGAAAATAGGTACAGGAGTAGGCCATTCGGCCCTTCGAGCCTGCACCGCCATTCAATATGATCATGGCTGATCATCCAACTCAGTATCCTGTACCTGCCTTGTCTCCATACCCCCTGATTCCTCTAGCCACAAGGGCCACATCTAATTCCCTCTAAAATATAGCCAATGAACTGGCCTCAACTACCTTCTGTGGCAGCGAATTCTACAGATTTACCACTCTCTGTGTGAAAAAAAAATTTCTCATCTCGGTCCTAAAAGACTTTCCCCTTATCCTTAAAATGTGACCCCTTGTTCTGGACTTCCTCAACATCGGGAACAATCTTCCTGCATCTAGCCTGTCCAGCCCCTTAAGAATTTTGTAAGTTTCTATAAGATCCCCCATCAATCTTCTAAATTCCAACGAGTACAAGCCGAGTCTATCCAGTCTTTCTTCATATGAAAGTCCTGCCATCCCAGGAATCAGTCTGGTGAACCTTCTCTGTACCCCCTCTATAGCAAGAATATCTTTCCACAGATTAGGAGACCAAAACTGTACGCAATACTCCAGGTGTGGCCTCACCAAGGCCCTGTACAACTGCAGTAGAACCTCCCTGCTCCTATACTCAAATCCTTTTGCTATGAAATACGAGGAATTTGGTTTGGCATAGAGTCATACCAATAAAGAGCAACAAGACACCCAAATAAATGTTTAACATGAACATCCACCACAGCGACTCCCCTACATTCCTCACTGTGATGGAAGGCAAGAAAAGTTCAAGCTCTTCCCTTCTTTGTTCTTTGTCGGGGGGGCTCGAACCTTCCGTTGTTGAGGTGATCTTGGGTCTTGTAGCCGGCGGTTGTACCCTCCATGTCGGGGTGATCAAGCTCGCGCACTTGGGGGAATCTCATCTCCCCCGCACCGGGCGATCGGACCCTGGGTCACGACTAGTCGAACCTCCTGCGGCTTGGAGCTTCCCGACATCGGTCTCTACCCCGAGACTACGAGCTCCTTGGTGTTGAAATCCGCAGGCTGCGGTTGGAGTGTCGATCCCAAGCAAGGGATCGCAGGCTACGATGGTAAGTCCATGCCCCCGCGGTGGGGCTCCATCAGTCTCGAGCAAGGATGTCAGCTCCATGATGTTAGGCTGCAAAATGTCCAGAAGACTATCGCATCTCCGGCACGGGAAGAGAGTGAAAAAAGTTTCCCCCGACCCCCTCCCCCACCCCCCACCTCCCACATAAAACAAACAAGAGAACATTGACACAAACTTTTAAAACATGCTAAAAATAACGAAGAAATCAAAAAGACAGACAGACAGACCATCGTTGATGGCGCCACCTGGTGGAATGTTCACCAATTCACTGGATGTTTTCAAGAGAGAGTTAGATTTAGCTCTTAAAGCTAAAGGAATGAGGGGATTTGAGAAAAAAGCAGGAATGTGGTACTGATTTTGGATGATCAGCCATTATAATAATGAATGGCTGATCATGGCTGGCTCGATGGGCTGAATGATCTACTCCTGCACCTACGTTCTATGTTTCTATGTTCGACTGTTCTGGAGTTTGCTTGTTAATCTTTCACAAGAAACATCCATTTTCTTCCTCAACGGAGCAGGGAGAAGAGGGAATGACTGGGCTGGGAAAGGTCCTGCTTTGGTGAGTCAGCGTGACATGCAGATGGAGTGAATGGTGGGGAGTCAGGCCAGTGTAATGGATAGGGCTACCTCCACAGATAGACACATAAATCTGGAGTAACTCAGTGGGTCAGGGCAGCATCATTGGAGAAAGGACTGGGCGAGGTTTCGTGTCAAGACCCTTCAAGGGTCTGTCCCGCTGAGTTACTCCAGCTTTTTGTGTCTATCTTTGGTTTAAACCAGCATCTGCAGTTCCTTCCTACACAGGCTACATCCACAACTCTGCAATCTCATGTGGTTTTCAGAAGAGCTGCTCCCAAACAAAGATGTGATTCAACCCAATAATGTATTTTCTACGGCGCATCTGTAGAAGTTGGGAGGTGACAGGGGCGCCGTATGATTGGCAGCCCCATCGATAGTCTGTTTTTTTGTCTTTTTAAATGTTTTTTTAAAGTTTGCGTAAATTTCCTCCGGTTTGTTTTATGTGGGGGGAGGGGAAGGGGGTCGGGGGAAACCTTTTTTCCAGTTTCTTATCTTGTCGGAGACGCCATTACGTTTCAGATCGCATTCTTCGGTCCCTCTGCGGCCTACCATCGATGAAGCTGGAGGCCTCCTCGGACTAAAAAAAAGGGATAAAAAAAAAATTTAAAAAAAAAAAAAAAATTGGTCCATTGGAGAGACCGAGTGGACAGCTATCTGCAGAGCCAAAAGAGATGGGGAGATATTGAACAATTTCTTTTCTTCGGTATTCACCAAGGAGAAGGATATTGAATTATGTGAGGTAAGGGAAACTAGTAGAGTAGCTATGGATACTATGAGTTTCAATGTAAAAGAAATACTGGCACTTTTGAAAAATATAAAAGTGGATAAGTCTCCAGGTCCTGACAGGATATTCCCTAGGACATTGAGGGAAGTTAGTGTAGAAATAGCCGGGGCTATGACAGAAATATTTCAAATGTCATTAGAAACTGGAATAGTCCCCGAGGATTGGCGTACTGCGCATGTTGTTCCATTGTTTAAAAAGGGTTCTAAAAGTAAACCTAGCAATTATAGACCGGTTAGTTTGACTTCAGTGGTGGGCAAATTAATGGAAAAGATATTTAGAGATAATATATATAAGTATCTGGATAAAGAGGGTCTAATTAGGAACAGTCAACATGGATTTATGCCTGGAAGGTCATGTTTGACTAATCTTCTTGAATTTTTTGAAGAGGTTACCAGGGAAATTGACGAGGGTAAAGCAGTGGATGTTGTCTATATGGACTTCAGTAAGGCCTTTGACAAGGTTCCTCATGGAAGGTTGGTTAAGAAGGTTCAACTGTTGGGTATAAATGCAGGAATAGCAAGATGGATTCAACAGCGGCTGAATGGGAGAAGCCAGAGGGTAATGGTGGATGGCTGTTTGTCGGGTTGGAGGCAGGTGACTAGTGGGGTGCCTCAGGGATCTGTGTTGGGTCCTTTGTTGTTTGTCATGTACATCAATGATCTGGATGAAGGGGTGGTAAATTGGATTAGTAAGTATGCAGATGATACCAAGATAGGGGGTGTTGTGGATAATGAAGAGGATTTCCAAAGTCTACAGAGTGATTTAGGCCATTTGGAAAAATGGGCTGAAAGATGGCAGATGGAGTTTAATGCTGATAAATGTGAGGTGCTACACCTTGGCAGGACAAATCAAAATAGGACGTACATGGTAAACGGTAGGGAATTGAAGAATACAGTTGAACAGAGGGATCTGGGAATAACCGTGCATAGTTCCTTGAAGGTAGAATCTCATATAGATAGGGTGGTAAAGAAAGCTTTTGGTATGCTAGCCTTTATAAATCAGAGCATTGAGTATAGAAGCTGGGATGTAATGTTAAAATTGTACAAGGCGTTGGTGAGACCAAATCTGGAGTATGGTGTACAATTTTGGTCGCCCAATTATAGGAAGGATGTCAACAAAATAGAGAGGGTACAGAGGAGATTTACTAGAATGTTGCCTGGGTTTCAACAGCTAAGTTACAGAGATAGGTTGAATAAGTTAGGTCTTTATTCTCTGGAGCGCAGAAGGTTAAGGGGGGACTTGATAGAGGTCTTTAAAATGATGAGAGGGATAGACAGAGTTAATGTGGACAAGCTTTTCCCTTTGAGAATAGGGAAGATTCAAACAAGAGGACATGACTTTAGAATTAAGGGACAGAGGTTTAGGGGTAACATGAGGGGGAACTTCTTTACTCAGAGAGTGGTAGCGGTGTGGAATGAGCTTCCAGTGGAAGTGGTGGCGGCAGGTTCGTTGGTATCATTTAAAAATAAATTGGATAGGCATATGGATGAGAAGGGTATGGAGGGTTATGGTATGAGTGCAGGCAGGTGGGACTAAGGGAAAAAGGTTGTTCGGCACGGACTTGAAGGGCCGAGATGGCCTGTTTCCGTGCTATAATTGTTATATGTTATATGGTTATATGGACTGACCTTGGGCCCAACCACGGGGCGTGGACTTACATCGGAGTCGATCCCTTGCCAGGGATCGCTCCAACCGCGGCCTGCGGACTTTACATCGGGAGCTCGCAGTGTTGAGAGAAGCCGGGGATTTCGGGAGCTCCAACGTCACAGAAGGTTTGATCACCCAGTGTGGGGGAGCTGACATCCCCCCGATGCAGGAGCTGATCGCCTCGACATGGAGAGCCCACCGCTGGCTACGGGCGCCAAGATCGTCCCGTCAACGGAAGGCTCGAGGTCCCCAACCGTGGGAGAGCTCAGGGAAGAGATTGACATTTTTTTCGCTTTCCATCACAGTGAGGAATGTGGAGGAGTCACTGTGGTGGATGTTTATGTTAAAATGTATTTTGTGTGTTCCATTGCTTTTTTTGCTTTTTATTTGTATGACTGACTTGGCAAATAAAATTCCTCATATGTAGCAAAGCATAATGGGCTAATAAAGTATTATTGTGATTGTGATTGTGAGATATGCTGAATTTCTTTAGTATCCTTCGGAAGTAGAGACATTCGTGAAAGATATTTGCCCACAGCATCAGCATGGTTGATCTGTTAATGATGGCCCATCGACCCACTGAGTTCACGTTGACCTGTGATCCCCACACACTAGCTCTATCCTACACAGTAGGGACAATTCACAATTTTCACCAAAGCCAATTAACCTACAAACCGGTAAGCGTTTGGAGTGTAAGAGGAAACCGGAGCACCCGGGGAAAATCCATGCAGGAAATCCACGGTCATGGGGAGAACGTACAAACACCATATGGACAAGCACCCATAGTCAGGATCGAATCCGGGTCTCTGGCGCTATAAGACAGCAACTCTACCGCTGCGCCACCGAGGTTGTTCTCGGGCTCGTTGGTTAGCACGCAACAAAAGCTTTTCACCGTACCTCGGTACACGTGACAATAAACGAAACTGGAGGCTTGGATCATAAAGCACATGTATACATGTTTGCTGTGTTTGTTTTGCAGATGTGAATGAATGTGAGGAGGACAGTGGGGGATGTGATGGCCGGTGTAGTAACACCATTGGCAGCTTCTACTGCCAGTGTCGCCAGGGCCTGACGCTGCAGTCCGATGGCAAGACTTGTCAAGGTAGGGCCAGACCACACTGGACATAACAGCTACCCAACAACCTGGTGCCAACTCGCCCACACCTGATACCAGACCCACCCAGGGCTGGCTTGGAAGTAACATCCTTTTACCCCACAAACATTCACAGTTTATTATGGTTGTAAATAATTAGCAAAATTAGCAAGATTGTTTACAAATTATTTTAATGCACTGGCAATCCAATTTGATAATCGGACTATTTACTCTGGTACAATATTGACTTGGTGACAGTTTGTGGACATATATGGTTAATTGACCTATGATATTGCACAGTAAGGTATACGCTTCTCCTCCCATGGTCATTGGCAATGTGATTAGTACTTCACTGTGAGCGTTAGTTCACTAACTAACATTAGTATAAGTCAAGAGAGTCAAGAGTGTTTTATTGTCATGCTAGACTAAGTGCAGACACGTTCGGTCTGCTCCCCAACGCAAGATTCCACCACTCACGCATAGCCCCCAACTGCACAGGCATGGCTTATTTCCCCTCATTCCCCAACACTCCCTCCCCCGCCTCTTCACCTTCCTTCTTCTTTCCCCTCTCCCCGCTCCCCTCCCCCAACCCCTCCCATAACTCCTCTTCCCTCCCTATTGCCCTCCTATCCCTCTATCTGCAACTCCTCACCTCCCCCTATCCCCCACTGCCCTCCTCTCCCTCTATTCCCCACTCTCTACCTCAAGATCAGAGATTTAGTTATGTATAGATAGATGTCCCAGACAAAACAATGCCATTATTACTTGCAGCGGCACAACAGAATATGTAAACAAAGTACTCCATGAACACGATAATAAATGAGAAAACAGAAGGTCAGTATATGCACACACATATATACATACACATAAAAACAACCAATAATAGTGCAAACAGACAAAACCAATGCCCCATCTAAGTAGTTCAGAGCTTATTTGAGGATGTAATGTTTAATAGCCTGATGGCTGTTGGGAAGAAACTGTTCCTAAACCTGGACATTACAGTTTCAAGCTCCTGTACCTTCTTCCCAATGGCTGGGGTGAAATGAATGTGTGGCCAGGGTGGTGTGGGTCTCTGATGATGGGGGCTGCCTTCGATGGTGGGGATGTCAGTTCCAGTGATGGACTGGGCAGTGTTCACCACTTTTTGCAGTCTTCTTCGCTCCTGGGCATTCAAGTTGCCGAACCAGGCCACGATGCAACCAGTCAATGCACTGTCTACTGTAGTGTGGAGTACTCTACAGTAATACTCTAGTGGAGTGAAGTAGAGACAAGGACCAAGTCTGAGAGTTAGAGACAGTGTGAACATTTAGAACACAGAGAATGAGAGTGTTGGTGATTGGAACATGAGGGACCTGGTGCTGGAGACTAGAACAGCAGACAGCCAGTGCTGAAAGTGGGAACATGAGTAGGCAATGGTATTGCAGATTAGAATTGCTTACAGATCAAGCGACAGATTAAAACTATATGCTGGAGAAACTCAGCGGTCAGGTAATTAACATATGTGGAGCGAATGGACAGGGGACATTTTGGGTCGGGTTCAGACCCAGTAAGTTCCTCCAGGATTCCAGCACCTGCAGTTCCTTGGGCCACCAGAGCAAGGGGGCCGACCGGAGATTTGAACACGAGATGGAAATTGTGTTTGAGATTGAAATATGGAAAAAATGTTATGGGATACATTGACATGGTTTTTATACATGAACATGTGTATGGGGATATTAGATACATGATATAAGAACATATGAGAAAAGATACTGAAAGTTAGAATGTGGAGAGACTTTGCTGAAAATTAGAATTTGGTAGAGAGAAGGGTGCTCATAATTGTTTAATTATCTTCTAATTTCCTGTGGAACTTGTTCTGATGTTTTTGCCTGTGATACTAATCTTTGGTCAGAGTGGAGGGTCAGTGTGTGTTTGTACACAGTACCTGTGTGCCTGCACTGTTCAGCATGACCTCTCCTATGTAATTTATACCTGTTGAGGGACATCTCTCGTTGCCAAAGTACATGGCAAATCTGATCCAGGGAATGCTAATAGCAGATTCCTGAGAGTCTGAGTCAGGTTGTTACTCTTTTGTGAATAATACTTCATGACATTTCAACCGCAGTATGTGATAACATGCCCCATTGCTCTATGTGTCTGTAGTTTTTATTTTCTCTATAAAAATATTGCTAGTGTTTGTTTTAATATACTATTTAACACGTTATGTAGCATGGTTATATTCTCCTGTTTTTTATCTAATCGGCTCCAGTCAATGCTAAGGTTTGCCTTGATCTTCATTCAAACATCTTTCTGGAGAAATACTGTAGATACTATATGTTCTGTTCTATACTTCCTGCAACAAATCCTGAAGCAGTTATACCTTAATTTATAAGACATGAGGCTGTGGTAACGGTTTTAGTTTAGTTTATTGCCTCGTGTACCAAGGTACAGTGAAAAGCTTTTTTTGTTGCTTGCCAGTCAGCAGAAAGACAATCCATGGTTACAATAGAGCCGTCCACTGTGTACAGATACAGGATAAAGGGAATAACATTGAGTGCGATATAAAGGCCAGTAAAGTCCAATTAAATATAGTCCAAGGGTCTCCCAGGAGGTAGAGGGTGGGTCTGGACTGCTCTCGAGTTGTAGGTAGGATGGTTCAATTGCCTGATAACGGCTGGGAAGAAACTGTCCCTGAAGAGGGGAGACGGGGGAGTGGCCGGGGTGAGACTGGTCCGTGATGATACTGCTGGCCTTGCCGAGGCAGCGTGAAGTGTAGATGGAGTCCATAGTTGGTTTGCGTGATGGTCTGGGCTGCGTCCACAATTATCTGCAATTTCTTGCAGTCTTGGATGGAGCTGTTCCCAAACCAAACTGTGATGCATCCTGACAAAATGCATCTGTAGAGGTTGGTGAGAGTTGTTGGGGACATGCCGAACTTCCTAAGTTTTTTAAGGAAGTAGAGGAATTGGTGTGCTTTCTTGCCCATTGCTTTGATATGGCTAGTCCAGGAGAAGTTGCTGATGATATTTAGGAACTAGGAACTTGAAGCTTTTAACCATCTCTACTTCAGTACCTTCAGTGTACACCAGGGTATGTTTGCCACTTTGTTTCCTGAAGTCAATCACTACCTACTTTGTCTTGTTGACTTTGAGCGAAAGGTTGTTGTCTTGGCATCAAGTTACGAGGTTCGCAATCTCCTTCCTGTACTCCGTCGCATCATTATTTGCTATCTGGACCACAGTGGTGGTGTCATCATCAAATATGTAAATCTAGTTTGATTTGTACATGGCTGCACAGTTGTGGGTGTACAGGGAGTAGAGCGGGGAGGTGAGAACGCATCCTTGCAGAGCCCCAGTGTTGAGGATTATCGTAGAGGAAGATTTGACACCTATCCTCGCTGATTGTGATCTGTTGGGCAGGAAGTCGAGGATGCAGTTGCAGAGATGAGTGCTGACCCAAGTTCCACGAGTTTAGTAATAAGCTTGGATGGAATAATGGTACTTAAGCCGAGCTGTAGTCTATGAATAGAAGTCTGATGTAGCTGTCTCTCTCCATGGGTGAGTGTCAGGCCAGGGAGATAGTGTCAGCCGTGGACATGTTTTGGTGGCAGGCACACTGCAGTGGGTCAAGGTTGCTTGGTAGACTCTAAGCACATGTGTTTGAGGTACATACGTTTTCTGTTATTTGATGCAGAGATGTTCCTCCTGATTCAAGGGTTACACAAAAAGCTGGAGAATCTCAGTGGGTGCAGCAGCATCTAAGGGGCGAAGGAGATAGGCGACGTTTCGGGTCGAGACCCTTCTTCCTGATTCAGTTGTTAAGTTGTATCTTTGTGTTTGGATAATATTTCTGGTCCCTCTTCTGGTCTCTGGCTCTCTAGTATTCGTTTCTCTGAAGGTTGGTATTTAGCTCGTTCAGAGATTGAGGATATAATTAGCAGTGTGGGTTCTTGTGCCTTTCTAGTTTCTGTCAAAGGTCCAACATGTGTACTGATTCAACAGGAGAAATAGAAAAGAGGAGAGAGAAGGTAAAACAAACCAACATACACGGGCAGCACGATGGCGCAGCGGTAGAGTTGCTGCTTTACAACGCCAGAGACCCGGGTTACATCCTGTTTGTACGGAGTTTGTACGGAGTTTGTACGTTCTCTCCGAGACCATGCGGGTTTTCCCCGGGTGCTCCGGTTTCCTCCAACACTCAGAAGATGTAGGCTAATTGGCTTGGTATAATTGCAAATTGTCCCTATTATGTATAGGATAGTGTTAGGTCATAAGTGATGGGATCAGAATTAGGCCATTCAGCCCATCAAGTCTACTACACCATTCAATCACGGCTGATCTATCTCTCCCTCCTAACCCTATTCTCCTGCCTTCTCCCCATAACTCCTGATACCCATAGAGTGTCACAGTTAGTGTGTGGGGATCACTGGTCAGTGCAGACTCGATGGGCAGAAGGGCCTGTTTCCATGCTGTACCTCTAAACTAAGCTAAACGAAACTAAATTAAACTGAAAAATTGGCTTAATTTTGTGCTATAAGAAGTGTGTGTGTGTGTGTGTGTGTGTGTGTGTGTGTGTGTGTGTGTGTGTGTGTGTGTGTGTGTGTGTGTGTCTGTTTGTGTGTATGTGTGTGTGTGTGTGTGTGCGTCTGTGCGCGTGTGTGTGTGTGTGTGTGTCTGTCTGTCTGTGTGTGTGTGTGTGTCTGTGTGTGTGTGTGTGTATGTGTGCATGTGTGTGTGTGTGTGTGTGTGTGTGTGTGTGTGTCTGTCTGTCTGTTTGAGTGTGTGTGTGTGTGTGTGTGCGTCTGTGTGTGTGTGTGTGCGCATATGTGTGAGTGTGAGTGTGAAAGAGAGGGAGAAGGAGACCAAATCTGAGGTTTAGCACAGGCTTCTCTAAGGTTAAGAGCCATTAATCAGGTCTTTGGCATAAAAGGAGGAAACTGACTCATAGTGAAACTAGATTTGGAAGGTAATTGAATGGTATGTAATAGTCCATTCTGTGTGGTATGCTTTACTAAAGCTCATAAAAATGCTCCGAGTTCTAACATACTGTATTGATATAAAATATCACTGATAAAGAAAAGCTCATTTAGTTGTCTGCTATCCAGTGTGTAGTTTCTGCTTTTTATTCCAACACCGAGGCTTATGTTTAATGATTGAGAATATTATCTCTGTGTGTTTCCTTCCCCAGAAAATCTTGTGACATAATCTGTTGTAATGCTGCAGAATTTAAAATGGTGGCAAAGTTCCTATTGTGAAGATGAGGCTTGTTCTTGGTGCTGCTGTCTTGTATCCAATATCATAAAATGAGGCTCTTGTGGTCAACAGCAAGTCAAGACGTAGACATCATAGGCCAGGACATTGCCTTGCACCCACTTAGCACTGATGTAAAGCACTTTGGTCAACGACAGTTGTTTTTAAATGTGCTATAGAAATAAAATTGACTTGACTTGACTTGAAATGAGATAGGTTGTGATCACATGTTGCCTTGGCGGTAATTCATTAATCCAAAGATAGACACAAAATGCTGGAGTAACTCAACGGGACAGGCAGCATCTCTGGAGAGAAGGAATGGGTGACGTTTCAGGTCGAGACCTTTATTCAGACTGGTTAGGGACAAGGGAAAGGAGAGATATAGATGATGATGTAAAGAACAATGAAGTCCAGAACCTGAAGTCACAGTTTAAGAATAAGGGGGAGGCCATTTAGGACTGAGATGAGGAAAAACTTCTTCACCCAGGGAGTTGTGAATCTGTGGAATTCTCTGCCTCAGAAGGCAGTGGAGGCCAATTCGCTGGATGTTTTCAAAAGAGAGCTAGATTTAGCTCTTAGGACTAACGGAATCAAGGGATATGGGGAAAAAGCAGCAATGGGCTACTAATTTTAGATGATCGCCATGATCATATTGAATGGCGATGCTGGCTCGAAGGGCCAAATGGCCTACTCCTGCACCTATTTTTCTATGTTTCTATGAATGAAAGGTACTCAAAAAAGTAAGGATGTTAAAGGAAACAGGCCATTGTTCGCTGTGTGTAGGGTGAAAAGCTGGTGTGACTTGGATGGGGGAGGGATAGAGAGAGAGTGAACATTGCATGAAAACGTGAGGCTGGTCATTAATCCTCGACGGCCAAGTTTGTGACTAAGTGAAAGGGTTAAATTGTGAGGGAAATTGGGTAATTCAGGCAAGAAGTCCCTCATGTTCATGAGATTGTATTATTGAGATGTTTATGATTTTTAAAGTGTTTGAAAGGATATATGTCCATGATACTATTTCTTTAGATTGGATGGGAGATCAAATCAGATTTGATAATTTAAGAGGAAAGGGAGAGGTAGTTTCTTACACATGGGAGAGGAGGGGTCTTGAAATGTAATTGAAAGGCCTTGAAACATCAGAAGGGCTGGGGTTTTCAGAAGGGTTTCTCAGGTGAGTGTTGAAAGGCTGTGACAGCAGAGCAAGGGGCTGTTCTCAGCACCTTCCCCCCTGCTGCATTCTGATGCACCTTGGGATGGCAACATCTTATAGTTTTGTAATGGAGGGGGCTAGAGATCAACAGGATGCCTCCCCACCTCTGAATCAGCTGCTTCCCCCGACACCCTTTATCCTTGTAGACTTTAGAGATGCAGTGCCGAAACAGGCCCTTTGGTCCATCTAGTCTGCATCAACCAGCAATCACTCCGTACACTAGCACTATCCCACACACTGGAGACAATTTACAATTTTACTGAAGCCAATTAACCTACAAACCTGCATGTCTTTGGGATGTAGGAAGAAACTGGAGCCCCCGGAGAAAACCCACACAGGTCATGGGGAGAATGTACAAACTCCGTACAGACAGCACCCGTAGTCAGGATCGAACCCGGGTCTCTGGCGCTGTAAAGCAGCAACTCTACCGCTGCGCTTTCTCCAGAGAAAAACCTCAGTCTGAAATGCAGCCGGTGGACCTGCAGCCAACAGAAGGGAAACACAAAGGAAATGTTATCCGTTGAAATCTTCTGGAAAAAAGTCTAAAGGGCGAGTCCCACCAGCATATGACTGCATGCGACGAGTGCGACCAAACGTGGTGGCTTGAGGCGTATGGCCTCGCGGGGCTGGTCCCAGTTCCAACCGCGGAGTCATATGGAGCTGGTCCCGACATCATACTCACCAATCAGCTGGGCAGGAGGCGGGCCGACTGAATTTGGACGTCGCACGGCGTTGGCCGGTGACGTCATCACGCAACGGCACGCCGGGCGGTGACGTCATCGCGCAATGCCACGCGCTAGGTGTACTTCATCCAGACGCTGCGTACGGCGTCCAGACGCTGTGTACGGCCTCAATGCGGCTGCGGACCGACAGGCCGTTGTCGAGCAGTATTTTTGAACAGTGTCAGTTTTTTGGAGCCCCGTGCGATGTTGGGACCAGCCCCGCACAACTCCACACGGCTCCGGCGATCGAAGTGGGACCAGCACCGCGAGGCCATACGGCGCAAGCGACCACGTTAGGTCGTGCTCACCGCATGCAGTTGCACGCTGGTGGGACAGGCCCTTAAGTGAACAAAAGGAAAATGTGTGAAGCGGATGGTGAGAAGAGGAGAGGGGGTGTGACACAGGTCATGTTTGCTCCGGGAGTCAGTGGGATAATGAGTGGTGCTGCATGAGACCAGGAGACACAGCAGGCCTGATGCCAGTGTGATTAACAGGGTGCTGGCAAGGAGCCAGGAGACACCGGGCTATGAAATGTGGTCTTTTTCCACCATCGACTGTGTTTGCATTTTATGAATTGAAAGGGTGTCAGTCCAGCATCAGCTATTAATTTTGCTCCACTGGACCAAGGATCAAAGCACAATGTTGCCATTGTGTGAGCGGACTACTTCGCTGGCGCTGCCAAGGGACTGGCCTGCACAAATGTCAGCCTGAACTGTGGCGGAGTAGCTGGGCGCACGTGCTGTCACTGCCTCTTCCACACAGGCAGGGCCATTATTTGAAGGAGGCTACTTCTCAACTTCAGACTTATTTGTGATTCCTGTAATCGTGTACTGCGTGACGTAACCACCATGGGAGACAGTGTTGACATTGATTCATGCTGCACCCTTCACATTCAGTCAGATCTGTAGGGGTTTTCTCGTTTCCCACAAAAGGGATTCCCCTAGGTTCTAGACCTCGGAATTATGGTGGGATATGATACAAAGGTTGAATTGCCCAGAGTGTGCTGATGAGAGAAAACAGAAACCAAGATGGACTCAAAGCAAGTCTAAATGTACAGGCTTTATTAAACAATGAGAAATCGAATCTCACCAACACTACATAACACGTGGCTAAACTTATGCTTTAAACTAAGACTATGGAAGGAAAACTATCGGGCACGTCGTAAAACTTACTTTAACAATATTTTACTCCCCTTTCCCTTTATTTATACAACCTCCTATCCTATTTCGGGAATTTCTCCAGGTCACCAGGATACTCATAGCTAAGTCGATGCAGGCTCACGAGCTGTCCAGTAGAGCAGAAAGAGAGTAGGAAGAGCCGAAAAGAGCAGAGAGCGAGTTCTGGCTGGACTCCTGTTTTATACCTGAGATTCCTTTGAACCCCCTCTGGATAAAAGGGCTTCTTTTGATGTTTTCCAGTTTCGATCTGGCATGAACAATAGGCTTCCGATGATAAGGGGTTTGCTGATGTCATGATCCCTCAACCTGATCGTTATCCCATTGCCTGGATGGGCTCCTATTGTCTCGATGGATGGGTCATCCACGATGGCGATTGTGCTTGTTGCTGGCCTGTTTACCACCGTCTGCTGAGGCTTGGTTCCTTCCGTTGTGTATCCAAGAAAATCTCGTTATCTCCGTCTCTGCCTTTGTTCACACCGTTGTGTGATGTCCAAGTCCACGGACCAGACGGTTTGAAACTTGAAACTGAGTCTTTCTGTGGATTGCGGGTTTTTCCGTTGCAGCCAGCAAATCTGTCTTTTTAAAATGTCCATGTCCTTATCCAAGTTCTTCCATAATTTTGGAGGATTTGCCCCAATAACTTACAGATCGATATAACGCAGGGGTGTTCTCCATTCTCCCTGCACTTTGTACTCCTCTCCCTACACATTCCGTTGTTGCACTCACTCTCTCCAGCTCCGTCTGCCTCTGTCTGCTGTTTCTTTGCCATGTTGTGCCCGGAAACCTTCTCCGTCTGTGATGCTTCCATCCATCCCCTTCTCTGGTACACAGCCACTGTCTACTTGCCATAGAATCATAGAGTGATACAGTGTGCAAACAGGCCTTTCAGCCCAACTTGCCTACACCGGCCAACATGTCCCAGCAACACCAGTCCCACCTGCCCGCGTTTGGTCCAAATCCCACCAAACCTGTCCAATCCATGCATCTGTCTAACCTTTGGGATGGTCCCTGCTTCAACTACCTCCTCTGGTGCCTTCTCTCCATAACACCTGATCCCCTTAGCCACAAGGGCCACATCTAACTCCCTCTTAAATATAGCCAATGAAGTGGCCTCAACTACCATCTGTGGCAGAGAATTCCAGAGATTCACCACTCTCTGTGTGAAAAATGTTTTTCTCATCTCAGTCCTATAAGACTTCCCCTTTATCCTTAAACTGTAACACCTTGTTCTGGACTTCCCCAACATCGAGAACAATCTTCCTTCATCAAGCCTGTCCAACCCCTTAAGAATTTTGTAAGCCTCTATAAGATCCCCCCTCAATCTCCTAAATTTCAGCAAGTACAAGCCGAGTCTATCCAGTCTTTCTTCATATGGAAGTCCTGACATCCCAGGAATCAGTCTGGTGAACCTTCTCTGTACTCCCTCTATGGCAAGAATGTATTTCCACAGATTAGGAGACCAAAACTGTATGCAATACTCCAGGTGTGGTCTCACCAAGACCCTGCACAAATGCAGTAGCACCTCCCTGCTCTTGTACTCTAATCCTTTTGCTATGAATGCTAACATACCATTCGCTTTCTTCACTGCCTGCTGCACCTGCATGCCTACTTTGAATGACTGGTGTAACCATGACACCCAGGTCTTGTTGCATCTCCCCTTTTCCTAATCGGCCACCATTCAGATAACAATCTACCCTCCTGTTTTTCCATCCAAAGTGGATAACCTCACATTTATCCACATTATACTGCATCTGCCATGCATTTGCCCACTCACCCAGCTTATCCAAGTCACCTTGCAGCCTCCTAGCATCCTCCTCACAGCTAACACTGCCCCCCAGCTTCGTGTCATCCGCAAACTTGGAGATGTTGCATTCAATTCCCTCATCCAGATCATTAATATATATTGTAAATAGCTGGGGTCCCAGCACTGAGCCTTGCGGTACTCCACTAGTCACTGCCTGCCATTGTGAAAAAGACCCGTTTACTCCTACTCTTTGCTTCCTGTCTGCCAGCCAGTTCTCTATCCACATCAATACTGAACCCCCAATACCGTGTGCTTTAGGTTTGTATGCCAATCTCTTATGTGGAACCTTGTCGAAAGCCTTCTGAAAGTCCAGATATAATACATCCACTGGTTCTCCCTTATCCACTCTACTAGTTACATCTCAAAAAATTCTATAAGATTCGTCAGACATGATTTACCTTTCATAAATCAATGCTGACTTTGTCCAATGATTTCACCGCTTTCCAAATGTGCTGCTATCCCATCTTTAATAACTGACTCTAGCATGTTCCTCCCTCCCTTTTTAAAAAGTAGGGTTACATTAGCTACCCTCCAATCCTCAGGAACTACTCCAGAATCTAAAGAGTTTTGAAAAATTATCACTAATGCATCCACTATTTCTGGGGCTACTTCCTTAAGTACTCTGGGATGCAGCCTATCTGGCCCTGGGGGTTTAACGACCTTTAATCCATTCAATTTACCTAACACCTAACACCACTTCCCGACTAACCTGGATTTCACTCAGTTCCTCCATCTCATTTGACCCCCGGTCCCCTGCTATTTCTGGCAGATTATTTATGTCTTCCTTTGTGAAGACAGAACCAAAGTAGTTATTCAATTGGTCTGCCATGTCCTTGTTCCCCATGATCAATTCAGCAGTTTCTGACTGCAAGGGACCTACATTTGTTTTAACTAACCTTTTTCTCTTCACATATCTATAAAAACTTTTGCAGTCCATTTTTATGTTCCGTGCCAGTTTTATTTCATAATCTATTTTCCCTTTCCTAATTAAGCACTTTGCCCTCCTCTGCTGGACTCTGAATTCCTCCCAGTCCTCTGGTAGGCTGCTTTTTCTGGCTGCCGAGTCTATCCAGTCTTTCTTAATTTGAAAGTCCTGACATCCCAGGAATCAGTCTGGTGAACCTTCTCTGTACCCCCTCTATGGCAAGAATGTCTTTCCTCAGATTAGGAGACCAAAACTATACGCAATACTCCAGGTGTGGTCTCACCAAGACCGTGCACAACTGCAGTAGAACCTCTCTGCTCCTATACACAAATCCTTTTGCTATGAATGCTAACATACCATTCGCTTTCTTCACTGCCTGCTGCACCTGCATGCCTACTTTCAATGACTGGTGTATCATGACACCCAGGCCTCATTGCATCTCCCCTTTTCCGAATCGGCCACCATTCAGATAAATCCATGCTGACTTTGTCGAGTGATTTCACCACTTTCCAAATGTGCTGCTATCCCATCTGTAATAACTGACTCTAGCAGTTTCCCCACTACCGATATTAGACTAACTGGTCTGTAATTCCCCGTTTTCTCTCTCCCTCCCTTTTTAAAAAGTGGGGTTACATTAGCTACCCTCCAATCCTCAGGAACTACTCCAGAATCTAGAGTTTTGAAAAATTATCACTGATGCATCCACTATTTCTGGGGCTACTTCCTTAAGTACTCAGGGATGCAGCCTATCTGGCCCTGGGGATTTATCGGCCTTTAATCCATTCAATTTACCTAACACCACTTCCCGGCTAACCTGCATTTCACTCAGTTCCATCTCATTAATCCCCGGTCCCCTGCTATTCCCTAGATTATTTATGTCTTCCTTAGTGAAGACAGAACCAAAGTAGTTATTCAATTGGTCTGCCATGCCCTTGTTCCCCATGATCAATTCACCTGTTTCTGATTGCAAGGGACCTACATTTGTTTTAACTAATCTTTTTCTCTTCACATATTTATAAAAACTTTTGCAGTCAGTTTTTATGTTCCCTGACAGTTTTCTTTCATAATCTATTTTCCCTTTCCTAATTAATCCCTTTGTCCTCCTCTGCTGGACTCTGAATTTTTCCCAATCCTCTGGTAGGCTACTTTCTCTGGCTAATTTGTATGCTTCATCTTTTGTTTTGATACTATCTCTGATTTCCCTTGTTATCCATGGATGCACTACCTTCCCTGATTTATTCTTTTGCCAAAGGGATGAACAATTTTTGTAGTTCATCCATGCAGTCTTTAAATGCCTTCCATTGCATATCCACCATCAACCCTTTAGGAATCAATTGCCAGTCTATCTTGGCCAATTCACGTCTCATACCTTCAAAGTTACCTTTCTTTAAGTTCAGAACCCTTGTTTCTGAACTAATTATGTCACTCTCCATCCTAATGAAGAACTCAACCATATTATGGTCACTCTTGCCCAAGGGGCCACGCACAAGACTGTTAACTAACCCTTCCTCATTACTCAATACCCAGTCTAGAATAGCCTGCTCTCTTGTTGGTTTCTCTACATGTTGGTTTAGAAAACTATCCCGCATACATTCCAAGAAATCCTCTTCCTCAGCACCCCTGCCAATTTGATTCACCCAATCTATATGTAGATTGAAGTCACCCATTATAACTGTTTTACCTTTGTTGCACGCATTTCTAATTTCCTGTTTGATGCCATCCCCAATTCCACTACTACTGTTAGGTGGCCTGTACAGAACTCCCACTAGCGTTTTCTGCCCCTTAGTGTTTCGCAGCTCTACCCAAACTTAAAATCAAGTCTAAAGAAGGGTCTTGACCCGAAACGTCACCTATTCCTTTTCTCCGCTGAGATACTCTACCTTGGTGTAAACCAGCATCTGCAGTTCCTCCCGACACATAAAATCAAGAGCTTTCATTTGCATGCCTCATGCTTAGTGCTTCCCAAGGAGGTTAACAGGCAGCTGAATGTGGTGCATGCTGTAACATTGGAAGCACCCGGACTACTTATGCCCGGCAACATTGTACAAAAGGAATATGAGAACAAACAGGTCATCAAGCAAGTCTGAGCTACTGTAAGAAGATGCTCCAACATGGCAGGCACTGAGGGTTCCTCCTCCTAACACATGGGTCTGCAGGAAATTATTTCTGCAGACTAAGATAAAAATCAGATACCGGGCGATAGCCATGGCTTTCATCGATGGATAGGTTAGTGGGTTGGTTTGGAATGCAGGAGTCTCTGTGAAGACCCATAGTCTCAGTGCTCGGCAGGACCCTCCTGAAGGCTCGGGACCGGGAGGAAGCTGGAGAGGTCGGACACGAGAAGCAAGGGATGGTAGGAGGATGAACCGGGTTAATGCCTCCAGTGCCTTCAAGGTCATAAGCTCATAAGGTCATGAGATAATAGTAAAATTAGGCCATTCGGCCCATCAATTCTACTCCACCATTCAATCATGGCTGATCTCTCCCTCCTCACCCCATTCTCCTGCCTCCCTATAACCTCTGACACCTGTACTAAACAAAAATCTATCTATCATTGCTTTAAAAATATCCACTGAATTGGCCTCCACAGCCTTCTGGGGCAAAGAATTCCACAGATTCACCGCCCTCTGACTAAAGAAATTTCTCCTCATCTCCCTCCTAACAGAACGTCCTTTAATGTTGAGGCCATGGTCTCTGGTTCTAGAATTTCCCAGATGAAAACATCATCTCCACATCCACTCTATCCAAGCCTTTAACTATTCTGTAAGTTTCAATGAGGTTCCCCCAGCTGCTGGAGATGCCCCTGGACACAAAGATGGCCGGATGAGGAAAGGGTTCATCGAGCTTGCTAGCCGACTGGACTTTGAATAATGGCGCCAAAACATGTTGGCGGCTGCATGTGTAATATGTGCAGAAAGAATCCCACTGTGCCGTTGCATATGTGATGAATAATGCTCTAGTCAACCATTGAGCCATTGAATTTTCAAGTGGAATTTTCGGCGAATTTTCAGCTGTATAAAGAGGAAATAATGATTTGGGCAGGCGATAATTCTCCGACATCTCAAAGTGTGTTCATATGCAACAAATTACTGAAATTGGATTGGCTCAGCCTATGCCAACACACTTGACAGCTACTGTTTCCCAGTGACTTAGCACACATGGTCATGAGGTAAAGTAGTCATAGAGTGGTTCCCACAGAAACAGGCCCCGTGGCCCACCATGTCCATATGATGCCCACCACGTCCCCACATTGACCAACCTGTACCATTACCGTTTAAACACATCCGGCAAATTGACTTCTGTAACTTGGCAATTCAAATGTGTGTCTGGATGCTTCTTGAATGTTCGGAGGGTAAGTTCCTGCACTCCCTCCTATACCAGCAACGGTCGTCACCAAAATAGTGAGTATGTCATTTGAGGTAGGAATGTTTGATCCTGGTACCAGCGAGTTCACAGGCTGGCCGCATCAGTCCTTTCATAACATAATGTTTAATGTTCTATGTGTCATTCCTAATTGTCACTGTATGTCATGTTGTCACTTGCGGGCGGAGCACCAAGGCAAATTCCTTGTATGTGAATACTTGGCCAATAAACTTCATAATTAATTAATTAATTCATTCATTCATTCCTCAATCGTGTTCCATTGCCTCAGAAGGAGCTCCTTGCATTTCTACTAAGAATGCCAATGGACTGACAGCAGTCACATTGGTCACCATTATATCACATGGGAAATGGATCAAATAGCCCCCTCTGTGTCTTAATGATACTATCATTGTATTCTGTATTTATAAACTGCATTTATCATCTTAAATCACTAAACAGGGGAGATTTAGAGCATGGAAACAGGTCCTTTGGCCCATCAAAATACTGGAGTAACTCAGCAGGACAGGCAGCATCTCTGGAGAGAAGGAATGGATGACGTTTCGGGTCGAGACCCTTCTTCAGACAAGAGTCCATGCCAACCACCCGAACATGCAAGTTCTCCATTATCGTCCTTTCCCATCCATTCCCAACACACCAGTGACATTTTACAGAGGCCAATTAACCTATAAACCTGCATGACTTTGTGATACAAGAGGAAACCAGAGCACACGGAGGAAACCCAAATGGTCACAGTGAGAACGTACAAACTCCACAGAGACAGCTTCTGAGGTCAGGATCAAAGCCGGGTCTCTGGCGCTCTGCCAGCTGTGCCATTATGGCGCCCAAACTTGTGACTAATTATCTCTGTTGCTATGAATGCCACTGACTGAGAGGGGTACAGGGAACATGACTGGAGTTATGGAGTGGGTGATGATTGTGAGGGATAAAGTGATTAAACCCCACTATTGTAAGGGTTCAGGAGAGGATTCTAACTTGTAAAGAGGATTCTAACCGATAGAGGCCAGGGAGAGGAATCTGACACAGCTGTGGATGAAGTTACCAGAACTGTCCTTGAGTAAGGATTGATGGCATTGTATAGCGGTAGAGACTAGTGATGGATGCGACCCTTATCAGTAGAGACTAGTGATGGATGCGACCCTTGTCAGTAGAGACTAGCTTTTAATTCAGATACAAGAAAACTGAGACAGGTCAGTTGGAGGTGAGCAAACTAGGCCAGGTCATTTACAATTGAGCATGCTTAATAAAATAAATGAATATTACTAACACGCCCCTGGTCTAGAAACTGCTCATTACCATGCACATGTATGAACATGATATGTATGATGAGGGTGGTACTGGGGGACGTACCTATAGACTGTGCACCTCAGTGCTCTGATTGTGAAGAGCCAGAAGGGGAGGTTAAGCCAGCAGAATTGTGTGTATAAAGGGGCTCTACTTTCCTGACTTCAGTGTGTCTCAACTTGGACAGGCACCTGACTCTGCAGACTCGCAAATAAAGCATTTCTTGTTTCCATGATTTAGTCTCTGAGTAATGATTGTGAGCACAACCTATATCTCACAATGATCACAGAGGAAACAATCTGTGATGAGAAATAGACTAAGGGGCAGCACGGCGGTGCAGTGGTCCAGTTGCTGCCTTACAGAGGTGACTGTGCCATTGACCCAGGTCCCCAATTAAAGGTGCTGTCTGCACGGAGTTTTTGCCTTCTCCCCGTAACCGCGATGGTTTTCTCTGAGATCTTTGTTTCCTCCCACACTCCAAAGACGGACAGGTTTGTAGGTTCATTGGCTTGGTATAGATGTAAATTGTCCTTGGTGTGTGTGGGATAGTGTTCGTGTGTGGGGATCGTTGGTCGGTGCGGACTCGGTGGGCTGAAGGGCCTGTTTCCATGTTGTATCTCTACAATCATGACATGAAGTAGTCCATGACCTCTACCAATGTATGGCTAAGTATGACTTTGGTAAGAATTCCTTTATTGAAGCCGTGCCCGACTGCAGACAATTAACCCCCAGTGCTCACATTGATTACAAGGCAATGCCACCCACAGGCATCACTAAAAGCATTACTGCTGCTCCCAGCCGCAGCGAAACCCCCTGTAGGCTGCTGGAGTGGGCTGGAGCCAGGTCCAGGGTGAGTCCCATCACTGCCTGTTCTGTTCTATCTTGGCGGTTTGTGGCTTGTGACTTGCATTTCCCTTTGCTGATGCCCTGCCCCAGCCCCTGACCCAACCCCTGACCTGACTCCTGACCCAGCCCCTGGAGCCCTGACCGGACCCCTGACCCAGCCCCTGACCGGACTCCTGACCGAGCCTCTGACCCTGCCCCGGCCCCTGACCTGACCCCTGACCTGACCAAACCCCTGACCCAGCCCCTGGAGCCCTGACCCGATGCCTGACCTGACTCCTGACCGAACCCCTGACCCAGCCCCTGGAGCCCTGACCCAACCCCTGACCCGACCGCAGATGCCCTGACTCCTGACCCCGACCCCTGCTCCGGCCTCTGGAGACCTGACCTGGTCCATGTCCTGACCTCTGACCCGGCCCCTGGGGAACTGACTCGATCTCTGACCTGACCCCTTCTGCCCACCAGGGAAGGGCACCACGGTGGCACACTGATAGAGCTGCTGCCTCACAGCGCCAGAGACCCGGGTTCAATCCTGACTATGGGTGCTGTCTGTACGGAGTTTGTACGTTCTCCCCGTGACTGTGTTGGTTTTCTCCGAGATCTTCGGTTTCCTCCCACACTCCTGAAATACAAGTTTCTAGGTTAATAGCCTTCGGGAAAAATTGTAAATTGGGTGTAGGATAGTGCTAATTTCCAGGGACCACTGGTCAGCACGGACTTGGTGGGCCGAAGGGCCTGTCTCCATGCTGTATCTTTAAACTGAACTAAAGACACCCTGCAGTATTTTACATGGGGCAGTATTTTCTCCCCCACCCTACTCATCACTTGCAAGTCCAACAGCCGCGCTGACACCTCTACTCAATCCACAGCTTTTTTAAACCCACTCAAATCTGCAATGCTCCATCCTTGATGACACAGCTTGACGTGGGGGTATGGCTTCATGGGGCACTGGCCCCTCTCCACGATGCCGGCCCCATGTACGTGTCGGGACAAATGCTGCCTAGAAGGGCTCTTTCACCCGGAGGGCTGGAGCAGCACAGCCAAGGAGCTCTCGTCTGGCACTCTGCATGTCTGCAGCTCAGTGAAGGCTTGTCTCTGAAATCTGTCTGGCTATTGAGCTTTGTTCACCGGCCTGTGATACATTTACCACAAACAGTTGCACACTTAAACAATATTTCACCCAGGAAATGCTTGGAATGTTGAATAGGGTAATTTAAAATAAATCTAAGCGTGTAGATAGAGTGGGATGAGTCTTAAGGGCCTGTCCCACTTTCACCACCTAATTCACAACCTTCTTTTTTCGTGGATATTTTTCATCAGGCTAGAAAAACGCCCCGACCTACTTGATGCCACGAGTATCTACGAGTAGCATCACGACCTGCTACAACCTACCTACGACCTCCTACGACCTCGTGACGACCATGCTGCGAGTATGAGTCAAGGGCAAACTCGGCAGAGGTCATGAATTAGGTCGTGAATGTGGGACAGGCCCTTAATCTGTAGCATCAAGACCAGGATACATCAGTGAACCAAGTGGCTGTGTGCTCCGTGCAACAATTAGCCAGCACACGTCAATTTAAACATGAATTGCGCTCTGGAAATTGACTGCAAGATGGAGCTCATTTATCTCATTGTGTCCATGCCACCAAACATCAGGGTCATGAAGATTTCTCCCACGTCAGCTCTGCCTGTCCCGCTGAGTTACTCCAGCTTCGTGTTCCACCGGCTGACAGGTTATGGATCTGCAGGGCCCAGCCCAGAACTCCCAGAGGTGGTGACCATTTCTTATTCCACCAAACCTCTTTAGATTAAAACAATTTTCATCAACGTCCACCTAATCTTTCCTTGCTGGAAGTCAGAGACCCGGGTTTTATCCTCACCTGTCTGTGTGGAGTTTGCACATTCTCCTTGTGATCACGTGGGTTTCCTCCGGGTGCTCCTCTTTCCTCCCACAGCTCAAAACTTACGTGTTTGTAGGTTAATTGTTTGTAGGTAGTTTGTGGCCTCTGTCAGTTGCCTTTAACGTATCAGGAGAACTAGTGTGAATGGGTGATCGATGGTCATCGTGGACTCGCTGATCCAAAGGGCCTGTTTGCTTGCTGTATTTCTAAACTAAACTAAGCTAAATGTTACTGAAGCCACCGGGTGATTTTGTAAAAAGAAAGTCTGGGCAAACAGCAGAAGGGTCTCGACCTGAAACGTCGCCTATCTCCTTCCCTCCTTAGATGCTGCTGCACCCGCTGAGTTTCTCCAGCTTTTTGTGTAACCCCCAGCTTGATGATATTGTTTGACAGAGGCATTGGGAGCAGAGTTTACGGCATCTATTTATCAGTGTAGAAGCCTTCCTCTTTTCCTGTGTGCACACATCGGGCCTCAGGTTTCAAAGGTTACCTGAAGGCTAGGAAAACAGAGCAGCTCGGAGCCAAGTTGGTTATATCAATAATCATTTCATAGTCAGTTATTTTGATAGCTTTGTCCTGGGGTCTGATGATCACCAAAAATGGCTCTGGCCTAATTTAGAATGAAATGCAATCATGCATGCCACAACCAAGTGGCAGTGATGTGTTTGTATTGTATAGCTGGCTGGCGGTGAACATTAAGACCGTAATGCCCAGGGGACCAGGGGCTGCTGGGTCTGAGCTGTGAGATTTTAAAGCTGAGTTTTGAACGTTTTGAGAGCGAGAAGGTTTCTGTGGAGCAATGGAAAGAATGAATGTAACAGCAAGCGCAGCAGGAGTGCATCACTGTGCAGGCGTCTAGTAAAACAAGGCCAGTTCACCGGCTGCCTCATGCATGGCTTCACTTCAGTTCGTTCATATATAACGCTGTGACATTTATATCCTCACCACATTTTTCCACCCAGCTGCAAGATTCTACTTGCTGCTTTGAACATGGGTGGACGGCTCTGATATGTGGAGCTGGCTTCAGAGTTAGTTGGAGTTACATTCTCAGAAGTCCATTGACCACCAGTGGAATGATTATGAGCATGTGGTTTCAAGCATAAGGTTGTGGCTGATCTGATTGTGACCTGAGTTGTGCATTTTCATCCAATCTGCAGTCACCTCTCACCACCTTGCTTGTCAAGAATCTACCTCTGCCTTGAAAAGGCAGTTTTGGGCACCTTATCTGAGGAAGGATGTGCTGGCATTAGACAGGGTCCAGAGAAGGTTTACGAGAATGATCCCGGGGATGATTGGGTTGACTTCCAATGAGCGTTTGACCACACTGGGCTTGTACTCGCTGGAGTTTAGAAAAGATGAGGGGGAACCTCATTGAAACTTACCAAATAATGAAAGGCCTGGATAGAGTGGATGTGGAGAGGATGTTCCCACTAGTGGGAAATTCTAGAACCAGAGGGCATAACCTCAGAATAAATGGATGTACCTTTTGGAAGGAGATAAGAGGGATTTATTTCGTCAGAAGATGATGAATCTGTGGAATCCATTGCCACAGACGGCTGTGGAGGCCAAGGCATTGGGAATTTTTAAAGCAGAGATTGACAGATTCTTGATTAGTAAGGGTGGGGATTATGGGGAGAGGATAGGAGAATGGAGTTAAATGAGAAGATTTATGATTGAATGGTGGAGTGGACTTGATGGGCTGAATGGCCTACTTCAGCTTTTCTGACATGAACTTGTTATGTGGAGGCTCTGCTTCCACCACTATTTGAGGAAGAGAACTCGTGACTCTTTCAGTGAAACGATTCTGAAGAAGGGAATCAACCCGAAACGCCACCTATTCCTTCTCTCCAGCGATGCTGCCTGTTCCGCTGAGTTAGTCCAGCACTTTGTGTCTATCTTAGGTGTAAACCTGCATCTGCAATTCCTTCCTACACGGAAGATTTTGCCTCATTGCTTTTTAACGTGGATGACTTCTTATTTATAAACGCTCCTCCTACTGTAGTCCTAGATATCTCACAAGAGGAAACAGCCCCAAATCCTTCACCCTGGTAAGACTGCCCATGATGTGTTCAAACAAGTCCATGCACTCTTCTAAATTCCAGCGGCTATGTGTGTAGCCTATCCAATGTTTCCTCATAAAGATGTAAATCAAAGATGTCCAGAGCAGAGCACCTCACTCCCAGTATTTGTAAGCGTTTACATTGTTAATTGCTGTGAAGATCGCTCGTTTTCTGCGCTATATGGTAGCAATCATGTATATTATTCCATGTTATGGTGACACAGAAGGAAGCTATTAGCTCATCAGATCCATACTGTCACGCGGGGGAGTAACCTCATTCACCTTCCCCTGACCCCGTGATTCATCAAACGTATTTTCACTCACTCCAAAGACAAGGATTTAAGACTTAAAGATCAGCCATTAAAGACCTGAGATCAGCCATGATTGAATGGCGGAGAAGGCACAATGGGCCGAATGGCCCTATTCTACTCCGATAACTTGTGAACGTGAATTAATTTGGACCAACTTTAGAAACATAGAAAATAGGTACAGAAGGAGTCCATTTGGCCCTTCGAGCCAATGCATTGTGATCACGGCTGATCATCCATAATCAGTAACCCGTGCCTGCCTTCTCCCCATACCCCTTGATTCCGCTCGCCCCTAGAGCTCTATCCAACTCTCTTTTTAATTCATCCAGTGAATAGGCCTCGACTGCCTTCTGTGGCAGAGAATTCAACAAATTCACAACTCGCTGGATGAAAAAGATGTTCTCATCTCAGTTTTAAATGGCCTCCCCTTTATTCTTAGACTGTGGTCCCTGGTTCTGGACTCCCTCAAAATTGGGAACATTTTTCTTGCATCTAGCTTGTCCAGTCCGTTTAAAATTTTATACATTTCTATAAGATCCCCTCTCATCCTTCTAAATTCCAATGAATACAAGTCCAGTCTTTCCGCTCTTTCCTCTTATGACAATCCGTCATCCTGGGGATTAACCTGGTGAACCTACGCTGCACTCCCTCAGTAGCAAGGATGTCTTTCCTCAAATTAGGAGCCCAAAACTGCACACAATACTCCAGATGTGGTCTCACCGGGGCCCTGTACAACTGCAGAAGGACCTCTTTATTCCTATACTCAAATCCTCTCGTTATGAAAGCCAACATGCCATTGGCTTTCTTCACTGCCTGCTGTACCTGCACGTTTACTTTCAGTGACTGA
Source organism: Raja brachyura (assembly GCA_963514005.1). The sequence goes on from OY740811.1 coordinate 5,046,483, forward strand.
TGTACAAGGACACCCAGGTCTCGTTGCACTTCCCCTTTTCCTAATCTGACACCATTGAGATAATAATCTGCCTCCTTGTTCTTGCGCCAAAGTGGATAACCTCACATTTATCTACATTATACTGCATCTGCCATGCATCTGCCCACTCACTCAACCTGTCCAGGTCACCCTGCAACCTCCTAGCATCCTCTTCGTAGTTCACACTGCCACCCAACTTTGTGTCATGTGCAAATTTGCTAGTGTGGCTTTAATCAACCGAACAAAGAAAGGCCTGGATTGAGTGGATGTGGAGAGGATGTTTCCACTACTGGTAGAGTCTAGGACCAGAGTCCATAGCCTCAGAATAAAAGGACATACCTTCAGAAATTAGATGATGAGGATTTTCTTTAGTCAGAGGGTAGTGAATCTGTGGAATCCTTTGCCACAGAAGGCTGTGGAGGTTGAGTGAATGGATGTTTTGAAGATGGAGATTGATAGATTCTTGATTAATATGTGTGTCAGGGGTTATGGGGAGAAGGCAGGAGAATGGGGGTGAGAGGGAAAGATAGATCAGCCATAATTGAATGGTGAAGCAGACGATGGGCCGAACCCAGGAACTTGCTCAGGTTGATTGGAGTAAAGGAACAAGTTGCAGGCAAAGGAATGTACGGAATGTGGGATGATTTTACAAGTGTGAAGACAAGATTTCATGGCATGCGTGTTCCTGTTAGCATGACGGGGAAGGCAGGTGGGTGTAACGAAACTTAGATGACATGAGAATCGAGGATGGTCTGGAAAAACTAGGATTGGGCCAGGCATGGATGGGCAGCTGGGATCAAGTGTATCTTTGGTGTTGTTTGGGGAAATTAGGAGAATACCTAGGAAGCAAATCAGGAGGGGAAAAAGGGGGCAGGAGATAATTCTGACAAATAACTTTATGGAGAATCTGAAGAAATTTTATAGGTACATTGAGCGAACGAGGGAGGGAATAGGGCCCCTCAGAAACCAAAGCAATCAACTCTGTACGGAGACACGGGAGGTGGCCAAGGTCCTTATTAAGTATTTATTCTCTATTTTTACTGTGGAGATAGACAAGAAGACTGGGGAACTTTGGACAGTCAATGGAAGTGTCTTGAGGAAAGTCAGTATTATGGTCGAGGAGGTGCTGAATGTCCTAAGATGTACAAAGGCAGACAAATCTTTTGGGCCAGATCAGAATATCAGAGGACAATGTGGAAGCTGGAGAAGCAATTGAAGGCTGCCTGACTGATATGAATCTTCATTAGATACGGGTGACGTGCCAGAGGACTGGAATGAGGGTAATTTGGTTTTGTGTAGTTTAGAGATACGGCACAGAAACAGGCCCTTCAGCCCACCGAGTCCATGCTGACTAGCGATCACCATACACTAGCACTATCCTACACACTAGGGACAATTTACAATCTTTACTGCAGCCAATTAACCTACAAACCTTTATGTCTTTGGCATGTGGGAGGAAACCGGAGCACCTGGAGAAACCCCACGTGGTCACGGGGAGAACATACAAACTCCATACAGACAGCACCCATAGTCAGGTTCAAACCCGAATCTCTGGCACCGTAAGGCGGCAACTCTACCGCTGCGCCACCATACTGCCCTAATATTTTGCCTCCATTTCAGAAGAGCTGCAAGGAAAAGCATGGGAACTATAGACCAGTGAGCTTAACACCAGTGGTGGGCAGGTCACTGGAGGATATTCTGAGGGGTAAGGTAGGAATGTATTTGGATAGACAGGGGCAGATTAAGGATAGTTAGCATGGTTTTATAGGTGCAAAATTATGTCTCACAAGTCTGGTTCAGTTTTTGGAAGAATTTACCAAAACGGTTGATGAGGGCAAAGCCATACACGTTGTCTATATGGACTTCAACAAGGCATTTGATAAGGTTCTGCGTGGAATGCCACTCTGGAAGTTTAGGGTGCAGTCTAGGGAGCGCTAGGGTAGAAAATTGGTTTCATGGATGGAAACAGAGCGATGGTGGAAGAATGTTTTTTTGGACTGCAAGCCTGTGATTAGTGGTTATCCTTCATGGATCCTGTAGGATCTACCCCTGCAAGCGTCAAAATGGCTAAAGTCAAGTCAACGCCTTGTAAAAAACTGAACGATTTGGTGAGAGTGTACGGGAGTGATATATTTTCTACAGACAACTGTGTACAGTTTTGCAAAGCATGTGAGAAAGCAGTGAGTCATGAGAAGAAATATTCCGTTCCCCAGCATGTGCAGACAGCTAAACACAAGTTGACGGCAGAGAAACTGAAGGTAGGAAATACGCAAGCGTGTCTCCTCAGAACATTTACTGCTGGCTCCAAATGCAAATCTGAGTTTTCAAGTGATCTGTGCAAAGCATTCATTGATGCTGGAATTCCACTGTGGAAATTGGAAAACAAATCTCCAATATACAAATATACAAAAGAACCTATACTGAGCGAGTCATCATTACACAAAAATTATGTTGACAGCAACTTCAACATTGTTGTGCAGAAAATTAGAGATGAAGTTGCATGCATCAAGGATCTCAATAGACAAGACAACCAAAGCTGTGGGGAGATATGTTCCCAACGTGGGGATCGGTAAACTGGAGGCAGGTCAACTACCAAAGGGGTATTTCTTGACTTTGGAAGTATTGGAGAAGTCAAAAAGCACAACTATTGCTCAGTTGTTTACATCTTCACTTGCTGTACTTTGTACTTAAAGTTCCTGGTGATGTAGGTAAAGACATACAAGGAAAATGTGAGAGGGGGATTTTAGCTAACAAAGATCTTGAAGAAGTACAAAACATAACTAAATCTCTCAAAGGTCGTTGTAATGCACAAGATATCAACATGAATGTAGAGTTTGTAGCTTGTTTCAGGTATGCACCAGTGACCTCACCAGGGGTAGAAATAAGTTTTTCACAACTGAAGCATATTCTGTCTGACAGACGGCATAGTTTAACACCAGATAATTTGAAGATAATGCTGGTAATTGTGTGCAACCAGGCAATAATGTAGTATACCTTTATAATAGTAAGATTAAATGAGAACGTACCAGTTTGAAGTTTGATCTTTATTTTATGCGGAGTTACGATGAGCGATTACGTGAAGAACCCCGCCAGTCCGCATGCGCATCAATCTTCAAAGCAGCGGTGTGAAATCACGGATAACAGTAACTGAAGTAACATAGTAAGATTATAAACTAGACCTTCCAATTGACCTTTAATATTTTGAGGGCCAGGAGCGGTGGGCACGTAATCGCTCATCGTAACTCCTCATAAAATAAAGATCAAACTTCAAACTGGTAAGTTCTCATTTAATCTTACTATTTTACTTTGGAGTCACGTGAGTGATTCCGTGAAGATTTCAAAGGTCTGTGATTTCACGTGGATCCAACTCCAGGCGTCTCACGCTGCATCAGTTGACTCAGGAGTGAATATTGAGCAATACATTGAAACATGGTACAGGTTAACATGTTGATGCTTTAATTCACAAATAAACAAAAGAAACACAATAGCGACTTCTCTCTCCCTGGGGAAGCTATGAAACAGAACTTAAAACGGAATGGGCGAACACCCCGGGTTCAATAAGTGGTGTATTATAAAACCTCTGAAACGTCAATTCATTTGCCCATCCTGCGGCCGCGAGGATATGGTCTAGAGGGACGTCCATTGCCCTCGCTGCTGATGTTGATGCCGTCCTGGTGGAGTGAGATTTAAAATTGTCAGTATTAACTCCTGCACAACCCAGCACTTGTTTCAGCCATCTTGAAATGGTTGGAATGGACACTTGCAGATGTGGCTTTTTGTGGCTAGCATGTTCCCACAATGCTACTTCGGAGCCTCTGAGGCTCTTGGTGACCTCGATATAGCGCCTCAAGTGCGCCACTACACACAGCCGTAAATCCGTGGGATATGCTGACAGTACAACCTTGAATCCGGACACCCCTGGTCTGCTTTGTTTAATTAGGTCATAGATGTAAAATATAACGTAATTCCCTGATGACACCATCCTGTCCAGATGGAGTTTGTGCAAAGTCTGAACCCTTTGTGCTGATACGAGCGCCATGAGCATAACCAACTTTAGGGTAATCTTTGGCAATGACAAGGATGTGGCTGTACCCCACTGATGAAGCAGCGTCAGCACCACGATCACATCCTGATTTCAGAGTACCTAGGCCTGGGGGGATTGGAATTAAAAACACCCTTCATAAATCTGGATATTAACGGATGAGATCCTACAGACTGAAGTTCCGACCCCCGGGATAGGTACGATGACAGGGCATTCCTGGCACTATTGATGGCATTATAGCTCAACCCTTCATCGAAATGTAACTTGGACAGAAATTCGAGCACATCTGGGACGGAAGCTGTGTGGTATGTAATGTTCCCATGTAAACAAAAACTCCTCCCATTTCCTGACATGAGAGATGTACTGTTTTTTTGTACTATCCCTCCAGGACGATGTGATGACATCCACAGTACGATTGGATAGTCCCAGACCCAGGTATGGCCTTCTTAAAATCTGCAAATTAACAAATTAATATGATCATACAAAGGGTGTTGACCTCCAGTCACAGGGTGCACCAATAGATCATGACGTTTTGGAGCCACCATAATAGGCTGTGTAATAATGTCCGAAACGAGAGGGAACCATGGCTGTGTAGGCCAGTCGGGTACCACCAAAACTCCTGAAGCGGAGTCCTGCTTGATCTTGGTCAAGCACCAACGGATGAGGCAGAAGGGGGGAAATGCATATAAAAACATTCCGCCCCAGTGTAGCGAGAACGCATCCACCGCTACTGCCCCTGGATCCGGTTCCCATGAAACATACTTCGGTACCTGGTGATTGAGTCTGGATGCAAACAAATCAATATCTGTAGCAATGTTACAAAATTTTGAGATTTTAAAAATCAAGTCTGCAATTTATCCCATCAGATAAAGCATAAAAAGAAGTTTAATTTGACACCTAATTTACTTTCATATCTTCAGTATTAAGAAAGTTATGGCCATTTTCATACTCGGAAATGAGCATCTTGCTTCCCATTGCCTTTCAATTGACTTAACTCAAAAGCTGTGATCTGGAACAGTTAAAAGTCCATAACATTCTTAAAAATTAAGAGAACTCAATGAAATTTTCAGTTATTATAGATTGAAGCATTCTGAAACAAATATTAAACAATCTTACTTGGATTACCTGAAATTAAAGCATATAATTAGTTAGTTATCTAATTGTAGCTAATTACAAAATTCAATGAGTAGATCTAAACATCTATCAATTTCTTAAGAAAAGATAAACTTTTTAAAAATTGCCTAAGTGTCCAAATAACATTCACACAATAATCCACAATATAACATAATTTTTAAATCTCATTTTCATGAATTTCTGGGCCAAATGGAAGGAAATAAGTGTTTGATTCCTGTAAATTAATGGCCATTTAAATCAACTAGCGAGTGGGTTTTAGTGGAATGCGGTGGATTAGAACGTTGCGGTTAGCGGTGAAGTCGGGGGGAAAAATACTGGGGGTTCATACATTTTTTGGGGACCCCATTTCGCAACATAAAAATATTATTAATGCCTCCCGAAAAACCAACTTTTAATATAAAAATAAAGTATTTACCTTTTTTTCTCCCCTACGCAAAATGCTTCCTGCGCTTTCTGCGCTCACGGCTTTTGAAGGTGATTTTTAAATTACTCTAGTTAATAAATAATCTAGAGTAATTTAAAAATACCACCATTCATTAAATGTCGGAGCGATTTTTCTTCAGCAACCAAATCGCCCGACATTGATCGATTATCCAGGCCTGTGAAAAAACGGCACTTTAAGCCCGCCCCCCTCTGAAAGGCGCGAAAGTCGCGCACACGGGGAGTGGCAGAACTGCAGCGCTGCTAAAGGTAAATTTTGCAACATACCTAATATCTGGCATCCCATACCGAACAACAATTTCCTTAAATACTTCATGACTCAACATCCACTCTGTGTTGTCATTGAATTTGTGTGACCTGGTGTCTGCCACCATATTGAACCTGCCTGGCAAGTAGACAGCTGAAATCCAAATGTTATTTTTAATGCACCAGTGCCAAATAGGGTTAGCCAATCCATCACAAGATTTCGACTTGATTCCACCCATGTGATTAACATATGCCACTGCCGTGGTGTTGTCAATCTGAAGCTGAACATGTAAGTGATGCTTAGTGATACAGTAAGCCTTAAGTCTGTATCAAATGCTCCTAAAAGCTCTAAATAATTATTTCCATGTGATTGGAGAATAAATGCCTCATGCCTATTCCATCTGCCTCCACAGCTAGACCTGGTATCAGTAGCACCCCAACCTAGGGCACTAACATCAGTCTGCAAAATAACTGAAGGTGTTTCCATCAGAATTTTGCTGGAAGAATTTGAAAGGTTTCTTATCCACCACTGTACTTCAGCAATGTACTTCAGATGTTAAATGCATGGGCCGGTTGAAATGATCAGCATGTACTCTGAGTGCCTGTACCTTTGCCCTCTGTAAATTTTGGTAATGCAAAGGTCCATATTGCACAGCTGGAAAGGGAGTTACCAATTTGCCAATCAAGCTGGCCACCTGTTTAATTGAAGGTGATTGCTCCCCCAAGAGCTTGATACAACCTTCAATTAAATCTAGTTTCTTGCCCTTGGGCAGAGTCACAGACATGTGAGTTGAATTAACTGTGAATCCCAAATAGTCAATTACTTTAACCGGCACCAATTTTGATTTAGCAGGGTGGATGATAAACCCCAATCTCTCAACCATGAGTTTAACAGCAGAAACTGATAAATCAGCTGCCACAAGTGTTTTTCCAATTATTAAGATGTCATCCAAATAAGCCATTACAATATGACCCTGTGCCCAGAGTAAACCCAGTACTGGTTTTAGCAGCTTTGTAAATAATCTAGGGCTGAGGTTAACCCATTAGGCAGTGCTTTAAATTGCCATAATTGTCCCATCCAGCTAAATTTCAAATATCTCCAATCCTCTTTATGAACAGGCACTGAGTAATATGCATCCTGAAGATCTATACATGCCATATAACACCCTCTATAAACCAATTGCTTGGCAGTAGCAAATGTTTCCATGTTTAAATGATGATACTGTACAACGGATTAAGTCCTGTCAGGTCCAAAATAATCAGACTCCCACCATCTTTCTTTGGTCTAGGAAAAATATTAGATACAAATTGGTGAGTTTGATAAACTGTCTTCTCAATTACACCTTTAAAATATAATTTTGCAATTTCAGCTTGAATCTCCAAATTCTCTTTTTGTGAGAAAATGAGTGCCTGCGCTGGCTTGTGCTGGGTGGGTGGACACAGTTTGGGAATAAATTCAATTCGAAACCCTTGTATACTCTGCAGTATAAACAAGTTCGATGTTATTTCATACAATTCTTTTAGAAACCAGTGTAACCTCCCCCCAAACTGGTAGGTAATTCTCACTCAATATGTTTCGACAAGAACCAGACACACCTACCTCCATGGTTACCGGTGGAGTTCTTTGTCCCCTGATTCTGGAGGGAAAAGGCATGTTTGCCCGTATTCCTGCTGGAGTGGCCAGCTTGAATGGCCGGCTTGAATGGCCAGCTTGGTCCTTGACCAGACCCGGTTTCAGCAAACCGCTTGTAGGGGTACCGCCTCCGAAGGGTTCTGCTGGTCACTGGCGCCTTGATGAGCCTGAAGGTTTTTGCCTTGTCGTCTAGCTCCTTCACCCACTTTGCGAGGTCTTCCCCGAATAGCAGGTTCGGTGGCTGGATGTTACTAGGCTTACACAAGTGCACATTGCACATGAGAGTCAGGGCATCTTGCTGAACCTCAGTCAGGTGCCCACCATCCACCGACCTACCGAAAGCCGTAATGCCCGATGCGAGCAGCTTCAGCACCCTTTGCAGCTTTATCTCCTGCGCCCTGATGCCTACTCCCATATGGTCCCAGATGGCATGGTTTACGGCCGGTACTTTAAGCAGGATACAATTCGCCGGGGTTTCAAACTTTTTGGCCATTGTATCCATGGCCAGCTCCTGAAGCTGGTGCGAGGCCAAGTAATTTATACTGGCAGCCAGCTCTTCCCCCAGTGGCTCTCCGGAGTCTATTGGGACGGCAAACCTTGCCGCCAGGAATGGAACCTCTGGCTTGTGCCCTTCGTCCCGTGGGGTAGCCTCCACTGCTAAGCCCACAGATTCAGCGTCAGAATCGTACTGACCCGTTATGCTCTCCTCCTCCAAGAGGGAGACACTAGGCAGCCCTGTAGGTGCTGCTGGCGCGGGCTCTTGGCGAGGCCGGCGCTCTTGGTGGAGCGTCCTCTCCAATAGGAGCTCCATCCTGGATATCTGTTCTACGGTATCCATTCTCGAGGGAGAACCCTCCCGACCGGACTCGTCCGAGCCTATCGGCCGGACAGACTTTCTGGTGGCCTTACGCCCCTCCGGCGCAGCCACGGTGCTCTCAGGCACCAAGTCTGTAGTCGCTGGCCTTGTTACTAGCGACTCAGTAGATGAACTAGGCGGCTGCCCGCTACCCGCAATCTCGCGGTCTTCAGATACTTTTGCAACGGCTCGCCTTGCTGTTAACGATTTCTTCATGCTTGGAATTGTCCTCCTGTAACAAGATTTAACAAGCGCAGAAATGACCTCCAACAAGTTTGACACTTACCTGAGGCTTTTTAAACTTACCGCTGGAGAAGCGCTGCTCCTCCCAGCCGGTCGCTGCACCATGCGTCAGACGTAATGACGCGCATGCGGACTGGCGGGGTTCTTCACGGAATCACTCACGTTATTCTGAAGTAAAATGATCATATTTAACAATATTTTGGTAGTGGAAAAACATGCCTTTTTTATGCCTTTTTTGTCAATAAATGTCTTTTTCGTGCCTTTTTTGTAATTTTATTTTGTCTTTTTGCCTGCCTATTTAAGAGATTTATAGCGCCTAAACATCCTGGCTCTACTAATCACCATCTGTAATTCATCAAACTACGGTGGTGTCGTCGGTGAATTTGAAGATAGAGTTCACACAGTGCCCGGCTACACAGTCATTAGTATAGAGTGTGTACAGCAGGGGGCTGAGCAGGCAGCCTTCAGATGCTCCCTTGCTGATTATCACTGAGGATGAAGTGTTTCTGCCAATTCGAACAGACTGTGGTCTGTGGATGAGGAAGTCAAGGATCTAATTGCAAAGGGATGCGCAGAGACCCAGTTCCGTGGGCTTGTTAACCAGCTTTTAGCTGTAGTCCATAAACACCAGCCTGACGTATGTATTTTTATTGTCCAAGTGGCCCAGTGCAGAGTGGAGAGCCAGTGAAATGGCATTCTTCGTTGACATGTTGTGGTGGTAGTTAAATTGTAGTGGTCGAGGTTCTTGTTGAGGTAGGAGTTGATATGAGCCATAACCAACCTCTCAAAGCACAACATCACTACGGACGTCAGTGCCACTGGTCGATAGTCATTGAGGTACGTCACCTTATTATTGATGCCCTCTTAAAACAGGTGGCAACCTCAGTAATGTCCACAAAAACTCCAGCCAGTTGGTCTGCATAGGTTTTGAGAACCCGACCGGACATACCATCAGGTATACAGGTGATTCAAGGGAAACTGGCAGCAAAATCCATTTGAGACAAATAATCGGATCAACCCTGGGGTATTGAGGGGCAACAGATTTTTGAGGACTAATGGCAAAGTCATGCTCTGACTTCTTACTTTGTTGTATTGAGCTGCCCACCATTCACTTAGATTGCAGCAGATCCACAGTTTACCTCCATTTATCCATCTTTGGTTCATTAACTCAAATTTCTTATTGAACAAAAATCCACCCACCCAGGCCTAGAATGCGGCCAATGTCTATAACTTATAATGGATGGTAATTCCAGAATGCCATTAGTTTTTCGTGAGAAAATTATATCCTCATTGGTACAGATCTGACCTCAAGATTACGTCCACTTGTTCTTGATTCTTAAGAAGATTGTTTCTCCTTCCCTACACTGTTGGCTCATATTACGACCATCACAATCCCAGTTTCTATAATTCACGAGAATATTAGTTCATGTTAGTTCATAAACTGCACTGAAAGGTCCTTACATTTCTTCCTTTGAATTAGTTCGGTGTTTATCAATGAATGAATTAAAATAATTATTCAGAAATAACTTAGGGTTTCAGAAGTTTTACATGAGGCAGTTGGACTAATGTGTTTGGAATCCAGCAAGCAGTCTCCTGAACAATGTAGTCTGGGTCTAACTGACCATCAAACTGATACATTGTCAGACTTGGGTTGTTAAGAAAATGACTCTAAATTACAAGGTCAAAGTAAAGTGAAATACTTAAACTGGGAAAGGCCTGTAAATGTTCCTACTTTATCATTACAACAATCTCTCTGCTACTTTGTCTATTGGCTTCCTCACCTGACCAGGTATTACACACATACCAATTAGCAGCTGGAATGGGCACTTGAAGCTCAAGCCGACAGCCACCGGGAAGGTCACCGCTGGTCAGATTGCAACCTCCTCCACATTCCCATCTCCATGCAATAAATATTCAGTCTTTGCTAACAAAACATATGTTTGCCTCTTGCTCAAAAACAGGCAAAGAGTGCTGCTCCCACCCTTTCCAAAGACTTGTGAACCTTCCAGTGTAAACAAAATCTCCGACATAAACAGTAAAACATAGTTCTGGATTCCCCCACAAGTGGAAACATCTGTAGCTGCAGGTAGTGCAGATACAGTATCTCACAGCTTAAACATAGAAACATGGAAAATAGGTGGTGTATGCCATTCGGCCCTTCGAGCCAGCATTGCCATTCAATATGATAATGGCTGATCATCCGTATCCCGTTCCGGCTTTTTCCCCATATCCCTTGATTCCGTTAGCCCTAAGAGCTAAATCTAACTCTTTTTGAAAATATCCAGTGAATTGGTCTCCACTGCCTTCTGTGGCAGCGGATTTCACAGATTCATAACTCTCTGGGTGAAAACGTTTTTCCTCAGCTTCTGCTTCCCGGGGTTCTATTCTGACCTTTGGTGCTTTCTGTGTGGAGTTTGCATGTACCCCCTGTGACCTTGGGTGTAATGTTCCCTCTCGGGCCCCATGGCTGGGCTGCTGGTAATTAGCAGCTGTGAACGACCCCAGTCAGAGGGGGAGAGTGGTGGTGCAGCGTTAATGGACATGTGTGAAGGAAGAGATTACTGGGAAATAAGCATGGGAACAGCATGGGGGGGGTTTGTCTGGGAACGGGCATGGACACAGGTGGAAAAATGGGCTTCATCTGTGTGGGAAGGAACTGCAGATGCTTGTTTACACCGAAAATAGATACAAAATGCTGGAGTAACTCAGCAGTAAGACAGCATCACTGGAGAGAAGGAATGGGTGACGTTTCGGGTCGAGACCCTTCTTCAGACCTTCTGAGTTGCAAAGAAATATGAAAGTGAGAAATCCTCTCCACATCCACCCTGCCCACACCTCTCAGAATCTTGCATGATCAATATTAGGTTCAAAAGGGGAACAATAAAATAACATGGATTCCTGTTGTTTTTTCACATTGTAACATGTTCCAAAGTCCTTCACAAGCATTATTGTTCAAAGTTTGACTTAAAAAACTTAAGAAGCCATTACAAATTAAAACAGAGAACACCAGAGTTACATATCAAGGCAGCCAGCAGCAGTTGAGTGGTTTTGCACCAGACCGTTGGTCATTGATCGCAGCGATGTATGTTATAGATCATTCACTGGGTCATAGCGTCACACAGTGTGGAAACCGGCCCAACAGAGGGGTAGCGCAGTGGCGCAGCGGTAGAGTTGCTGCCTTAGAGTCTCGGGTCCGATCGTGACTCTGGGGGCTGTGTGTATGGAGTTTGTACGTTCTCCCCTGTGACCTGTGTGGGTTTTCTCCGGGCGCTCCGGTTTCCTTCCACACTCCAAATGTAAATAGCTCGTTCTAAGCTTCCCCCCCAGTCTAGTCCAGTCAGTCAAATACTGAATCAAGCACTAGAGCAACTGAACTTTATTTTGGATAAACAATAACAAATTCCCCTATACGATACACGGCGGGTTGGATCCTTGTATCTGCTTGGCCAAGCCCTTCTAGCCTTGTGCAAGCAGAGACATTCCAAAAGGTCACGCAGCTCCTAGCGTTCTTCCAAAAGATCGACAAAGGATTTTGTGGGCAAAGATCCAAAAAGCGGAGCAAGATAGGCCACTCCTGCGAAATGCAATGGGCTGACGTGTAGCACGCAACGGAGCGGAACATGGGCATTTTTTTCGTCCATTTCAGTAACCGGAACCTACCCGACCCGACTCGCAGTGTAATCAACGTTGCGGGGGAACAGTTTGTGTGTGTGATATAAGGCTAGATTCATAATTCTGTTAGTTCATAATTCTGGTACTTCTTGTTAAAGAATAAAATTTGACTCTGGTAATTTTCTTTTTAAAATAATTTCTTTTTAATGGCTCATAAGCTGTGTTTGAATTGATTTTATTGTAACCGGAAACTACCCGACCCGACTCGACTCGCAATGTAATCAACGTTGCGGGGGAACAGTTTGTGTGTGTGTGTGATATAGGGTTAGATTCATAATTCTGTTCATTCTTGTTAAAGGATAAAATGTTTATAAATTTGATTCTGGTAATTTTCTTTTTTAATGTTTTTTAAATCATTTATTTTTAAATGGCTCATATGCTGTGTTTGAGTTGATTTTGTTGAGTTGACACTTGCACTCTGTAATTCATTCATCTAATCACACTGTCCACAACTGCAGTAATTGCAGGGGTTATCTAAATTGTATTTCACAAAATTACATGTGTTTAAGCAAGATTTACAAATGATGTATAACTTAAGGATGGTTTTATTCAGCGAGCATACAACTGGTTAGGTTGTGCTGGAAAGAACACACATACATGAATGTGATATAGATGTATATAATAATATAACACACACATTTACATTTCTTCCGATTTTTATATCCAATGATGAACTTTATTTCAGACTAGACAAGGGACAACATTAAATAAAAAAACATTGTAAACCTCCCCGCAACTTCACTTTGGTGTCTCGGCCGTGCTGATCCGGGCCAGACTGCCCACCGGGACACAGCCTCAGCCTCAGCCCCAGCCCCGAGTCGGGCCGCTATTCTGGGACACAGCCCCAGCCCCAAGTCGGGCCGCTCCTTGGTTCTTGGTTACTTGGTCCTCCAAAATATTCCAACTGGAATTTAAACTGGAGGTGGTGAAGGGAGGGGTTTAGCCAGAGAGGGTTATTGGGAAGAAAGTGCCACTTTAAATGTAGTTGCATCTGGCTGGGCAACCGTGGCTTGGTGGAGATTATTCCATGCTTTAATAGTGTGTGGAAAGAACGAATTGCTGTACACATCTGTCTTTGTGGCTGGGACCACAAATTGGATCGAATGCCCTCGTCTGCTCCTAATTGGTTTGGGGTTGGTGTAGGTCTTGTGATATATGTCTAGCTGACCATTTAACATTTTGTAAAAACAGGTCAAATGGTGAGCTTCACGTCTGTCTTGGAGAGGGTTCCACCCCAGAGAATTCAGGAGTTTGGTGACACTCGTTTCTCTCTCGTAGGTGTTAGTAACAAATCGAGCGGCCTGTCTTTGGACACGTTCGATGGATGAAATGTTTTTATCTGTGTATGGGTCCCAAGCTGCAACTGCGTAGTCCAGATGAGGTCTAACAAGGGTTAAATACAGCTTCTCCTTGACAGAAGCTGAACAATGATGGAAGTTGCGCCTCAGGAATTTTAGGACACCTGTTGCTTTCACTGTTACATGATGAGTCTGACCATTCCAACGTAGATCATTCTGCAATTTGATGCCAAGATACTTGGTTTGTTTGGATTCTTCAAGGGTGACACCAAGTATGTTGTAAGATGTGACGCTTGGATTCCTCTTTCTGGTGACATGCATGGTTTCACATTTGGAAGGGTTGAACTGCATGCCCCATTGTTGTGACCACTCGACCATAGTATTGAGATCCTTTTGGAGAGCATCTTCATCATCAGCTGACTTAATTGGACGGTACAGCAAACAATCATCAGCGAATAGTCTGCTCATACTTGCGACTTTTTCATGGATGTCATTGATGTAAAGCAAAAATAGGTGTGGGCCAAGTACTGTGCTCTGGGGTGTACCACTCAACACTGGGTGCCAATTGGAGCTCTTTCCGTTCACACACACACGCTGAAGACGTTTTGTCAGGAAACTGGAAATCCATCGTTTTGTGTTGGAACGAATACCGTAGAAGTCAAGCTTCCGAAGCAGTCTCTGGTGTGTGATGACATCAAATGCTTTAGAAAAGTCCAGTACAACTAAATCCATGATAACGTTACTGTCAAGGTGCTTGGCCAGGTCATTTGTTGTCAGGATAAGCTGAGACTCGCATGATCTATACCTCCTAAATGCATGTTGGTGGTTGGCAAGAATATTATGTTTGGTCACGTGACGCATCAGATTACTATCAATGATATGTTCCAGCAATTTACAGCAAGTACTTGTTAGTGAAACAGGACGATAATTCACTGGGTTGGTGGTTGAACCCTTTTAATGCAACATGTACCTTGGGATTCAAACAACCCATACAAGGCTTAACATTTCAACCAATCAACAACTAACAGGGTAAGTGTCTCGCAACATTATTTACAATACGTACACTTAGTTTGCATTAATCCAATTTACTCTATGCATTTCACACTTCATTGTAAGAACTCTGCAGATGTCCCATTCTTTCTCCACAGCACTAATCTATGCCACAGACTTGCTGCCACCATTCAGGAGCTTGGCTCAGTTCTGCAGAGGCACGTTAACTTGACCAAAATGGCCCAGCAGAACATAAGCCCTTACTAAATATTGATGCCATGGCTGCTCCAATTTAGCCAAGATTAACACAAAGACATGCAGATTTGTAGGTTAATTATCTTGGTGAAATTGTAAATTTGTCCCTAGTGTGTGTAGGATAGTGTTAGTGTGTGTAGGATAGCGTAAGTGTATGCGTATCACTGGTCGCCATGGACTCGGTGTGCCGAAGGGCCTGTGTCCATGCTGTATTTCTAAACTAAACTAAACTAAACTTACACACACTGATCAACTTGTCGTGCCACGTTCAAGGAACAATGTACCTGCATTCCTAGATCCCTCTGCTCTCCAACACAACTCAGACCCTGCCATTCGCAGTGTAGGTCCTGTCCGTTATCCTTAGCAAGATGCAACACCTCACATTCCTCTGTGTTAAGTCCCATCAACCATTCCTCAGTCCACATACCCAGCCATTCAAGATCCTGCTACAATTTCTGACAACCATCTTCAGAGGAAGAGAAGGAAGCAGAGATGTTTGGGAAAGGATGTCTTGGCAGCAAACTTCACTTCCACGGATTATGGAGAAACTAGATGATTGTGAGACCAGGATGGCAGCACAGTAATCGCGATGGGTCTCAGGGCTGGGCAGTCCAGTGGGTTGAGCATATTTGGTGCCAATAGACCTTGGCCCCATCTCCACCACCTCAGTGTGTGTGGGCGGCCTGTACCATCCCTACCTCCCCTTTACAGCCACCTGCTGTCATGGTGGGGAAACACAATGAAGATGGGTAGCAGTTGGCCATTCCACCCAGTGCCATTTCTATCACAGATTTATGCATCTCTCCTACCATTTTCCATACTTAAACATTTATTAACTTTCCTTTCAGATAGTATTTTCATTTGCCACTGTTTGGATGACTGGACTGGTTTCACCCCTTGCTCAGTGCACCCAGTCGCTCCATCGAGTCATAGAGTGAAACAGTGTGGAAACTGATCATTCGCACCAACTTGTCCAAACTGGCCAACATGTCCCATCTACACTAGTCCCACATGCCCGCGTTTGGCCCATATCCCTCTGAACATGTCCGCTCCATGTACCTGTCCAGCTGTTTCTTAAACGTTGGGATAGTGCCAGCCTCAACTACCTCCACTGGCAGCTTGTTCCATACACCCACCCATCCAACATACCATACACGCTGCAGGTTTCTTCTAGTTAGTAGGTTCATTGATTGCTGTGGACTGCCTTGGTGTGTAGGTGGATTAACGTTGAATGAATGTAAATTAAGTATTTGTTGGTTGACACAGATTTGCTTGGTCCGACATGCATATATTCATGCTGTATCTCAATATGTGGTAGAGTTGCTGCCTCACAGCGCCAGAGACCCAGGTTCCATCCTGACTGCGGGTGCTGTCTGTACGGAGTTTGTACGTTCTCCCTGCGATCTGCATGGGTTTTCCCCAGCTGCGTCGTATCTCTAAACTAAACTAAACTAAAAATGAATGAGTAATGAATGTAAATTGATGTTTGATGGTTGGTACAGATTTGATTGGCCAAAGGAACTCATTCCATGCTGTTTCTCAATAACTCTTCAGTGTCAGAGGTTAATGGGAGAAGGCAGGAGAATGGGGTTAGGAGGGAGAGATAGATCAGCCATGATTGAATGGTGGAGTAGACCTGATGGCCCGAATGGCCTAATTCTGCTCCTATCACTTATGACCTTGGCTATATTTGGCTATATTTAAGAGGGAGTTAGATGTGGCCCTTGTGGCTAAGGGGATCAGAGGGTATGGAGAGAAGGCAGGTACGGGATACTGAGTTGGATGATCAGCCATGATCATATTGAATGGCGGTGCAGGCTCGAAGGGCCGAATGGCCTACACCAGCACCTAATTTTTATGTTTCTATGTTTCTATGACCTTATGACCATTCCAATGCCAGACCATTGGGACACTAGAACACAGAATCTGAATTCGTGCTTTTTGGAACTTTCTGGAAGGTAAATGTAGGCCTTTATGCAGAAATCCTTTATTCTCCATATAAATCAAAAGTACCTTTGATGATTTGCCTAATTAGAATTCTTCATATTTTAATCCTTTCAAACTGATATTGTTTTAATCATAGATCATAGAACATAAAACAGTACCGTACAGGAACAGGCCCTTCGACCCAAAATGTTTGTGCCAAATATGATGCCAAGTTAAACTGATCTCATCTTCCTGTAAATGATCCATATCCCTCTATTCCCTGCACTGCCATATGCCTGTCTAAAGGCATCTTAAACACCAATATTGCACCTCCTCCACCACCACCCCGGCAATGCGTTCCTGCCCACACCACCCTACGACTAAAACACTTGTCGTCCACATCTCCATTCAACTTTATCCCTTTCACCTGACAGCTATGCTGTCTAGTGTAGGATACTTCCACCCTGGGAAAAAGGCTCTGTGTCTACCCCTCTTTCTGTGGTCTTATAATAGAACTCCCTTACCTCATTATGTCTTCACATAATCAAAGTTTAAAGTTGTCTTGGATTGGGCTGGGAGGTTTAGCTCTCGGTTTCAGTACTGCGCCTGATGATTTAACAGTGTCCCCAAACAGTGCACAGGTTGTTTAATAGTAGTCTCTTAATCGAGCAGTGTAGGAAGAACCGCAGATGCTGGCTTACACCACAGACAGACACAAAGAGACAGACAGACACACAGTGGGTCAGGCAGCATCTCTGGAGAGAAGGAATGGGTGACGTTTTGGGTCGAGACCCTTCTTCATTCAGCATATGGTTTCATTATGGCTCCTGAAGTAGGCCGGGGGGGTTTGACAGTGGCCTTCTCGTTAAGCTTGGTGGTTCCGTGTGGGCTTCATACAGGGCCTGCTGGTTTGACACTTCCCTTTACTCAATCCCGGTGGCTAACTGTGGCCTCTTAATGAGACGGGACCATTAGCAGCGGCTTCTAGCTGGGCTTACTGCGTAACCGTGGGCCTTGTACTGGGCATGGTGGCTCAGCTGTGATCTCATGGCCATGGGAGTTTAATGGTAGCATCTAACAACCATGCTTTCTGAGTGAGATACATTTTGCACAGTGTTTTTATTTTCACAGCAGGTTTTCTTTGGATGATACCTGCTGATAAACGGGAATAAGCCTCAATCTTCAAGGTCATTTTCGGTTTAGTTTAGTTTAGAGGTACAGCCCGGAAACAGACCCTTCAGCCCACCGAGTCTGCACTGACCTGCTATCCCCACCCACTAACACTATCCTACACACACTGGGGACAATTTACATTTAATACCATACGATACGATATGATAGAATTTTATTTATCCCAGGAGGGAAATTGATCTGCCAACAGTCATAAAACACAAAATACATGAAACATGACATCAAAGTGACGAGTGGGAAGGCTTGGGGGATGTGTGGGGGGTTGGGGAGGGGAGTCAGTCTACCCCATGACAGAAAGCGGAGGAGGTACAGGGAAGAAGGATCTTGGTGGAACCAGCCTGTTGCAGAAGGTGCTCCTCAGGTTGACCAGTGTGTCATGGAGGGTGGAGGTGAGCTATATTGTCCCGGATGCTCTGCAGTTTGAGGAGCATCCTCCCCTCCAAGACCTCCTCCCATGAATCCGACTCCCATGAGCCGGCCGTCCTGATGCGTTTGTTGATCCTATTGGCGTCCGCAGCCTTCGCCCTGCTGCCTCAGCACACAGCAGCGAAGAAGATGGCACTGGCTACCACCGATTGGTAGAACACCTGAAGTATTTTACTGCAGACTTTGAAGTAGCGGAGCCTTCTCAAAAAGTACAGCCGGCTCCATCCCTTCTTGTACAGGGCCTCAGCGTTCCTGGACCAGTCCAGTTTACTGTCCAGGTAAACTCCAAGGTATTTGTACTCCCTGGTAAACTGCACATCCACACCATTGATGGAGGCAGGGGACAGGGGTGTTCCTCCCATCCAAAAGTCCACCACTAACTCCATAGTGTTGGCGCTGTAGGTGATTCAGCCCACACCATTCAATGAAGACATTGACTACGCCTCTGTATTCAGCTTCCTTCTCCCCACTGATGCAGCCCACAATTGTAGAGTCATCTGAAAACTTCTGCAGGTGGCAGGAGACCAACTTATATCTGAAGTCCAAGGTGTAGATGGTGAAAAGGAAGGGAGAGAGGACCGTCCCCTGTGGGGCCCCTGTGTTGCTCACCACCATGTCCGAGGCACAGTTCTGTAGCCTGACATATTGTGGTCGTTCACAGATAGTTGGTGATCCAGGACACCAATGGAGCATCCACCCGCATCTTCATCAGTTTGCTCCCTTGCAGTGCAGGCCGGATGTGTTGAAAGCACTGGAGAAGTAAAAAACATGACTCTCACAAAGCTTCCCGGCTTATCCAGGTGAGCATAGGAACGATGGAGCAGGTGGATGATGGCGTCCTCAACCCCCATCTTTGTTTGGAAAGCGAACTGTCGGGTTGTCCAGTAGGGTTTAACCAGGGGTCGCAGGTAAGTCAGCACCAGCCTCTACAGGGACTTCAGCCAATTAGCAATTGGCAATTCAAGTCAATTAGCATGAAGGTGGAATCGCATGTAGATAGGGTGGTAAAGAAAGCTTTTGGTGTGCTGGCCTTTATAAATCAGAGCATTGAATATAGGAGTAGGGAAGTAATGTTAAAATTGTACAAGGCATTGGTAAAACCAATTTCATTTCGGAGTCACGTGAGTGACTTTGTGAAGAGCCTGCCGGCGCGCATGCTCGACATTATCGTCGTAATGCGTTGCTGCGACGGCTGGCGGTGGAGCGCGCTCCTCGCCAGCCCTTCATAAGGGGCCACGGAGGTGAGTATTCCACCTTTAGTTGGTGGTCCTTGTTGTTGGTTATGTCTTGCAGCAAGGACATGGATGGGAGTTCGAAGGGCCGGAGGACGTCAGGACGAGTTCGCCGGTCAACAGTTCCGGGGCCTTTACCATCGGCAGTACCTGCAGTGCAGGCCGGGACTCAGGCGGAGATGTGGGTAAGCCCTGTGATTACAGGTCCAGATCCGCCAGCACACCACAGCTCGGAGGAGTTCGACGAGGAGGAGTGTGGTGTGCCGCCAGAGCAGGAGGACCCTGCCATGGCAGTCAGGTCGTCAGCGGGCTCGCTGGCGACCTCGAGCAGGGGGCGTGCGGCTGCACGGCCCGTTCCACTCAGCCCCCCGAGAAGGGGCAGGGCAGGAGCCCAGAAGCCTAACCCTGCCAGGGCTAAGGCATTGCCTGACACGGAGGAGCGGTCAGGTTCCAGGGCGAGACCCGGGGCGCCTGTGAGGTCCAGCCGGCACACCCCGACTCTCGACGCCGGGACGGGTCGGTTGAGTCGGGTCTCGTCACGGTCGCCGAGCCCCCCATGGATGGGTGGGCGAGACCATGCGTCGGCAAGGTCCACGATGTGGGCAGCCGGCAAGCCTGCGCGGGCTTCAGGTAGCCATGCTTCGGCTGGTGCCGACACCACGCCGCAAGTACCCTTAGTGGCAGCGGCGTCAGCTCCCGCTAAACGGAGGCGGTTGAACACGCCCGCGCGGGAATCGCGCAGTTTCGCCTCGGCGGCTGTTAGCGACAACTACCGGCACCGGCAGGGCCTCGATGAGGTGCGGGCTGATGATAGGAGCCCGGTTTTCTTTTCAGAGCCGGAGGACTCCGACCACCTGAGTGTTCAGGGTGAAGGGCGTATTGACCGTATGGAGCAGCTGCTGGAGCTCCTGCTTCAAAGCCAACAACAGCAGGGCAGCCACAGGCACAGGGCGTCGTCACCAGCCTCTACCATCAGCCTGGAGCAGCAGGAGGAGGAGGTTTTGGTGCATTCCATACCACCTCCGGTGGAGGTACCAGCGGAGGATCTTCTGGATGTGGCGACCAAATTTGCGGCCCCACATTCATCTGGACTTCCTTTAAACACGAAGCTGGCAGCCACTGTGGACTTTCTTAACAACCAGCAACTACAGGAAGAAGTCCTCATTCAGGCAATGAGCCGTCACAAGGCTCCATCCAATTGCAACTCCCTCAACGTGCCTGTGGTCAATACGCCGATATGGGGCAACATCAGTGCGGCTATCCGTCAACAGGAGGTAAAATTGCAGCGGATCCTGAAGCTCCTCACGGTCGGTATTACCGCCTTTGTGCGGTCGGTGGACGGGGACGAATTGAATTTGGACCAGGAAGATGCCCTGGCCCTCCTGTGCGCGACCCAGCACGAAATTAACGGGTTTCGCAAAACCAGCATCCGCCCAGCGCTCAATCCAAAGTTTGCAGGATTGTGCAAACCACCGCCGCCGCCCCCGCCCCGTCAGCTCTTTGGGGAGGACCTCTCGAAGAGAGTCAAAGAGCTTGACGAGCAAGCTAAAACGGTGGGGTCATGCGCCCTCAGAGTGCCCCCACACCATCAGGCTCAAAGTCTCCATACATTCGATCATGAGGGTCTGCTAGTACCTCGACGAGGACCCACCCTCAAGCTCCACAACGACAGCAACATCAGACCCAGCACCAGGGGTCTTTTTTAGGACAGGGTCGGCAGAGACCCTGGTGGAAAACGAAGACGCCGCGCCCTCAAGCCAACCCAGCACCTCCACGTCCGCACACGCGTGTCAAGGACCGCCGGCAACCACGGAGGTGAGGGGGTCTGGTTCTCTCTTTTCTCTCTGTTTAACTTCACATGTTGGTGGTCGCCTTCGGTGGTGTTTGGGTGCATGGGGTAATTTTACTGGTGACGAGTATGTGTTGCAGAATATTCAGGGGCATAAAATTGAGTTTATTAATGGCGACCTTCCTCCATCCCAGCACATGCCCGCTCGAACGTTTAAATTATCTGCTGCAGAACAGGCAGCCGGCTATAAGGAACTGTTAAGTCTTGAGCACAAAGGAGTGATTGAGAGAGTGGTGCATGAGCCAGTTGAATTTGTTTCGAACATATTCACCAGACCTAAGAAGAATGGAGGTTGTCGTGTCATTATTGATCTAACCCGTTTGAATACTTTTGTAACATATACTCATTTTAAAATGGATACGTTTGAAACAGCCAAATCATTGATTTCTCATGGTTGCTTTATGGCATGCATCGATTTAAAAGACGCATATTATTCCGTATCCATCCAGAAATGTGACAGAAGGTTTTTGAAATTCATCTGGATGGGGCAACTCTGGCAGTACAAGGCTTTGCCTAATGGGCTCACCACAGCCCCTAGATTGGTCACTAAATTAGTGAAACCAATTATGGCTTATTTGAGACAACGACACCATATAGTTATGGCCTATTTAGATGATATCTTAATTATGGGCCACACCCTGGAATTGGCTGAACAGGGTGTTGCAGCTGCTGTCAATATATTTCAACAATTGGGGTTTATTGTCCATCCAGAGAAATCAAAGTTCTACCCTGCCCAGGTGATTAATTACCTAGGGTTCACGGTGAACTCTATAAGCATGAGGGTTACCATTCCAATTAACAAGATTGAGGAGGTTACCCAGGTGTGTCAAGATTTAATCCGCACCAATATACCATCGATTCGGCACTTAGCTACAATAATTGGGAAGCTGGTAGCTTTGTTTCCGGCAGCGCGATATGGACCTTTGCATTATCAGAATTTGCAAAGAGCTAAAATTGCTGCGTTGAAACAGAACGCTGGTCATTATGATCGGTCCATGCAGCTGCCGCCCGAAGCGATAAATGAGTTGCAATGGTGGGTGTGTCACATTAGCAGCTCATTCAAGCCTATTAGGGAGGCTAATCCGGTGGTATATTTGCAAACTGATGCAAGCTCCAATGGTTGGGGAGCCACGAATAATTGCTCTAGTTGTGGTGGCAGATGGGACACCCTTGAATCAACGATGTTGTTAACTCAAGGGATTAACTATTTGGAGTTGCTGGCAGCATTCCACGAACTTCGTGCGTATTGTTCCAAGCTTGTTGGAGCACATGTCCGTCTCCAAATAGACAACACCACAGCAGTAGCATATTTAAACCATATGGGTGGTACCAGGTCAGTTTCGTGTGACAAATTGGCTAACTCAATTTGGCTCTGGTGTGTTCAAAGAGACATTTGGATTTCAGCTACCTATTTGCCAGGTGAGCTTAATACTGTGGCGGACACCAGGTCACGCAAATTTAATGACAATATTGAATGGATGTTGCATCCTGAGATCTTTTCTAAAGTCACAGCCAAATTTGGTAAACCGGACATTGACCTCTTTGCGTCACGGTTGAACCATCAGGTACCAACCTACGTTTCATGGGAACCAGATCCTGGGGCAATAGCGCTAGATGCATTCTCGCTGGACTGGGGGAAGTGGTTTTTCAACGCCTTCCCCCCGTTTTGCCTCATCAGTCGGGTATTGCGAAAGATTCAGGCAGATGCTGCCAAGGGCATCCTTATTATACCCGACTGGCCCACACAGCCTTGGTATCCGGTGGTCTTTGACATGCTCAACGAACCTTGGGTCCTTTTGAAGGGTTGCCCACAACTGGTTACTCACCCTGTCTCAGGGGAGCCACATCCCTGCCATGCCTATTTAAATTTGTTGGCTTGCAGGTTCTGAACAGGCCGTTAGTCCAATACGGCCTCTCGGCTCGGACCATGGATACCATCGGGGCGTCGTGTCGAGAGTCCACAAGGCGAAGATACCGCTCACATATTAAGAAGTGGGAAGCCTACTGCAGCCGCTCTCGCATCACGTACGATGACGTGACAATAACCGACGTCCTGGAATTCCTCGCGGGGTTTCACCATGATGAACACTTAAGTTACAGTGCCATCAACAGCGCCAGAAGTGCGCTATCATTCTACCTCAGTTTGGAGGTAGGATCCAACAGGCTAGTGTCCAGACTCATGCGGGGTATATTCAATATGAATCCGCCTACACCACGCTATAATATCACCTGGGATGTCAGGGACGTATTAACCCTGCTCAGGACGTGGTCACCCATGGAAGGGCTCCAACTGGACCAACTCACCATGAAGCTGGTGATGTTACTAGCGCTGACTTCAGCTCAGAGGGTACAGACACTACACAAACTTCGTGTCGACAGAATGACGTCTACCCCCACAGAAGTAGTCTTTTTCATTGACGAGCTACTAAAGCAGCATAGACCTGGGTGCACAGGGCTGCAGCTGAAGTTCCCGGCATACCCCGCAGATGCTAGGCTATGTTTAGCCTCACATATCCGCCACTATGTCAAGGTGACGGCACGCATCAGAGGAATGGAGAGATACCTGCTTGTCACTCATAAGAGACCTCATCATCGAGTGACAGTCCAGACGATATCCAGGTGGCTTCGAGTCGTCTTGGGTAAGTCAGGTATCGACACTAATGTGTTCAAGTCTCATTCCACCAGGGCTGCATCGACGTCAGCGGCGAGGGTCATGGAGGTGCCCATGGACCAAATTCTCGCCACCGCAGGATGGGCTAATGAAGCTGTGTTCCAGCGTTTTTATAACAAGCCTGTTGCTGCTCCTCTACAGTTCGCAGAAGCCGTGCTGAATGCAGGTCAAGAACGTGGAGATGTCCCCGTATGAGGGGTTTTGATTTGGTATTAATAAATATGCTCTTGTTTTGCAGTATGGACTATTGAGCAAGTTTGTTCCTCCCATCCATCCCTGGTAGTGGTGTGTCAGCATGGACGTGGTCCAGGGCGTGTAATCACAGAAGCTTTGAAGTCTTCACGAAGTCACTCACGTGACTCCGAAATGAAATAGTAAGATTGAACTAGAACTTACCAGTTCGAAGGTTGATCTTTATTTTATGAGGAGTCGAAGTGAGGGATTTCGTGCCCTCCTCGCCCAACCCTCAATCACCTTCATCTGGTAATCTTAGTCACTTCAATCATACTATGCGAAGTCATTTCTATTGTTGGTTCTGTGATTCCACGCCGCTACTTTGAAGTATGTCGAGCATGCGCGCCGGCGGGCTCTTCACGAAATCCCTCACTTCGACTCCTCATAAAATAAAGATCAACCTTCGAACTGGTAAGTTCCCGTTCAATCTTACTATTCTGGAGTATGGTGTACAATTTTGGTCGCCTAATTATAGGAAGGATGTCAACAAAATAGAGAGAGTACAGAGGAGATTTACTAGAATGTTGCCTGGGTTCCAGCAACTAAGTTACAGAGAAAGGTTGAACAAGTTAGGTCTTTATTCTTTGGAGCGCAGAATGTTAAGGGGGGACTTGATTGAGGTCTTTAAAATGATGAAAGGGATAGACAGAGTTGACATGGATAAGCTTTTCCCATTGAGGGTAGGGAAGATTCAAACAAGAGGGCATGACATGAGAATTAAGGGACAGAAGTTTAGGGGTAACATGAGGGGGAACTTCTTTACTCAGAGAGTGGTGGCTGTGCGGAATGATCTTCCAGCAGAAGTGGTGGAGGCAGGATCGATTTTAACATTTAAAAGTAAAGTGGATAGGTATATGGACGGGAAGGGAATGGAGGGGTATGGTCTGAGTGCAGGTAGATGGGACTAGAGGAAAATAAATGGTCGGCATGGACTGGAAGGGCCGAGAAGGCCTGTTTCCGTGCTGTAATTGTTATATATGGTTAAATCTATAGATCTTTGGAGTGTGGAAGGAAAGCGAAGACCTTCTAGAAAAGCCACGTGGTCACGGGGAGAACTCTGCATAGACAGCACCCGTAGTCAGGATCGAACCCAGGACTCTGGTGCTGTGAGGCAGCAACTCTACCGCTGCACCACCGTCCCGCCCTATCATATGCACAGACATTGTGAGGTACAGGCACATTGGGAAGTCCTGCCTTCCCCATACACCTCTTCCTCACTGGGAGATAATTGACAGCAGAGTTCATGGGACCGGCTCACATCTTTCCCTGGTTAATTGAATTTGTTCGGAGTGCTCGACATTCCGGCTCCCTCTGATCCCAGGTTTGTAATGTGCAGCTGCCAGCATGCAGGGAGCTCACGGAGGACTACACACGATGATTAATGAAATGTGGAGCCCACAATGGTCCATTGTTGGCTTTGGAGAAGGTGATAATGTGTGATACAAACAGTGAGACTCAGCAGGACGACAGTAAAGCTAGTGCGATGACTAGGGTGGGGGAGGGACGGAGAGGGAGGGAAAGCAAGGGTTACTTGAAGTTAGAGAAATCAATATTCATACCACAGGGCTGTAAGCTGCCCAAGCGAAATATGAGATGCTGTTCCTCCAGTTTACGTTTGTCCTCACTCTGGCAGTGGAGGAGGCTCAGGCCAGAAAGGTCATAGAATCATAGAAAATAGGGGCAGGAGCAGGCCATTTGGCCCTTCAATCCTGCACCGCCATTCAATATGATCATGGCTGATCATCCAACTCAGTATCCCGTACCTGCCTTCTCTCCATACCCCCTGATCCCTTTAGCCACAAGGGCCACATCTAACTCCCTCTTAAATATAGCCAATGAACTAGCCTCAACTACCTTCTGTGGCAGAGAATTCCACAGATTCACCACTCTCTGTGTGAAAAATGATCTTCTCATCTCGGTCCTAAAAGACTTCCCCCTTATCCTTAAACTGTGACCCCTTGTACTGGACTTCCCCAACATCGGGAACAATCTTCCTGCATCTAGCCTGTCCAACCCCTTAAGTATTTTGTACGCCTCTATAAGATCCCCCCTCAATCTACTAAATTCCAGCGAGTACAAGCCAAGTCTATCCAATCTTTCTTCATATGGAAGTCCTGCCATCCCAGGAATCAGTCTGGTGAACCTTCTCTGTACTCCCTCTATGGCAAGAAAGGTCGGTGTGGTTAATGTCACTGCCCTAAATGCTGGCGGTGACAAGAAGCAAGAGAAACGGGGTAAACAGAGCTGTCGGGGAAACAGGTTGTTTCAGCATCAAAGTAACAAAGATGCACGGACAGAGGATCGGCTTGACGTGAACCCGTCAGAACCATCGGCCCTTTGATGTGGACACTTTGACTTTAGAAAGATAATTGTTGTCAAATTACAGAGGAGCTGTCCAGCTGCAGTCAGCTTCCCTGCGTAGCCCTTCAATTGTCCCTCCGCTCACACACACACACACACATCAATGGTGAACGGCCAGACACCCCATCTGGCAGCCGCTGCCCAGCCTGGTGTACTGGGGAGTGGCAGCTTCAGTCTTCAGTTTCAGCGTAGTTTGTTGTCACTTG